>CM035785.1:21355171-21882678 GCA_020466265.1 Siphamia tubifer | reverse complement strand
TAATACATAGTTGCCCATCTGTCATTATAAGTATCAATCAATCAACTTCCTTTCTTCAGCTCTCATATTCCACTATTATATTATACACACACACACACATATTATATATATATATATATATATATATATATATATATATATATATATATATATATATACATATATATACATAATTTTTATTTTTTTATTTATTTATTTTTTTTCCGCCTGTCAAATCCTGCTCCATATGTTCACCACTTTCTTGAGGTTGCCATATATATCAGGCATTGGGCAAACTATTCCACAAAGGGCCGGTGTGGCTGCAGGCTTTTACTCCAGCCAACCAAGAGTACACAGTTTGACCAATCAACTCTGAAGACTGAGGTCATTTGATTAATTGAGTCCAGTCTGGTGTGCTGCTGATTGGTTGGAACAAAAACTTGCAGCCACACACCTGCCCTACTGGGAATAGTTTGCCCATGCCTGCCTATATGCTCAATATAAAAGAGTAACTTAGGGCTACATAATATTGAATAAAAAATATATTGTGACTTTTGTGATATATATTACCATATGAAAAAATGCTCAGGAGTACATAACAGGTGTGTAGTGCCAACACAAACAGCCAAATAGATTACTGGGCGACACAAAACATTTGTTTCACAGTCACCTTTTTTTGATTTTTTTTGTACCATTTTAAAATGTCTTTGAGTGTCTTTGAATTTACTGCTTTTATGATTTTTATGCGTCTTTGAGTGGCCAGAAAAGCGCTATACAAATAAAATGCATTATTATTATTATTATCCTTCTTGTAGCCAAAATGGATAAAATTAATAAATATGAATTAATTTTAAAAATACAATTAAAATAAATAAATACATTTAAAAAAGACAAATACAAAAATGAATACAAATAAATTTAATAAAAAAAATTGTAAATGTTTTTAAATAAAATAAAATTAAAAACATTTGAAAAACTACAAAAGCACTCAGAGAGCGCAGACCTCAACCAAGGTAGACACCAACACCCTCCACACCAAAATCCCAGATCTATCTAATCTATCTAATAATTTCCAGATCTCCACATTACCAACCTACCCTGAAAATTTCATCAAAATCTTTCAGTTATCTTGTATACAAACATCTAAACCAAACAACCAACCAACGCCGGCAAAAACATAACCTCCTTGTTGGAGGTAAAAATTAAAAGTATATACAAATGAATAATAATAATAAAAAAGTAATTGAAGGACCGGCAATGTGACTATTGCACACACGTACGTTATCTTGGCAGTGCTGAAACAATATATTGTGGAGCTCTAGAGTAGATTTAATTTGAGTCTATAACATGGTGGAAGACTTTTCACACCACACAAACATCTGACTAGTTTTCCTGAACAGAACCCTGGCCACCTCATTGTTCCCTAATGTCAGCATCAGGTCCCCTGGGTGTGGAACAGTCATGACTTCAGTTGCAGCCTTAGTACTGCTCCACTGAGTGACAAACATTCACTCCTGGTCTTGTAGCATCTCTCACCTCCTGCTGAGACTGAAACAACAAGCGTGGTCTCTATGTTCCCAGCCAGCATGTCATGGATCTTACATCTGGTGTCATGTTTATGTCTAGTTTTTGTATGTCTTTCTACAGTTTCTGTCGTTGTTGGTGTTTAGGGCTTTTTATTTTGTTATGTGGGTTCATGTTCACGTTTCCTGCTTTACTTCCTGTCACCAGTGTTCTCCCCGCCTCCATTAATTTTCACATCGTTGGTGACAGCTGTCAGAAGGGTATAAATATGCAATCTGTGTGTTTGTCTGGTGCAAATCTGTCTGCGTTATGCGACTTATGAGCAAGTGTACAATTACCACTGGTTTCTTGGCTTTTGACTTCTTGTTTTGGTTTTCGGATTCTGATTTCTGCCTGCCCCTTGTCTGTCATTGTGTGGATTTTTTGTGTATTGACCCTAAGCCTGTTTTTGGACCCGGAGTTTTGCCTTGCCCCCCCTCGGCGCCTCATCGGACCTCGGACCCTTGGCGTGACCCTGCTACGGACCTGGATAACGGTGTGTTGGATCTCCCTTATTCTGTCATCGATTATCTGTCTACGAACCCTGCCTGCCTGAATATCCTTCTTCCCAGTTTCACTGCGGCTCGCGGTGTCCCGTACGGACGGACTGGGAGGAGCCCCATCTGTGCTCACTCATTGTTTAATAAAGACTGTAAAACGCATCTGAAGCCTCTTTTTGCATCTTGGGTCCATCTACCACCCGTTCCGTTACACAGCATATTCTTACGTAACTCCAGAGGTCTTTTAAATTTTAATGAAAAAACAGGAGGGCTGCATTTAGGAAGCTTTCCTGACTGTGTAAAAAAAAAGAAAACCTTTCAGCATTTTTCCGACATAGAATTTCGCTTGTTGTTTTGCTTAATTCATGTCTTTCTTGTGTGTGCCTTGCTTTTTTTTTTTTTTTTTTTTTTTTTTTTTTTAAAGGTACATTTTCTAAATGTACAGTATTGTGCAAAAGTCATGGGGCATGGTTTGTCATTTTGGAAAACTTATAATTACCAAAGAGTAGGGATGGGCAATAAAATGATAATGACAAAACTTCTTGATAGAAATATCAGCTTGATAAAATTTCGATAGAATTGATTCATCCATGTTTTGACAGACAGTAGAACAGCCCAAAATAATAATAGTAATAATAATAATAATAATAATAATAATAATAATAATAACAATAATAATAATAGATGACATTTACATAACACTTTTCTATGAACACATACAGGCAATTTTCTGAATTGCGTGTACTACCTTAAGAACAGTCCAACCTTCAATCCTGTAACAATGAGGTACCCCATTAACAGTGTTTGTGGTTATGGGATTGAATATTGCAGGGGTGAATATTTCAGCTACAAATAGCCATAGAGCCACATTAGAAAGCATGAGGAAAACAAGAAATGTATGAACTTTTCCAAAAAATTATTTTTTCCCCCAAACAATACTAAATATAATTTATGCTTGTAACAGTGTTGAAATGCTGAATTTGACTATGTCAATCTAACAATAAAAACAATGCAACATAGATAAGAAAGTATGGTAACACTGAATGATATCACTTCCTGGGTGCTTAGAAAGTTGGACTGAACTATTATTTTTTAAAGAAGGTGTGATTGATACAGGGTTGTTACATTGTTACAGGGTTGAACAAAACTAGGGGAGAGATTAAATAGTGTTATTTTATAAATAATTAAAGTATTTTTTTCATATTTCTTATATTAAGGTTAAAGTAGACAGATAAATTCTAATAATAGCAGAAAGAACTGTGGTTACTGGCTATTATTTTAGTTTTATATTCAATAAAAAAGTAACTTTGGTCAGTGGGGACATGCTCGTTTGGCTGAATTCTATGCAACTACAATGTACACGGACCCAGATGATGCCCCAACAGGGAAGCAGAAAAGGCCACATGAACTGCACCAGAGAAAACTGTTCATTTAAAATGTTAATTTAATGATTTAAGTGTCTTTTATGTTATTCAGGAATGAGGGTCATAACATCCAAGATAAGCATTTTTATGTGGGAACCCCCCCCCCCCCCTACAGGATTTTAACATTAATTAATCAAACCAAGTGATCTTATTGGAAGCAACCATTATAGGCTTATGGCTCTACTCTACTGAAGCTCTTACACAACCAACGACCCACAATGCTCAGTGCCAGAGGCCCCATCTGCTCGTCGAGGAGTGGGTGTGCTCAGTGCTCCTCGTCTCTGTGAAGGGTGAATCTGGTGCCATATTGCTTAAGGCTACAGATTAATTAACCTTCTGAACCTTCCTGGAGGTTCCCTATTAATACCTGCATCTGTTGAGTGAACGTATGTGACAAATACGCTGCGCCATACACCCAGGCGGGTCACAGCAAGTTCACAGGCTAAAGTACAGTATAAATGTTAACTATTCAGCTAGCATTATGCAAATTACTTTGTTGGGTGCTTTGAGCTTGATGACCGGCTCCCAATAATTCATCTCAGCAAAGTGACTTGTTTCTCATTTATTAGACTTTGGCATGGGCAGAGGCACTTATGGAGATAATCAGCTGCTGGGCAGGACCCTGTGATGAGTGCACTATCACAGAGCTCGACATGAAGCCAGATTAGGCCGGTGTCCAATCCATTAACAGTATCAGGAGTACATCTAAGTCAAAAGTGAAAGCGAACTATAAAAGCATTTGCATTTAATTGAGCTGCTTCAATCAAAATGTAAACTTCAAGCTTGTTTTTGGCAAGTTTAAAGGTTACTTTTAAAGATTGCAGCCCAAAACAATTCAATAGCTGCTCTAAAATAACAGACATCAAGGATTTAATTGTCTTCTGAGGTGAAAAGGTTGTTGCTGATGACCCCACCCCAACCCTAAAAACAACATAGCCCTCAAGGTTCTGATTACTACTCAGAAAGATATATGAAGCCATTTTGCAGAGCAGAAAAGACCTCAGCAGGTGACTGAAAAGGCACAGAACAGAACAGCAGGCTTATGTGAGTGCATGGTTCATGACTGGTTCACATTCAATAGGAGAGGTTAAGCATCCCTGTCCTTCTACCTTTTCACATTGTCTTACAAATAATGTTTTTAAAACAACAATGAGTGAGAGATAATGACATGTAAATTAGTTCAGAAAAGGCTTCCTTGAGATATATCATGGAAAGAATAATTACCATGGCAGTTTCTGTGAAAATATACGTATGTTGGCTAATCTCTTATGAATGAATCATGTTAAAAAAGAATATTCGAATGGGGGATGACAGATGAAGCAATGAGTAATCATGGATGAAAGATGCTGCCGTGGTTACTTGGTATGATTTTTTAATCATTATTATTTATTTCAATGGTGTCACAGGGTAAAAATAAACAACAACAAACATGCAAGGTAGAAAACAAACTAACAGATAATAAACAAATGACAGTCAAATATGTAATACAACTTCACAACACATCGAAAGGGAGTGGGAGGAAGTAAAACTTATCAAATCCTACCCCTTCACAACAAAGCTGACAACATTATGCTTTGTTGTTATTTTTAAAAACGTACTCCAGTATTTTATTAAAAATGTAAATGAGGTAGGAATGCTTTATGCACACCCAACTGCCTCAGTCCTCACAAATTCAGACAGGTCTCACCCCTTCAATTTGTACCGTGGCGTGAGACAAGGCTGTTCTTTGAGTCCTCTGTTATTTGCTTTGTGTATCGAGCCCCTTGCACTAAGCATCAGATGTAATCCAGAAATTATCCCTATACATTTGGGCAAAATAGACCATCACATAGCGTTGTACGCCGATGACGTAGTTTTGTTTCTGTCGCAGCCTGAAAAATCCACTCCAGCATTATTGGACCACATCAAACATTTTGGAGAGCTTTCAGGGTACACTATAAATTGGCAAAAATGTGAATTTATGCCTTTAACCCATGACTTAGACCCCAACTTTCTCAGGAACCTACCGGTAAAAGTGACTACCCATATTAAGTATCTCGGAACTACAATCCCAAAACAATCTGACCAACTTTATACCTTGAATTACAAAACTCTGATTGATAAACTTAAAAGTGACATTGAATTTTGGCGAACACTTGTGCGAACACCTATGTCAATGATTGGCCGAATTAATGCTGTAAAAATGGTGACTTTACCCAGATTTTTGTATATGTTTCAGAACATACCCATTTTTCTATCTAAAGTATTTTTCAAAACACTGGATTCAATTATTATGCCTTTCATTTGGGGATATAAACCACATCGTATAAATAAGAATCATCTTTGTAAGTCAAAAGAATTAGGTGGATAGGGGCTCCCTATATTTCAGCATTATTATTGGGCAGCTAATGCGCGAGCACTTATATATTGGCAAGCAGCTTATCCGACAGAACCCGACGATGCCACCCCATCATGGCTGGCCATAGAACAGGATATCACTGGTACCTCCCTCCCAGCGCTACTCAATACAATGAAGAGATGTCCTGGTCCATTTAAAGGGATTGGATTTGTAGTAGAGAATTCATTAAGAGTGTGGTACCAGATTAAAAAAACATTTAAACTGACAAACACTTCTATTTATGCCCCTATTTGTCACAATCATACATTTCGTCCCTCTCAATCAGATCCAGCTTTTTCTGTTTGGAAGGGGAAGGGCCTGGTCAGGATGAAGGACTTGTATATTGACAAAGCTTTTTCCTCATTTAATCAACTTAAAGACAAATTTGAATTGCAACCATATCATTTTTTCAGGTATTTACAAATCAGGAACTATGCTCGAGTAAACTTTCCAAATTTTGAAATTTATAGCCCCCCTGATGAAATCTATTCTCTTCTAACAAAGGAGCCTGAGTCCAGAAGCCTGGTGTCTATGTTTGTAAATGTGTTTGCAGCTCGAACCGTTCCAAGCACACAACACCTGAGAGAGTGCTGGGAGAGGGAAATAGGTACTGTCATTTCTGAAGAAGCATGGTGTGAATGTCTTCGCAGCATACACACATGTTCAATTAATTCAAGGCACCAGCTAATTCAATACAAGGTGATACATAGACTTCATTATTCACGTGTTAAACTCCACTCATTTTTTCCATCCTCTTGACCATTATGTGTAAAATGCAAGCAGTCCGAGGGAACACTGGCGCACATGTTCTGGTTCTGTACTAAATTTCATGGATTCTGGGGCAAGGTTTTTGATTTTTACTCTGAGGTTTATGGACATGATCTCTTTCCAGACCCTGAGACAGGCATCCTAGGCTGGTCTCAACAGCTCGAGGCTCTTAGTCACTGGAAGGCTCTGTCAATCCAGTATGGGATGATCATGGCTAAGAAAATGATTCTCAAAGTCTGGAACAAAGAGATATCTCCAAGTTTTGAAGCCTGGCTTTCTGAGTTTGCATGCACCTTGTATATGGAGAAAATTCGGTTTGAGATATCAGGGAAATCAAATAGATTCCAGCAGATATGGCAACCGTTTCTTGATCACATCACACAACGGAGAGGACCCTCATGACATCTCAATGTTTTAACTATGTTTGATTTCTTATTTTTGTATAATTTTTCAAGTATAATATGATTACAGTCGCAGATGGCCACTGAAATTTTGCTACAGAGTACAGATTCCCTTTTTTTTTTTTCTTTTCTTTTCTTTTCCTAGCCTGCTTTGGGGAGAGGGGTGGGAAGAAAGGGGTGATTGTTTGGGTTGTTATGTTTATTTGTATACCTGAAAATGAATAAATAAAGTATTTTAAAAAAAAATGTAAATGAAGCTGTATGCAATAGCAAATCTTAGCCTACTAACAGGTTTGTTTTCAAAAAAGAATGCAACGAAATTGTGAATTTCCAGAGTGTCTAACTGCACTCTGCAATTGACGATTTCAGGCTTCCTCCTACAACGTCTTATGAATACAGGCTTGAGATAAGAAACTCTGGACACACTATCCAATGACATGAAGACCTCAGGACACTTCGGTTTGCCTTTAGGGACCCTCCACTTGCTACCATGTAAGTGTAATGTTGTTTAGAACTTTAGAAGAGGTCTAAAAACAGCGTTTTGTGTTGGCAAAAAAACACATGCCCTAATCACTTCCATGTTAACACAGCTTGGTAGCTTAGCCGCACTATCCCTATTCTCTACATGTATAGGTCTAGGGAGGCTTCATAGGCAGGGGAGGTGGGCTAAAAGGTTGTCTTTCAAATCCTCTGTATGTAACCAATCAACGTAATCTTTAGGATGATGTAGTTAGATGCCGGAAAGTTCACAGAGGAGTCTGGAGAAACGTACGAATGACTAACAAAATTGGGGATAATGGAGCTTAATGACTGTTGTTGCTTCTGTAAAAATAATTTAAAGATTGCTGATGTTTTCTCACATTCTTCACTCATCTTTGATAAAAGAAAATCACCACCTGTTGTAGTTCTTCTTCTTTGATTGCTTCCGGTTGTTGGCACCGAATCCGAATTGTTGCAGCATCACTTTGTTACACCGGTCCTCTGACTCTGTACTTCACTGTGATTTGTCAACCAGTTTCAGGGAAATCTAGCCAAAAGTCGAATCGAGCATAACTAAATTACTATTCTAGCACATTACATGTGCGGCTGCTAGGAGTCTAGCACGGCTAGGCTAAGAGTTTAGCTCAAAATGGCAAAATCTAAATTTCTCAGTGTACATCCAGATGGTGTGATTTTGATGTCAACTACATGTATGTACTCCCAATCATCAAAAACATTTACTAAACTTTTTTACTCCAGACAATCCCTTTAAGTTAAACAAGCACAATTTGAAGTTTGTCATTTGCACATGTGCAGAACTGACATTCCAATTACAAATACACTAAACATTTAGTAACAGGCAGAATATTTGTAAAATGGCACTTATTACACTTCAGATATTTCAGCTGCTTCATATTTGTTCAGATATTGATTTAGTTTTGTGTAAAAAAACTAAAGATTGAAAAATATGAAGATTTTCACATAATTTGCCTTTTGTTATAATAAAATCTGCCGTTTTAATTATTTATAGGTAGGAGTGTGACCAGACATTCGGCTCGATCATATTTTACCACTCTGATCCACTTGAGATCTAATTATGCTGTATGCAGAATATGAATTAAAATCATTTTACATTGCTAAAATCTTCATTGTTATTCATCCTACAGGCCAGATTGGACCCTTTGGGGACCCGGATTTGGCCTCTGGGCCTTATGTTTGACACCTGTGCTCTAAAATGAAAATAGTACAATGGGAGGAAATGATTGCTTAGAAGATAAAAAATAATTCCCATCTAGATTACAGTTAGTTTGATGCTCACTACAACAGCATTCATTTCAGATATGAATATATTTTCAGTGTCAGAGTAACAATTATTACTGTATAGAGTGATAAGAATCCTAAATTTGTCACTCTTGATTTAGGTGTGAAAATAAGAGACTCCCTCCACTCTTCATTGGCACTCAGATCTGGCAACACTGACCATCATTCTGGAATAGGCTAAAGGTTGTCCTGGTTATTTGGCTGCTTTTTAGATGGCACTGGGCACAAGATGCTGCAACAGCACATTTGTAAAATAGTGTCAGGAGATTAGTTGTTTTGGTGTAACGTGCACACGAGAGAACACATCATGGTGTTAAAACATCTTAATCCCAACAAAACAATGACAGAAAAAGTGTGTGTTTGTGTTTGTTGTCATTGGGTACTTAAAGTTTGGACACGGTGGTTGATAATCCTGCACTGACAGGAAAAGTCAGCCATAATGATGCAGATTAGTTAAATGTAGATTAAGTTATTTACACATTACACACAATAACATGACTTTTTTTTTTTGCACGTTAGCATATTATGCCGGATGGGGTAGGAGCCAAAAATAATTCTCCTTCAATTAATCTTTTTTTTTCTTTTTAATAAAACTCACAGATTGATGCAAATACAGGCATCAATATAACATAAGAAACAAAAAGACAAAAAATATGGAACGTACATAGATGGGATATTGTTCTTAAAAGTTTAGATACAAGTAAAATGTATGAGGCACTATTACTTTTCCATAATAGGAGTCCGTATTAAATCTTTTTAAACAATGATTGTGCTGATTGAAAAAGTGTATCCAGCAAACCAGAATACAGCGGGGGTCTCAATCTTATTTTCTTTCAGGGGCCACTTTCAGCCGAATTTGATCTCTAGTAGGCCAAACCAGTAAAATAATGACATGATAACTAAGAAATAATGATAATTCCTAATTTTTATTTGTTTTAGTAAAAAAAAAAAAAAAATTACAATTATGAAAATACTTTTATAGCGTATCCAGACAAACAAGATGCGAATAATGTGAAAAACAGATTTCTGAACTTACAATTTATACATGTGTGTCATAGATCAGTTCAACAAAGACACGAACCACTTAGTAACAGAAGTTAAAAAAAAACAAAAAAAACAACAACAACAATAATAATTCATGAAAAAATATATACCCTAAAAGGACAACGTATTTATAGTAGTATTAGTAGTATAATAGTTAGAAATAAAAGCACCCCAAAATAAAGGTCAATTTGGTAATGTGAGCATAGGAAATTTACTTCAGGGCTTAATACACTTAAAATCCATGGTCATTCTTTCTTTTTTCTTTTTTTTTATTAATTTCCTTAATAAGGGCCAAAGAGGGTTAATATTTATTTCATAGTATAGCAAACTATTAGATGATCAAAAACTAATTCATTTGAGGAAAAAACAGTCTCTGTTATGAATGTCTGGAGTAACCAGAATGTGTGAAGTTGAAATGTGGTCACAAGCCAAAGAAGGTTGGGAACCGCTGAGCTAATGGGTCTGAGTGATATTAAAAAAAGGAACTCTGCTATAAGATAAGGATAAAATCTTGAGTTCATCTATAGGTGTGCTAAAATGGGTCAGTGCTTTATTAGGAATGTAGCAGTTTCTGGGTTATATGACTATCGGAAAGAAATCCTCAGGATATCCTCCCACTGAAGACTTTTACTGGTTTTTAATATGGGCAGCCTCATAACAACCTGCACACAATGCAGACCCTCCTGCTAAAATGTTTCCATGTATAGACAAAGATTTGTTTTTGTTTCTAAGAGGGAATTCCTGTGGAGCAGGAAATTAAATTCTGATTAAATGTAAACAACAGAAATAAAGGGATGAAGGAACTATTAGACATAAAGAAGTAAAATGCACCACATTTACTTTTTTCCCCTTAAATTACACTTTCGATCAGGGGTCTCAAAGATGCGGCCAGGGGTCCAAATGAGACTCAGCAAAAGTTCCAATGTGGTCCCGTAGGATGAATTTGCAAAGTGCAAAAATACCACAGACAAGGATGTGGAACAGATTTTAGTTCAGGTTCCACATACAGACTAATATGATCTACAATCAAATTATAGCAGAATAACCTAGAAAAAGAATGACTCCTGATTTTCTCCTCATTTTGATGTGAAAATAATTGACATTATGCCTATGTATAATGACAACTTAAAATTTCTGTCTTTCTTATAGTGCAAAAAAATAACAGATTCGGAAAATATTTATACTTATGAACTATCCTGTCACAACAATATGTGAAAAACCTGAACAAATATGAAAAACCTAGAGCTGGGCAAAAAAATCGATTTAGATTTAAAATCGAGTTTTATGGCAAAATCGATTCATATTTTAGGAAAATTGTGCAATCCAATTCCCCTCCACACTCGCAAAAAGAAAACCATGAACCAGGCTGCTTTCCGTAGTGTTTCACCCCAGGCCCCGCCTACGATCCCCTTATTCTGCAGCACGGGGAGCAATATGGCCCCCTTCGGTGAGGGAGACACGCTGACTCCTAAAAAGGGTTCTAAAGGTTCAGTTGTGTGGAATTGGTTTGGGTTTTTAGGGTCTGACGAAGCCCAGCTAGTGCCTCGTTGTAAGCTGTGTCTTCAGACTGTTGTTGTTGACGGTAGTGGTGTGACCACTCTGTTCACATCTGAAGTGAAAGCATCCAGTGGGGGGAGGGGGCAGTGACTAGCGCTGCCAGCACTTCTTCAAAATGTTCAACAAACACTGACTGAAAGCTTTTCTCGCGGCACACCTTATGATAAACATGGAGCACGATGGGGAGCGATAACAGATGCAATAACATCATATATCCAAAATATTGGTAACATGTTCAGGTTTATTGAAGTAGCTTGATTGATAATTAGGTTTTGTTTTATTTTGTTCTTACAAAGTAAAAATGTTACTAGTTTTCTTTTTTATCTTACTTTTGCACCAATAAGTTTTTTGCAATGTTTTTCATATGAGTATTAATGTATATTGTTTGAGCTGTTAAAATATTTTAAGCTTTCTTTTTTCCAACAAAATGTATCTTTTACACAATTTTTTTTCCCACCGTTTTTCCTGTAACAGTGGTGGATATGTCTCGACTTACTAAAGTTCATGTAGGCAAAGTCTCAGGTTGCAGTTGCACCTTTTGCACAACTGATTTATTATTTACAGTTATTTGTAGAAGTATTTTTGTTTTACATGTTATTTAATAAAAATTAAAAAAAGAAGACGAAAGAAACCATGTTTCTAGTGTTTTCATTTTCATTTAGCCCACGTGGGAAAAAAATCATATCGTGAATCGTGAATTAAGTTTTTTGGGAAAAGACAAAATCGCCCAGCCCTAGAAAAACCTGAAATTTCGAAAGAAAATTAACCACAATTTTAACAATTTATTGTCATTGTAGCAGATCTGATCCATAAAGCATGTACGTAAATTATGAATTGAAGCATAATATTGTTAGAATTGTACAGATTCTTCTTGAGATATTTCAGTTTTTTCAGGTTATTCACACCTCTCTTGTTGGATAGTTTTTTAGTTTTTATTTTAAAGTAAGTATTTTCATAAGTTAATTAGGTTTGTTTGCACTAAAACAAAGATAAAAATTTGGAATTGTCATTTTTGTCTTAGTAATGGGTTATTTTGCTGGTCCAGCCCACTTGAGATCAAACCAGGCTAAATGTAGCCCCTGAAAGTAATGAGTCTGAGACCTCTGCTTTAGATGGAAAAAACAAACACATACACGTATAACACAACCAGTAAGAGGGAAGGAAAAAAAAAACAGCGTGTCTGTGGTTTAAGTGTGTCTACAATATCATTTCTACTCTGCAGGTAACAATATTTCTTTCCTTGGCTTTGAAACACACCAAATCTCTGTACAAAGCAGGACAGATTTAAACCCAGGATAAAATAAAAAAAACCTTTATGCATGCTCCAAACTTTGGGTCTATGATTTGAAACAGCTGTTCACTGAAGACTCAGGATCTTAAAGCCTGAAGGCAAACTTCCTCTGATAGAAACACATTTGTACAAAAGCCACAAAATTATACAATTGTGACTCAGTAGTCAAACACATCTCTCCATTTTTTTATGCTAATGTGTTTCTCTTAATAATAATTATAATAATAATAATAGATTAGATTTCTATAGCAATTTTCAAGGCACCCAAAGCGCTTTACATTAGTAATCCATTATACATTCACTCTCCTATCCTCCATCTGCTGGTGGTAAACTACATCTGTAGTCACAGTTACCCTGGGGCAGACTGACAGAAGCATGGCTACCATTTTGCGCCTACGGCCCCTCAGGCCACCACCAAACATTCATACGCATTAATACACCAGTGTGAGTGACACTGGAGACAAGGAGGGTGAAATGTCTTGCCCAAGGACACAACGGACTGATTAGGACAGAGCTGGAATCAAAGCGCCAACTCTTTGGTTAATGCTAGCAAGTTGCTGATGAAGTGAAGTTGCAACAATTAATCTGGCACTTTTCCAAAACTAAGGCTATGCCAAACCGGTACTTTCACCATCTACTATTTTTCAATTACTCAGGCCCCATCCACATAGCAATGCTTTCGAGCGAATCCGATATAGGTTGTTATTGTTTCGCCCTCCTGTCCGCACAGCAATGCCATTTCAGGTACCCTAAAATGACATTTGAGAATGGGTTTGAGAGTGGAAAGACACAGTGATGGTACTGAACTCCACCACTTTTATATGCACATTCACCGAACCCTTTTCATTAAAAATATAATATTTTTTCAAATTTAAGACAAAAGGAAGTGTATTAACATCGGTTAGTGCCAGTGCCAGCCTCACTCTTCTGAACACTGTCACTCAGCAACTGTTGCACTGTCTCACTGATTTGCAGGTTCACATCACACTGATTTTATGATTAAAACAGTTTTGACTGGAAAGACCTCAATGTGTATTTTTAAATGGTTGGACATCAAACACACTGGTTTTAAAAACGGGACTCCTACAGGGCTGTGTCCTATCCTGTTTTCTATCTATACTAATGACATTGGCTGTAGGGGATGACACTGCAGAAATATGCAGATGACATCGCCCTGGTGGCTCATGTGGTAGATACTGAAGCTCTGTCCCAGAACCAGCAGGAGGTGAGCACCCTAGTCCAGGTGTTTGCTGAGAGCTCCTTAGAACTGAACATCTCAAAGGCTGTTTTCATACCTGTTAGTTCGGTAGACTGGTTCTTTTGGGCCAAAAAGTTGTTACAATGTTGCAGTTCTCAACTGGTTCGGTTCACATTCACACCAGTGTTTTTTTCAAACGGACCAACCACTGTGGGTGTTATATCTCTCCTCACCCATATGGAGGCGCTGTTTGGAAAATACTGCGCTTTGGGTGACGTAGACGAAAGCTGATTGGTGCAGCACGTGCAGAGGGAAAATCCCGGAAGAAAACATCTGGCGGATTAGTTTTTTTCTGAACAATCAACTGTGGTCTTCTGCTTGCTTTTATTTCAATATATTTTTATCACTGCTTTGTGCAGCAAGCACAATTACTGCTGTTGTTCCAGCATGAAGCTTGTATCCGGCACGACAACATTATGCGTTTGTTTTTGGCGCAGAGAAGACGTGTTGCGAGACATTATCACAGAAAGCAGACTACGCTCCTAAACCTGAACCAACTTTTTCTTCAAACACATTACGGAAGCTTCCGTAGGTCAAAAAAACTGCTCCATAAAAGAGATGGGCCAAATTGAGGCCGGTCAGCATTCTCACCAGCAGCGAACTGCTCCAGAGTCCGCTTGGAACCAGACCGAGACCACCTCGAAAAGGAGGTCTCGGTACGGTCCTTTAGTGGGGACCAAAATAAACTGGTCCACTTTCACACCAGCCCAAACAAACCGGACTTGCAGGTGTTCTGAACTCTAGTCCGCTTAAAGCGAACCAAATGGTGTAGGTGTGAAAGCACCCAAAGACTAAGGACCTGTGCTGTTGACCTAGAGGATAGTTTCCACCTGCCCTGAACCAACCCCTTCAGATCCAGGGTGAACTGGTAGAGCAGGTTTCATTTAACAATCATGTTGACTCCATATACAAAAAGGCACAACAGCGCCTTCACCTGGTAGGGAAACTCCAATAATTTCATATAAAAAATTATTTTTAACTGAGGATCGACCGATATGGCTGATGCCGATTTTTTTTCCCCATCACCCTTAGCCGATGGCCGATATGGACTGCCAATTTCCTTAAGCCAATATTTGGGGTCGATATGGATTAAGTTAAAAATAAACATTAACAGTAACAAATAAAAAATCAAGTTGAGGTAGAACTTAAAATACTTAGTTATATTTAAAACAATTGCAAACAAGTAACATTGTGACCATTACACTTTACATATTTTAAGAGAGCCATTTTCACTTTTAAATTCAGTATTGTGCACTGTGCACAATATATTACTTGTTTGTAACTTTGTTTTAAATATTTATTTTATGTTATAGAGATTGTTTAAAAGCACCACGACACTTTTTACTTTGGATGTTCCTGCATGTATTATTAATTATTCATCAAATCATCTTTCCATTGATCAGTGAGTGTAATGCAACATAGTGTAATATGTCACAGATGCTATGATGCTGCTGTCTGATCTTTCCCTTTCATGGACAATATGTTCAATAACTTTTAATAGACCCGGAAAAAGGGTAGAGTGCCCTCTCTGGGTCGGGGAGAAGGTTCTGCCTCAGGTGGAAGAGTTTAAGTACCTCGGGATCTTATTCATGCGTGATGGAAGGATGGAGCGGGAGGTCGACAGGCGGATTGGAGTGGCATCCACAGTAATGTGGGTTCAAGGTTCAAGGTTACTTTATTTGTACCCATGGGTTCTCGTTTGAATATTTGCTACTACCACGAGGATCTGCACCCGTGGCTCCACTCGGGCCTGTGCCCGAGGCTTCCGTGATCACCACTGCGGGCTCCCTACTCGTCGTGGTATAGCCCTCGCAGCTCCCGTTGCCAGCGACAGCCGGGTATGGGCCCGACGCTCCAGTGCCATCCATTTTCAGGGCTAGTTGATTTCTTTTATTCGGTGGTGTTGGTTCTTCTTTTACTGTGCTGGCTTTTAACCCATGAGGTGAACGGGGCTGTCAGTCAGCTGAGGACTGTTTACACCAGACAGGAGCTTTTACAACTGAACTTATCCAATGGTTGTACAGACCTCACCCAACGGTTACTGGATTTTAGATTGAGAGATTTTCACAGAACAAAGGACAATAAGAAGAGGAAAAGAGGAAGACACAGAGGAGTCAAAGAGGAGTCACACCTGAAGAAACAGCAGTTCAGCCGGACTCCTCTGCCCTCTGTCATCCTGGGAAACGTCCAGTCCCTGAGGAATAAGATGGACGAATTCTAGGGGAATGCCAAGTTCCACAAGGACTTCAGGGACTGCTGTGTGATGGCCTTCACTGAGACGTGGCTGACTGAGCAGGACCAGGACGCTGATCTAACAGACAACGGATTTGGAGCTCTGTTTCAGGGAGGCAGTGTGTGTTTTTACATCAACAAACGGTACTGTAAGGCTGTGACTGTCCGAGAACATATCTGCACACCAGATGTACAACTTTTATCTGTGTCCCTGCGCCCGTTCTACATCCCCTGTGAGTTTCCCCAGCTTTTCTTAACTGTGGTTTACATTCACCCGAGAGCCCACCCCCCCCTCTGCCTGCAGCACCATCGCAGAGGCAGTGCAGAGGCTGCAGTCCCTATCCCCCAATGCCCCTAACTTTATAATGGGTGATTTTAACCAGGTTTCTTTTAAAACTACCCTGGAAAACTTCTATCAGTACATATCCTGTCCAACCAGACGGGATAAAATACTGGACCTTTGCTATGGGTCAGTGAGGGATGCCTATAAATCCCTTCCTCTTTCCCCTTTGGGATCTGCTGACCACCTACAGGACTGTTTCAAAACAGGAGAAAACATTGAAATGTGATCAGAGGAATGTCTGCTCTGCCTGCAGGAATGTTTCAAATGTACAGACTGGGATGTTTTTATTGGGTCTTGTAGGGATGATCTGGATACCCTGGTAGATGTCACCAGCTCTTATATTGCTTTTTGTAAGGACATGATCATTCCCTGTAAGCGTGTGAAAGTGTCCTCCAATAACAAGGTCACAAAAAACGTTAAATCCTGTCTGACTAACAATAAATTGGCTTTCAAAAATGGGTCTGTCTCTGACTTCCAGTCAGCCACTAAAAATGTGAAAAAAAAAGCAAAGCAACATTATAAAAGTGCTCTAGAAAATAAAATGGCTGCGAACAATCTAGGTTCTGCATGGACATGTATGAAAACCATCGCAGGCCTTCGGAATTCCCAGAGCAGTAGGCTGACCATTTTTAGATGGTTTTAATTCAGACAGGGATTTTGCGAATGCTCTTAACAGTTTTTCTGTTCGCTTTAACTCTTGTGATTTTAGCAAGGATATTTTAGAGTTGAAAAAAGGACCAAAAACCACACTTTCATATTGACCTAACCATTTTAACTTTGTTTTATTGTTCTTTTATTAAGCCTGTTTTATCTTTTTACCTGGTGGCATGGTTCGGTCATATCTCAGTTAAAGAAAAAAACGCACTGAATCAGATTGTCAGATGGTCAAGTCGGCTGATTGGTGAGTCCCAGTCATGCCCCGCCTCTCTGTACATTAGACAGGTTCAGAGGATGGCGGGATCAATTCTTAATGATGACTCTCATCTGTTAAAAGATGAGTTTCAGCTGCTTCCCTCCAGACAGCGGTTTTTAGTCCCAAGGTGCAGGACACAGCGATAGAAAAACTGCTTTGTTCCTGCTGCTGTCACTGAGCTCAAATAAGGCACTGTGAAATTGCACGTTTGCACTTTGTACACTTATTTTAATTATTTATTCCATGGCCTGGTTTTATCTATTTATTATTATTTTAATTATTGTGACTATTTTATTCTATTTATGTATTTTTATTGTTGACTTATCTTTTCTGGGTTTTTATTGTTTTATTATGGTTGTCTTTTATTCATTTGATCTTAATTATTTTATTCTTTTATCAAACCATGCCATTTTATGGATGTGTAGTGGAGCTCGGAGCACCTTGTCCCGTTTTTCTAACTTTTATAATCTTGACCAATGTACCCCAATTATATGTTGTGTGTGTGGTATGCAAGGAATAAATGATCATCTGGACTGTAAAACAAATCTACCTACAGGTACAAATAAAGTAACCTTGAACCTTGACTGTGGCGGAAAATTATTAAAATTGTTAATAGACATGTCAAGTAGTTATGTTATTCACATTTTGAGGGAAACATAAAAGTTAACATTATTATAATGTAATTTTACTGGTCTGGTCCTTTTCAGATCATATTGGGCTGAATGTGAAACTGAACTAACATGAGATTTACACACCTGGTTTATATGCTTTTGGTCAACAGTGGGTGTATGAGTCCCATAGTCTTTTGAGTGAGACTTAAATTGTTTAACCATAGAACATGTGCTGTGTCCATGATCACCAATCACACACGCCACCTAGACAAATGTATGCATTAAAGTGCAGCAACAGACATTTGATACACCCCTTTTTATCTGCAGGTCCGTCTGTGACATCGATCTGAAGTTGGCATATAGACAGCATTGAAATGGAGGAGCAAAGAGCATGATCTGACACCATTTTAAGGGTGATCCTAAGCTCGACTAGGCCCTAAGGAACATTCAGACTTCCCTTTTACATCAGTGTACATACTGCTCAGCTTTACCATGAAGGAAACGAGCAATTATCATTTCAAACGAGTGAGTGAAGCAGAACTGGCAGAGGAGATAAGTGCTTAAAGGAGAGCCGGGTCACCTTATTCCCTCTGATACACAGTTGCCCTTGCTTCAAATTATTCAGGCCTGACAGGGAACAGTGGGAGATCAGTGCTTGAAAAACTCACAAAGCGTCAATAATGAGCTGTGTGTCTCTGTCAGAACACAGTACGATTGGAGGCATAATTTCCCCACTTGCTCGCAGCTCTGTTACAGAAACTACTGGAATCATAGTGTGTGTGCTTATGACAGCAGAAACTTACAGGGAATTAAGTGACATTGGGTCTGTTTACATGAGTTTCATTCCTGTGTAATTCAGAATAAAGGTTAATTCCACTTTAAGATGAGCCATGTAAGCACCTAATTCCAGTTGAAAATGATAATTCCGAATGAAATGCAATTCTGAATAAAGTCACTGGTTTATTCCACTCTTAATTCTGAATTTGATAATTCCTCTGCCATGTACACAGTTAATTCGACTGTGGATCAGTTGGTAGAGTGGGTCGCCCAATTGGCGGTTCGCGTCCCAGCTCTGGCTGTCCACATGTCGAAGTGTCCTTGGGCAAGACACTGAACTCCTATTTAGGCCCCCAGTAGGACTGACCTTAGACCCAAGAAACCTACTGGTGTAGTATGAGTGTGTGTGTGTGAATGGGTGAATGTGAGGCTAATGTAAAGCGCTTTGAGCACCATGAAGGTAGAAAAGCGCTACAGTCCATTTACAATTTAATTCCTCTTCAACATTATTCCTGTCATTCTGCACATGCTCCTGGTCTTGTCATAATGACACACATATTCCACTTTGCCAACATTAATATGTTGATTCAGTCAAGCTGCTGCTTTGTAATTATTACAAAAATAAAAGCAAAAATCACATATAGTATCTGGTCTAACATATTATTTGAAATCAAAGCAAAAGAGGAAGTGGACTATCATTTTCTTCCAATAGACATCCAGACATTAAGCAGCTGCTCTCAGTTATCATATATATCACACATACATATATATATATATATATATATATATATATATATATATATATACATATATATACATATATACATATATATATATATATATATATATATATATATATATATATACACAAATATATATATACACATATATATATATACACATATATATATATACACATATATATATATATATACACATATACATATACACATATACATATATATATACATATATATATATATACACACACACACACACATATATATATATATATATATATATATATATATATATATATATGTATAAACCATTTATAACTCAACTGTCCAATTATTGTAATTATGTGTAATGGAAAAGTGGGAGGACCTAACATTTTTGCTTTAGGTAGGACCCTCACAAGATTGAGAGGAATCTGAATTTCCACTTGGTACAAGTCGAAATTCAGTTTGATAGAATGCATTTTAATGACTGCCTGAAGACATCAGCAGCAAGTGTGGGAGTGAAAACTGTGCCATTTCATTTGTGGCTTTTCTGGCCCAAACACAGTACAGAGGGAAAGCTGTGATTATCAAAACTCTCCATGTACTGTGAAGAAGATCAGAGGTGGTCGAAGAACTAACAGTCTGTACATACATAATAAAGATAAATAGAGACATATGTCTGAAATACAGGTACAACTCCCTAATAATTTCGGGTGTCTAAATCGAATGACATACTGAAATATATTGCAGATCTAAATTTTTAATATAGTCATATTGTTGGGGACCACGTTCTAAAGTACATGTAAAATAGTAATAAGCAGAATTTTCCCATGAAAAATATTTGGAATGACTTTGTATTATTTAATTCAATTCAGATTTTGAAACAAATTAGAAAAATATTACATCTTCCAGATCTGTCCATATACTCACAGATAACTGATAACCCAGCCTTTAAACCAGCCCTATCAGATTCTGCTTTTAAGGAATGGTCAAATAAAGGTATTACTTCAATTAGGGACCTCTACATTAACAAGGATTTTCTGTCTTTTGTTCAGCTGCAGGCAAAGTTCAATCTCCCATCTGGTCATTTTTATAGGTACCTTCAGATCAGACACGTTGTTCTTTGAGATCATGAGGAAAAACCCTACATCCAAACATTTAATATTGCAATTCACTGACCTTTTTTCTCCATCTACATTCTCGGGCCACCTCAGGGAGGCTTGGGCGAGGGACGTAAATTAACAAATATCTGATGACTTATGGGAAAAGGTCTTGACTGGAATGAAATCATGCTCGATAATTGCAAGACTTCAGCTTATTCAGCGTTACAAAGTTATACATAGACTACATTATTCTAAGGCTCAATAAAATATCTCCCAATGTTTCACCTTTATGTGACAGATGTCAAATAAGTGATGGTACTCTAGCTCATCCATTCTTCTACTGTCCCTTGCTCATAAGGTTTTGGTCTAAGATTTTTCTTTTATACAAGACTGTATTCAACAAGGGCATAACCCCAGATGCCCTAACTGCATTGTTTGGGTGTTCATCCCAAACCCTATCGTATTCCCCTGCCATTCAACAAACAATTATGTTTGGCATGGTCATTGCGAAAAGGCTCATATCTTGAAGGAGTGGAAAGCTCCCCCAAACTACAGTAACTGGTTAAATGACCTGTTGTCATGTCTTTATCTTGACGAGATCAGATATAGACTTCCTAACAATATGGACAATTTCACAAAAACCTGGGAGGCTCAACCTAATCTTAGCTATTGTATTATTGACTGCTGGAACTGTACTGGAACTACTATTGATATGTAGGCATTCTTCTCACTTCTTTTTTCATGTGGGCACTGGCAAATGTAGATGTGTGTTCCGTTATTGTCTGTTGTTAAAAATGGAAAATGTGAATAAAAAGTATTTTTTAAAAAAGCATAATCATGAGATTAAAAAATATAAATCGTGAGATTAAAGTCTAAATTATTATAAAGTAAATCACAATTTCTGATGTACGACTTATTTTTCGTACCGTTATATTTGTCTAGTTTGAAAAAGTAATGTCCGCACTTATATAGCACTTTTCCACCTTCATGGTGCTCAAAGCGCTTTACATTAGCTTCACATTCACTCATTGACACACACACACACACACACACACACACACACACACACACTCATACACCAGTAGGTTTCTAAGGTCTAAGGTCAGTCCTACTGGGGGCCTCGGTGAAGGTTCAGTGTCTTGCCCATGGACACTTCGATATGTGGTACCAACTGAGCCAGAGCTGCCCCATAAAGATATAGATATTAGGGCTGGGCGATTTTCTCTTTCAAAAAAATCTCAGATTTTTTCCCAAAAAACTCGATTCACGATACGATTTTTTTCCCACATGGGCTAAATGAAAATGAAAACACTAGAAATGTGGTTTCTTTCGTCTTCTTTTTTTATTTAATAACGTGTGAAACAAAAATACTTCTACAAATAACTGTAAATAATAAATCAGTTGTGCAAAAGGTGCAACTGCAACCTGAGACTTTGCCTACAGGAACTGTAGTAAGTCGAGACATATCCACCACTGTTACATGAAAAACAGTGCAAAAAAATAGTGTAAAAGATACATTTTGTTGGAAAAAAGAAAGCTTCAAATATTTTAACAACTAAAACAATATACATTAATACTCATATGAAAAACATTGCAAAAGTAAGATAAAAAGAAAACTAGTAACATTTTTACTTTGTAAGGACAAAATAAAACAAAACCTAATTATCAATCAAGCTACTTCAATAAACCTGAACATGTTATCAATATTTTGGATATATGATCTTATTATCGTCTATTATCGCTCCCCATCGTGCTCCATGTTTATCATAAGGTGTGCCGCGAGAAAAGCTTTCAGTCAGTGTTTGTTGAACATTTTGAAGAAGTGCTGGCAGCGCTAGTCTCTGCCTTTTCTAAGAGTTCTGCCCCCCCCCCCCCCCCCCACTGGATGCTTTCGCTTCAGATGTGCGAACAGAGTGGTCGTACCGCTACCGTCAACAACAACAGTCTGAAGACACAGCTTACAACGAGGCAGTAGCTGGGCTTCGTCAGACCCTAAAAACCCAAACCAATTCCACACAACTGAACCTTTAGAACCCTTTTAGGAGTCAGCGTGTCTCCCTCACTGGAGGGTGCCATATTGCTCCCCGTGCTGCAGAAGAAGGGGATCGTAGGCGGGGCCTGGGGTGAAACATGACGGAAAGCAGCCTGGTTCATGGTTTTCTTTTTGCGAGGAAAAAAAGTGCGTGTGGAGGGGAATCGGATTGCACGATTTTCCTAAAATATGAATCGATTTTGCCATAAAACTCAATTTTAAATCTAAATCGATTTTTTGCCCAGCTCTAATAGATATTTATATAAATGTAAGAAGTATAAAGAACATATATTCATACAAGAATGTAGGGAGTAAAAGTAAAAAGTTGCCAGAAAAATCAATACTCAAGATACCTAAAAACACACTTGTACTTAGTTACTTCCACCTCTGCTGAAGATGATGTCAGTCAAGTCTGTGAACAAACTCTATAAATCTTCGACCCTCCTTTGTCACGCCACTGTCAAGTCATCACACAATGGAGGCCTTTGTGAGGTCTGGAGCATGCGGTGTTAGCATCACAGTTCATCTGCTAATTACAACATCAATTCTAGACTTGGCCATCCATAGTAGACTATTCACCTCATGACTTAAACATCAAATTGGGGGGGGTACAATTAATCCCTGCTGTTAAACTATTGTGAGGACTTATTTCTTGACATGATATGACAGGCAGGGCAATAGAATTTAAAAGCGTATCAGATGATGATACTCTGTTTCTGATCCTGCCTTCATCCTGTTGGACCCTCACTTCTATCCAGAGGTGGAAGTAACTGCCTACATTTTTGCATAAATATCTGTATTTTATACTCTTTACAGTTATACAAATATATGTACTTTATACCTTCCAAGAATAGACTCATTACTTTTTTGAACTAAACTGATGTGACAGAACAAAAAATAAGAGGCTTCAGATGGAAAACTTTTTATTTCACAATTTAATATTTTATCAAAGAAATTTCAATTTTTCTCTTAAAATTGTGCATTTTTTTCTTAATCATATTTCTAACTTGTTTAAAAGGTGTTATTCCACTGAAAACCACTTTTCCACACTCCTTTTGGAATCTGATGGGTCACCCAGAGTTACTCCACTAGCTGTATACTGCATTTACAGAAAAAAACAAGAGGAACGAGGGACCCAGAAAAAGCCGGTCCATCTGACGTCAGAAGGACTTTAAGGCGTCACCCACGTGGGGTTAAAACCATTCCCCATTGCAGCGAATCTGAAGTAGCATTAGCATTTACAAGAGAAGATCGCACCACAGTAGCTGCTGCACAAACTTGAAAAAAATGGTGGATCAAACAGGTTCATGTGCTCCATGTGGAAATAAAGCCTTGTATTTTCTCTGCACGTTTTCAGAACAAGCAATGGCACAAAACCTAGCTGGGTGCTAGTCTGGTAAGGGTAAACGCACACAGAGAGCGAGAGGGGAGAGGGGCGTGTTCCTTCATGCATTCTGAGCCAATCAGACTCCATCATGGTGTGGAAGTTTGACCTCAAGTCTTTTTTCTACAGTGCAAAAACAGCTTGAAACAAAGCAATTTGGATTTTTTTTTTTTTTTTTTTAAATAGACCCAACACACAATGTATCCAAAAACAATGGAGAACACAGCAATATTAATGAAATAACAATGGAATGGCACCTTTAAATGATATCTCAATTGTGACTTTTTTTTTTTTTTTTTTTACATTTTTCCTAAATTTCCTGCCCATACCCACTAAACTGAATAACTGTGACCCAATCAAACACATAATCTACAGTGTAACTCACTTTTAAAGGGTATATTTTTTGATACTTTGGAAACGTTCCATATTTTTCCTGTATTATATGGAGCTAAATCCAGGCCAAATGTTTTGCTAATTTGAAAAAAGAATTGTAATTGAAAAACAAAAATTCAAAACTGAAAGTTCAAGTTTTTATCTTGAACTTTGAAATATACAACAATGTATTCAAACTAAAAATAAGCGTAGGAAAGGTTTTTTCAGGTTAAATATAATTTTGATTCAGTTTTGGAATTTTTTTGAATAAATTATTTATTTTCATTGTTCACTTTCATATATATTTTGATATTTGAGGTCTTAATTTTTTCAGTTGCAGATTTTATGTTTTCAGATTCAGATCTTATTTTTTTACAGTTTCAAATATTATTTTTTTGGTTTCAGATCTTTTTTTCACTTTCAGATTTTTTTTTCACTTTCAGATCTTTTTTTTCAGTCGCAGACTTTTGGCCCTGATGTTGCGTGGGGGCGTGGCATCAACTTAGAGGGGCGTGGCATCATGAGTGACAGCATAACAAAGAAGGCTGAGGACCTCCCTCAATCACGTTGCCTTCAGGGAACGTAGGAACTGCGAAAAAATTGACTCTACACTTTCTATACACCACATTCATGTGATTGGCAGTTAAAAAAACTGACGCCAGTGACAATGTTGTGTTTAGCAAACTGTTTTAGAACCTGCTTGGCTCTAATAGCAGTATAAGAGCAATAAACTATGCCAGATTGTGAAGTTAAACATCTACACTTTAAGTGTTTATGTTTCCCACTTCCACCATGAACGCAGCACAGTGTCCGTTTGCGATCATGGCGTCCGCTCCACCGGGACCACCTGTTGGCGCCAGCCAGGTAAGAAATGTTAGATATTTTTGAATAGATACTCTGGAAAATCATCATAAATGTTATAATGATGGGTAGTTTGTGTAACATAGGGACATACATGAAGGGAAAAGTGGGGAATTGACGTTAAAATCTGCAACTGAAAAAATTAAGACATCAAATATCAAAATATATATGAAAGTGAAAAATGAAAATAAATAATTTATTCAAAAAAATTCCAAAACTGAATCAAAATTATATTTAACCTGAAAAAACCTTTCCTACACTTATTTTTAGTTTGAATACATTGTTGTATATTTCAAAGTTCAAGATAAAAACTTGAACTTTCAGTTTCGAATTTTTGTTTTTCAATTACAATTCTTTTTTCAAATTAGCAAAACATTTGGCCTGGATTTAGCTCCATAGTATTACTGCGCTTATGGTAAAAATAACTAAATAAATACAGTTAAAATAGAGTTTTACTTTTTACTATTATACTTTATTACAATTGAGTTGTACTTTTTTACATTGGGAAAATATCTGAATCAGTCCTACAGTATTTCAGTCAGAGTATTTTTTCACACAAGTAGCTGTACTTCTTAGGTACAGAATGTGAATACTTTGACCACCTCTGCTATCATTTCACCGTGTTCAGGTACAAATGTGTTGCATAATAAATGTCACTGATCAGAACCACAAGGCTTGACCATAAAAGTCTTCATGTTACTCATCCCAAGAGGAAACAGGACCGTTTGTGGGAGTCATTTGTCAGGTTTGCCACTTCAAGGCAGTTAAGGATGTTTATGCTCAGCAAACATGGGTTCTTCAAAAGGGACAGATGAAATTCTTCTGCTTTGTTTATGGTCAGGTTAGGGCTCTGTCTTTGTCATAGCGAGGAGTCATCACCAATAAAGGAAGTAATAAGTCAAAAGTGTGCCACCCCCCTACCCCCCGCAGGCAACTGCCCCACTCATAAAAGCTGATACATGGGGATGATAAGGACTAGTATCTTGATACATTTTATCATATTTGACTGTTAATCGTGTAAAGAAATCTACAAATTAATTTAAGACTGAAGCCATCATGAATCATTAGGACAAATGCTTTGCAATGACGTGGTGGCCAAGAAATATTCTGCACTAGAAAGGTCATTAAAATGATATTTAGTACAACATTAATTACTTCCTTCATCCCTTTTCCTACTTCAACACAGGGAATTATATTTTCACCACCCAAAAGGAGGAAAAACACATTAAAGTTTGGAATAAATTTACTTGTTTTTGACAAACAATGGGTGATTTGGTTGAATATTAGTCAGTTATGTGGACTTTGAGTGACCTTGTTGTTGACTTATTTTAAAGCCTAATACATGCAAAGTTAGGGAGAATGCAATATGTTTGTAAAAAAAAAAAAAAAAAAGGATTTATTAACTTTTTATGTTTTGATATGCTAAAAAGAAATACAACAGCAGTATAACCATAGTAAACAATTTGATTATTTGTGATTTACAATCACACCTGCAGAATGTGACATACAACTATCCATTTGTTACTGAAGTACCTTAAAGCAGGTGTCTCAAACTCAATAGGCATGTTTCTACCATCTATCCATTATTTCCGGGCCATTTTACAGCAACTTCACGGTATGCAAGCGTTTCCACTGACCAGCCCGTTCCGATAAACGGCCCTATCAAAATTTTTACAGGAACCAACGGAGTACCTATCCCAGGCTAGGTTCTCCAGAACAGGCCAATAGAGCCGTTGGATGGAAGTCGCGCAGATTGGTTGTCTAAAATGACATCATCAGATCATGACAAACAACTCGTGTATTTTTTTTTTTTTTTACTCAAGAATAGTTGCTGAAGGAAGTTTACCACATGACAAAAGGAGAATTTCAAATTTTTCCAGCTTTCCGTTTCATTCATCTCTGTAGAATTCTTCTTCCAGAGCAACTCTTCTTCTTTCAGTCTCTTATACCATTACTGTGTAAAACAACAGCACAAACGCAACAAAGATCCCATTAGGGATGTTAACCGACGAGCGTTTGACAGATAGTTGACCACAAAAAGCATTGTCTGGTCATAATTTTCTGTCAGTGGTTAAAAAACGAACAAAAAAAAAAAAAAACCCAGCCTGCATCAGTCATTTCACTGCACAAATTGTAGTGTTGACTTAAAAAGGAAGCTTTGTGATCTCTCCATCGCATAACTTTAAAAATGATGAATATGAGCATAACCAATACAAGACGTAAGTTATTAGTAGCAAACGCAGAGCTCAGCTAGACTGGGACAGTAAGTCGTCACCATGAAACCAAAAAGCGCTGTGTGCGAGTTGTGTTATCCATCTGACAGACCTATTGAAAATGACATGACTGGTGTGCAACAGCAAAAGGAGTTCAAGGAGCTTGTTGACATCGGTAAGGTTTTTTTTTTACACCATATTTAGCACCTCAATTTACTGGAACATTTTCTCTATGTGTGACAGTTTAAAATTGGCTATTAACATAACATCCTTCGACCTTGCAGGTCGAGTGTTTAAAACTTGTGTTTAAAAAGTGACTGAAGGGCCGAGGTGTGTATGGCTGAATGTGTGCAAGCCGACAAAGCAAGTGTTTTCTTTTCTTGGTGATCGACTTCAACCAGTTATTGAAGCTCAGTGATCGGTCAAGGTTCGCCATCTCTAGTCTACGTCTAGTCTTGTGATTTCCTCCTATGCTACTGCTTTGTTTTGGCGCTTTTTGTTAGTGACGTTCCTATAGCAACTGATGCAATATAATGACGTCACTGAAAGGTTCCTATAGGGACATTTCTGTATGGAGACACATGCGTGAGAGGACCAAGCTAAACTCATGGCTCGGTCGGTCAAAATTAGTTCCCCCACAATAGTCCGGGAAGTTCCAATAGTGGAAACACACCTATTTTCTTTCTTTCCACATTCAGCCCAATTTGATTTACAGTGGGCCAGAACAGTAAATAATAGAATAACTTGTAAATAATAACTCCAAACTTTTGTCTTGGATTTAGTGCAAAACACCCCCATTAAATTATGAAAAAATTTTCTTTTACAGTCTATACAAACAAAAAAGGTGTGAATACCAGAAAAAAGCTTACATTTCCTAGGAAAAGGAAATGTAATTTTAACAATGTTCTGCTTCAACATGTAATTTTTAGTTGAAGAAGCAACTTTTTTTTTTTTAATTATAGTGAATTTTCTTTAGACATTTCATTTCCAGGCGCAGTGCAGGGTGCGCAAGTTGGTGGACCCAGTGCAGTGCTAGTTTCCAGCCAGCATAGAGTAGTTTGGTAGTTTTATGGCAAACCAAATGGGTCACAGTTCTGTCAGTACTTAACACGATAAGACTGACATTTACCCATAAAAAACGCATGATTTTACCAACAAGACGCACATATTTTACGCACGTTCTCCAAGTCAACGGTCACTTTTTATGTCCGCTATGACTTTCAACAAGGCGCGCATAAAAGACGGGCGTTCTCCAAGACAACGCACAAAAACTGGAAAAGACAGGCGTTTTCCTAATATGATGATAATATCCTACCTTCTTTTCTGGCATTTGAAGTGCTTGGTCAAGACAGTCAGACCAAGGCAGTTCAGCTCAGATCAGTTTTGAGGCAAACTCCGCAGAGATTGTGGCAACGTTGCCATACTGTCACAAAGCCTGTTTCTTCCTTTTAGGAATATAGCCCATAAATGCAGTTCACCATTATGTTTACCGTATTTTCACGACCATAAGGCACACATAAAAGTCTTAGATTTTCTTCAAAATGTGCGGCGCGCCCTATGGTGCTGTACGCCCTATGTGTTGTTGTAAGGCGGACGTAGTAGAGGACACCATGAGAACGGTAACGCAGCTGAGTTTCTGCGAACATAAGGCCAGGTGGCCCGAGTTGGAGTAAAGACTTGAGCAGTGGATCACCGAGCAACGCACACCGAACAAGTGGGAGAAGCGTTTCGACGGTCACCATTCGACTAAAAGCAATAACGCTAGCAGAAGAAATTAACATTGAACATTTCCAAGGAGGTCCGTCTTGGTGCTTTCGTTTCATGAAACGGTGCCATTTTTCAATCCGGACAAAGACTACGGTAGCGCAGCAACTTCCAGCGGATTATAAAAAAAGATGGCCATCTTCCGGTCCTACTGCAGCAAACAGATTTCCGACAAACACATCCAGCCCAGCCACTTCACAAACATGGACGAGGTGCCGCTCGCTTTTGACAGTCAAAAACGCAAACTAGTATGCTTGTTTCAGCGCCCTATGATCAGGTGCGCCGTATGTATGTGTTAAATATAGTAATGGCACAAATAACTGAGACTGCGCCTTTTCATACGGTGCGCCATATGGTCGTGAAAATACGGTAATTGCTCTATGTATATAAATCTGCTGGCACAGACATGTGACCAGTGTCTGTGCCCAGATCCACCAGAGACTTCATTTTTTTTACGTTGGCTCAGGGTGTTTGGTGTCTGCACTAAGATCATGTTGATTTTCTAGAGAGCTACCATTGAGTCTGTGCTGTTCTATGGATTAGTCAGCTGGTTTGGAAACCTAATGGTTAAATCAAACGCTCAGATCTTAAATCTGCACAAAAAAATAATTGTCATCAAATCACCCACATCTCTTAAATACTTGTTCTAACATTCTCTATTTAAACAGTCAAACAGTATTTTAACAGATGTATCATGTTTTAAATACAGAATATGTTCTTTTGAACTCAGGAAGGAGGTATAGGTATAGGGTTAGATTTGTATTTTCCAATTGTAAGTAAAGAAGACTTTCTGACATTTGTTGTTTGACAGGAGAAAAAAAAAAACACTATTGGCTCCAAATATCAGCTTAGCCTACATTCATATGGAGCCAAAGAAGATGCAAAAGTGACATCTCCTCTTCAGTTTTTCCATTCGTGTTTAGCTTAGCATATTCAGGAGGAAATCCTTGTCTATATGAAGATGCAACATTAGGCGAAATGTGATAGGATAGTCATGCTGTCAGCTGTGATTGACTGCCGACATGTTCTGTTTTTGACCTAAGTAATTGTATACCCATCTCTGTACAGCTATGGTATGCATGTAATGTTTGTACAATAGCTGAAACGACTCCTGTTCATTTACTAGAGCTGCTAGTGGAGCTGGAAGATCTTTGGGATCGAGGTTGTTTTACATGTTTGTTGCTTTACCTGCTTGGCATATGAATGTAATTTGAAAGTGTGTGATGTGAATATATGTGACGTAAAGATGCACGCAACCTGAACATGTGCATTTCTTGCTATTTAGATGGAGACGCAACCCAGTGCGCCCCACTCTGGAAGGAGTCTTCAGATTTCTGCATATTCAGACCCCGACACTGTCACATTCGTGTAAACAAAAGGCACCTCTTATAAAATATGCTGTCGTATTTGACCACAATCATCCTCGTGTGAATGGTCCCTTTGAAATGTATTGGGTAAGGCTGACATAAAAACATCCAATCAAAAAAAAAAAAAAAAAAGCAGTATTGGTCCCAAAAAACCCACATCGGTCCATAGGTGTGAATGTGAGAGTGATTGTCTATATATGTTCAGCCCTAAGATGAAGTTGAGACCCATACAGGGTGTACCCCGCCTTCACCCATTGTAGCTGGATTAGGCCCCCAGTGACCCCCAGTGACCCCCAGTGACCCCCGTGACCCTAGTGAGGATAAAGGGGGTTCAGATGACGAAATGATTATTTCGAGAAGAAAAAAATATATAGTTCCTGCTCGTTTCTGAATTTTTAGTCATTTCTTTCTTTTTTTATTCTTATTTATTTTTCTGACGTTAGCCTTTTGGGCTCTAATTTGATCCCCTGAACATGTAATTTTTATATGACGTTAATGCAAGGTTTCATAAACATCGGTAAAGAGATGGGTATACAGCGCCCCCTAGAAAAGTGACAAGAGTTTGTTTTAGGCCAGATCACACCCTAGTGAAGTTAGATCTATGAAAATTGGTGCACATGTTCACCATATGATGACAAACAAAAAATCTTATGATGGCCACGCCAATAAACCAACAGAAAGTCCGCCATCTTGGATTGAAATTGAAAAAGAGACATGGATTTCGCTGTCATTGGAATTTAACGAAGTCCTCCTTGGCCATTGGCCTCAAAATCAGGGAACACGATCTAGACAAGCGGGATATCAAAAGTTATCCAAATTGGTTGCATCGTTTTTGTGCTACACTTTCCTGGAAAAATTGCCACTATATAAATTGCTTGCCTGAAATTTGACACAGACATCTATCTCCCAGGTCTACATCCATTTAGCTAAAGACATTCTGATTTTGTACTATAGCGCCCCCTAGAAATGTATTTGTAGTAGTTCAGACATACGAACATCGATTTGGCTGGAATGTGACTTGGGTGTCTGTCTCCCGGGTCTACACCTGTTTGTCATACAAAATTGTTATTTTGCACTATAGCGACCCCTACACATTTGCCAAATACATTGTTAGTAAAATGGCAGTAGATCGGACATATGAACACTGATTTGGCTGAAATTTGACTCAGATGTCTATGTCTCGCCAGTTTATCAATAGAAATTGTGATTTTGCTCTATAGCACCCCCTACAAAATTGCCTTTACTAAAACACAGATTTTTCTATAATTTGACTCAGACATCGTGTGGGGAGGCAGTCGCGAGGGGAGGCGGTCGCAAGGCACAGCGAAGGCCTTTGAGACTTGTTTCCTTATGTACCTGCTAAATGTTCAGATGCAGTGCATCCAAACCAAACAGAACAATGGACATCATTTCAACAGAAATATGAGATATGGTCATCAACAGATCAACAAGAAAGAAAACAACAACAACATCACAGATAATTCAAGTGTTTTCCATTACAGATTACTCATTTTTTCTGCATTTCTTTCCAAATGAGAGGCGGACATTGAGAGGACATTAATTTCTCTCCGGAGACAAACATGTTACATAATACATTTCCATCCAAAGACAGGCACCTCAGTTAATGCCTCATCCAAGTTCATGCAGAACACTTTTGGGACAAACCTACCCATTTGTCAGATTACAGCAGTAAATCCAACTGGCTGAAAGGGTCAACATGTCCCACCCAATCTGCTCATGCAGCATGAATCCCAATTAGAATAAAACACAGCTAGGACTGTCACTGCTCTGTTACATAAAGAACCCACTAACTGCTACCGCATTTAATGAAGCAAACCTGAGCATATTTGGAGGACATAGAAGTCTTATCATGCTTGGAACAAGATGAGCAACAGGTAGAGGCTGAAAAACTGGCAAATGAAAGCCCCATCTGCATTGCCACCTTTCAAAGCTCTCCTTTGGCTGGGGATCTAAACCCTGCAGGGCCTCAACCGCTTTTATACCAGACCTAGAGGTCATTCTGAATGTGAATGGTCTCGCAATTGGCAAACAAAGCCACGCATAGACAGCAGAGACAAGACAAGTCCCAATGCTTTATGTATTTATTTGACAGGAACATTGCACAACAAACCTGTTGCACAGAACAGATATAGCTTCAAGCTAATTTTCATCTGCAAGTCCATGACTGGCAGAACAGTGACAGCCCCCCCCGGTGTTGTTATTCTTCTTGAGGCTGAAAAAAGCAATGTGATTTTTTTTTTTTTTAAATTTTAATGAACCTATTTTTTATCGAGTTACAAAATGTCCACTCAGCTGGAAAACATGCGTTTAAGCTTTGAAGCAAAGAAAGGTGCATTTAAAATGCAATATTAGAAACCTATGAAATAAAAAAATTTTGATGTAGTTTTGTTTTAAGAAGAGACTATTAATTAGAGTCTAAGGACAACAAGCCATTTTTTTCCAGGTAAATGTTTCCAGGTAATCTTTTCATGATTTGCTGATATGGCTTTACACGTCTTGTTACACTGCCACCTATAGATTTGGCATACTGATAATAGTGCTTGGTGGGGTATTTATGCAGGTTTGTCTAAATGAATAGTACTTGGAAAACAATGTGTCACCAAAAATATTATTGAAAATGGATAGGTGGAATTATTAGTTTCTATAAATATCCATCTATGTGTAAATGTAGTCTGCATAAAGTAACTGGTTTATTCCGATCTACATTTCGAATTCGATAATTCCTCTGACATGGAAATAATTCCACTTTAACATTATTCCTGTCATTCTGCACATATTCCAAGCTGCTGGCCTGACATTAGTATGTTGATTCCTATGGTTGAAACAAAGTGGACGCAATCACTTTCTTCCAGTAAACATCAAAGCAGCTGTTCTGTCCAATCAGAACCCTCTGTACCTCCAGCCCATAAAGCCCAATAACTAGAGCGGAATACAGCCGTTTTGATGGAAACCTTTATTCAGAATCAACACGTCCATGTAAACATGAAGGAAGTAGTTTTAATTCAGAATTATTTTATACACAAATCATTCCGAATTAAAAGAAACATCGCGGAAATGTAGGCGCCATTTACATGAGGACAATTACAAGTGAAAACAACAAAATATTATATTGGAAGTGTGTTTTGTTTACATGGCAACAGGGTCTGAAAATGCACAATTCTGAAGTCTCCTTCCAGAGTGGGGAGTTTCAAGACAAGCCGGATCATGTCTCCATCTAAATGGCAAGCAACGCTGAACATGTTCACGTCACATACACCTTTATGTCACACTCAATACACCAAGTCACTAAAATAACATGTTAGACTACCTACAGAAAAGGACAATTTTGTGCATGTTCACAGACATGCTGGCATTCTATCACAGTACTGCCTGGCATGCATATCCAATCGAATTTGCGTTGCACTGTTGCATCTTCATATAAACAAAGATTTACTCCTGAAAACACTCATCTAAATGTGGATTTTTTTTTTAAATTGAAGGAAAGATGCCACTTTTGCATCTTTTGTCATCACCTTTTAAAAGTAGCCATAGCCAGTGAAATTTTAGTGAATGTGAAGGATGAAAAGTTTGACGCCTTAGTGTAAAAGGCAAAGTTTGAGTTTTCACAGTTTAGGTTGCATTTATGTATGGGCAGATTCCTCAAACTGACACGCCTTCTCTGCCAAATGTTCTGGCTGCAGGAAAGCCTCAAAAGAAAATAAAACCTCCACAGGATTCATAACACGAAGATTGTTTTTATTTAGGGTGGATATCTTAACCGTTTCTATTCCACCAGTGAATAGGGTGGAAGTGCAGGCTGGAGGACTCTGTCTGGGCTGATGAAGGAACTGTGGCTGGCCTGCTACCTGTCCTGGCTCTGAACCAGGCAAATGACAATTTTCCCACATTTCAGTATTCAGTATGGGACACTGAACATGTACGTTCCCATCAGACTGGACTGTGCAACACCAGTCCCTCTTGATGCCATGGGATATCACTAACCTTTATAGGTGGAAGTTACTAAGTAGAAGTATTTCCTTTTTATTAGGCATCTATACTTTCCTTAAGTACTTATGTTTCTGGCAACTTTTTATTTTTATGAAAAATAAAATGTAAATCAGAAATGATCATTTCTGATTTACAACTCAAATATTATTTTGCCTTTTTATCTCAGAATTATCCCTTTCTTATCTCATAATTATGACATTTATTATCTCATGAATTGCTCATTTTAGCTCAGAATTTTGCCTTTTTATCTCACGATTTACATTTTTGAAATTATCTTGGACTTTTTGTTTTTTTTTAAATCTCCTATTTATGCCCCAGTACCACGACCCAATAAAACATCATCTACACAGTAAGTCACATTTAAAGGCTTTATTTTTTGAAATACTTTATGTTATTTTTTCTGCTTTTTCCAGCTTAAATAAGTATTATTTCATCCATAGAAAAACATGCATTATGTAATTTCCAAAATTAAGTTTTACTTTATTACAATTGAGAAGTTTTACTTCAGTAAAGGAGTTGAATCAGTACTTCTACGTTTACTCAAGTATTTTTTTCACAGCAATAGCTGTACTTCTACTTAAGTACAGAATGGGAGTACTTTGACCACTTTTGCTAACGTTTAGAGAGTTAAAAGCAGCAAAGTGTCCATCTATTTCCTTTGCAGTTCTTTACCACAGCCTCTTCACATGCTGACCATTCCTCTGGAGTTGTTACAATGGGTGGAGTGTGGGATGGAGTCTGTTTGTTTTCGTGCGTTTTCGTGTGTGTGTGTGTGTGTTTTCGTGTGTGTGTGTGTGTGTGTGTGTTAAGGGGGCACGTAAGATGCTGTGGCAGTGTCAAGAGTAATGCTGCCAGATAGGGCTGTACAATATTAGGAAAAAAAACTCACATTGCCATTTTATTAACCCTGCGATAGTAAATAACAGCAGTGTGGTGCCAATGCAGACGAACAAACAGGTTAGTGGTTGACACAAAACAGAAATTTCAGTGTCATCCTTCTTGCAGCAGAAATAATTTAATAAAATAAATAATTAAAAATAAATAATTAGTAAACATTAAAATAAAAGGAATTCAAAATAAAAATAGGTAAATAAATGAATAAATAAATAAAAAGACGTCTAAATTTAAAATAAAATAAATACAATTAAATGAATTTAAAATAAATTTTTTAAATTAAAAAAATGTAATTAATAAAATAAAAATACACCGATGTTGTCCACGGCAAAGGCCTAATAATAAATAAATAATAAAGAAAGAAAAATTCAGAAACCGAGCAGGAACAATATAGCGTTTTTCTGACCCCACGAACTCGCCCTCAAATAAAATCTTTCAACCTCCCCCACATCACTGTGGGGTCAGAGGTCACATTTGACACACTTCCACTCATGTGACCCTGTGTGGCCGTGGCCCATAGACTCCCATTCATTCTGAGCAGGAGCAAATATGCGGTGTGTGTGTGATGTGCACATGCTCGGACACAGCTCACGACCGTGAGTGTGTATGAGTGGTGCGAGTCATCCCTGGCGACAGTGTCCCTGGCATATTTCGTCACCTGGCAATCACAGCAGACTCAATAGGCCTTGCGCCGACGTGGTCCGCAGCGAAGGCCTAATAATTTTAAAACCATATCCTTTTGTTTATTTAGTGTCACAGAGACAATAGAGCAGGAACTACTGAACACAAATTCACACAACACAAACTGAAGTCTTTCCAATATACCTGTAGATAACTGATATTAATGAAGTGTAAAACTGATAATCGAGTGTTACTAATTTAACAGGTTTGCCAGACTGCTCATATTTAAAATACAAAACTTACTTTCCCTCAAGAAAGACAAAATAAAAGATAAAAATGTGATAAAGTTTAATTATTCCTGCAAATGCGAGAATACACTGAGCACAACGCTAAGGTTAGACATAAAATACAGTTTTTTACTCTTTTGGAGGAAAACTGATAAACATAATCTTAACTAAAAACACTAATGTCGCTGATTTGATAAAAACTCTGGTGCTACGCAGGTGTCTGCTTTACAAGGATATGACAGCAGGAGACTCACCGGGAATCCAGTACAGGTGGACTGACGGGACTGACCGAGTCCCGCACGGGTCCACTTTACAGACCCATACCCACGTACATTAGACCCATAACCCAACATTCTCTTTACACAGGAGCTCAGTGTCTTTATTTTCAGTGTAAACGCATACCACATCTTGCTAATATGTGAAAGCACTAAGCTTGCCAAGTGTTGCAATGTATTTTGGAAATCTGTGGGCGGATATAAAACTCCCTTCAAAATAAAACTAATCGACTGTGTGGATCAACCATGGATCCGCAGTTTCATCCATATATATGCTTTGTAGCCAGTTTTACCCATTCAGGGCTCCATGGACCGATTCACTCAGATCTCATACGACACAGACCGATAACCGATTCGAATCGGTTTATAGATATAGGGTAAAGTGAAAACCTACCTTTTTAACTTAGCTTTTACTTAAATTTCACTCTTAACATTATTTTACTCTGCTATTTTATGCATTTACTTTTATTTTATTACCATTATTATTTATTTTTTATTCTATTCTTTTTAATTCGGTAAGTCTTTTAACTTGCTCCTAACATTGCAGGATACTAATGGGGGGGGTCTGGTGTAAAGTACTTTGTGCTAAATGCATCATGTATGAAAAGTGCTATATAAATAAAGTTTGATAGATTGATTAACATTTATTTGAACATAATATTTTTTTTACATGATCAAAAACAAATACATTTTAGCAAAAAAAAAAAAAAAAAGGAAAATTCTCCAGTTTGAATATCTGGGGTCACCAGAAATGTGTGATATTAAAATGGTGCCATGAGCCAAAATAACAACAACAATAATAATAATAATAATAATAGGTTGGAACCAGTGATCTAAAGCCTCATGTCCTCCACATTCAGCCCGTTCTGAGCACTCAGGAGTCAAAAACAAAGAAAGAAAGGGTCAAAGACATGTACAATGATATGGGAGGTACGTCACCACATAAATACAACATGCCAGCAAAGATAAGAGAAGTGATGCTATTCCATACTGAAGAAGAGGGGAAGAGCAGCAAGCTGTCAGTAGGCAAAAGCAAAGCAGGATGAAAAATTAAAAAGAAAAAAAAAAATCAATTAATTATTTTTTTTAAAGATGCAGGGATATTCCAATGAAAAACTAAAAAACAAAACAAAAACCAAATAAAATACAAATGAATTAATATATTAATAAAAAATTATGCAGGAATACCCCAATTAAATTAACAAGAAGACTGAAAAGTGCTTCACGTGATTGTTGACAGAACGAGAACTCAGCAACAGTAGCTTGTGCTGTTTCTGGAAAAGCTGCAGAAATATTGCTTCTTTGGCTAAATGCAAAGAATAGCTGTTCACCCACATGGAAGCAAAACAAAAAACACAGGCTATGCACATTAAACTTAACTCAAACTATGCTGCTTTCAAGTCAATGCTTCTCATTTTTCAAATAATTGGAGATTCTATTCACGATCCAACCGGCAACGAGCACGAGGAAGGAGATAACACGCACATCCTGGATTATTAAAATGGCATGAAATCCTCTCTGAGACCAGATATACAGAAGGAAAAAACACACAAAGTCAAGTTTTAGGGAGGAAATGCATCACCAATCTGAACACTTAGAATTAACACAAGAAATACATGCAAAAACACCCCAAAAGAGAAACATTCACCTGATAAAACGAGTCTCTGCTCCACAAATGTATTTTTTTTTACCTTAAAGAAGACAAATACAAAAAAGAGCTTACCATCAACGAGCCAAGGAACCGAAAAGCAGCAGCAGCAAAAAAAGAAAAGAAAGACATTTTTAAAATCCAATAAACTCTCCCATACACAAATTTCACAGTACGATGAGAAAATCGTGAGAAATCAACTGGAATATGATTATAAATCCGTCAAGTAAGCCTGAGCTGGAGTCCGCTAACGTGTCCACGGAGCAAAACCCGACCTTTGAGTGTCTGTGGACGAGCCTCCTTTACTACAAAGTGGCTGAACGCTCCACAGTGAAGCCACTCCCACAGCACACGCTGCAAAAAAACACATTTGTCACTCCTCTGCATACGATTACTCTGGAAAACGAAAGCAGGAAAATGTGATTGAAGTTTCAGTTTGGTTCAGTTTCTCCACCTTTCATAGGAAACTGACTGTTCTGTCTCCATTTAGGTTTGTTTGTACGTACTTTAATTTCCCACAAAATACACACACACACACACACACACACACACACACATATATATATATATATATATATATATATATATATATATATATATATATATATATATATATATATATATATATATATATATATATATATACCAAACTTGCTAAATTAACTAAAATTCACAAAAAACAAGTAAACTAACACAAAAAGCAATGAAATATTCAAATCATATTGAAAACTGTACTAAAATACAGAAAAAACACAAAAAATCCGATAAAATATAAAAAAATATATATATGAAAAAAATAATAAAACAGTTTCAACACCTGGAAGCAACAGTTCCATTTGATTGCATTAAAATCTTTAATCAGATTAACAATGATGGATTAATCTGAGTAATGCACTAATTTTGATAGTCCTAATACACACACACACACACACACACACACACACACACACACACACACATATATATATATATATATATATATATATATAAGACAAATCAATTTGTGTCAAAATCGACACATTAATGTGGATTAATCCATCATCATATTTAATCAGATTAAAAATGTTAACACAATAAATTAATGTTCATATATTTTGGATATTTTATCACATTTTTGGATGTTATTTTTGTGTGTTTTAGAAAAGGGTTTTTGTTTGTTTTGGGTTCTTCATGCTTTTTTAGGCACTGAACCTTTATGAATTAAATGATTTTAGAATATTCTCTGCATTTTGCAACTTTGAGTGAAAATCAGGTATAGATAGACAGATAGATTGATTTGATTGATACATACTTTCTTGATCCCTTACAGGAAATTGCTTAAACTACTACTAAATACAAGGGCATTGTTTGTCTATATATGTTCAGTCCTGCGATGAACTGGCGACTCATATAGAGTGTACCCCTACTTCACCCATTGTAGCTGGATTAGGCCCCCAGTGACCCCCGTGACTCTAGTGAGGATAAAGCGGGTTCAGATGATGAGACAAGATGATGAGACGAGACTACTATATCCACTTAATTACAATCTCCCAAGGGAGAAATTCAGGTGTCTGCCATCAAAATACAGTCACATCAATAAACAACAAACAAACAATACATAAAAATAGTCTAATTAATTCATACAGATTTGTTGAACTGATAGCAGCAGTGATGAACAAGGTCATTGCATTGCAGGACTGAGTGCTTACTCAGTCCTGCAATGCAATGACCCAGAGGTGGGTAATTCCAGGTCCATCAAGTCAAAATCCGACCATGTATTGGTTCAAACCTGTTCATTGAACCAGTCCATTGTGATGAACACAAGCCTCATCCAGATAAATGGGATTATTAGTGGAATCACCTGTGTTCAGTGAACAGGTTTGAATCAATACGTGGTTAGACTTTGACTTGATGAACCTGGATTTACCCACCTCTGCAATGACCCTAGTAGGTATTTTCCTGTATTTAAATGATTGATTATGTAAAGGTTCACAAATGCTCAGTGTAAGTTAAAGTTATCATTCCACTGAAAACCACTTTTCCATGCTCCTTTTGGAATCTGATGGGTCATCCGAGTTACTAACACATGCTGTGTCTGAAAGTGGCGTGTCACCTCTTTTCATAGAAAACAACAAAGTTATACCAGCCACTCAGAAAAAGCTTGTCCAATACACATCATGAGGACATTGGTATCACCCACGTGGGGTTAAGGCTGTACCCCATTGCAGTGAACCTGAAGTAGCACTAGCATCCAGAGATGTATAAAGTACTGGACTAGAGGAGTGGAGTAGAAGTACAAGTACAAGTACTACATAAAAAAACTGACTTGAGTAAAAGTTGAAGTGTTCTTCAAGCATCATACTCAAGTGAAAGTACTAAAGTATCCAAAGAAAATTGTACTTAAGTATTGCAAGTAGAAGTATGTAAAAAATTTCTACTCAAGTACTGAAAGTAAAAGTAGAAGTAATGAAAAAAATACTACTTAAGTACTGAAAGTAAAAGTAAAATTTAAAAGTACTGTGTAGGTCTATACTAAATGAAAGCATTCACAAGTTTTAACACATTTATATATTTAATATGAAAGGCACAACTTCAGCTGAGGCAACAGTAGTACAAGGACATACCAGTTCACTTACAAGTGTTAATGAAAAAACTAAAACTTTCAAAGGCCAGAGTATTCCAAGAATATGGCCAAGTGACAAACCTGGGCAAGTCCAGCCTAATGGTCAACCTTACAATAGAACAGCCCAGAAGCATCCTTCTCACAATGCCAAAGGGCTCTTCCATCGGCAGGTTGAACACTGCCTCCAGGTTAACTTACTCAAGTTTGTCTCTTAACCAAAAGGCTGATTAGAGCGTGCAGTCTAGTGTTTGATCGCTGACTCGTCCAATGGTGAGACACCATCATCAAACCAGGTGACAGAGCCATTTATCACTCTGGCATTGATATGCTATGGGTTTGGTATGCTTCCGAACAATTTTAATAAGAGTAACGAGTAATAAAAAATGTATCGGAGTAAAAGTATTAATTTTTTTTTTTTTAAAAAGAAGTGGAAGTGGATGACTCTTTTAAAAGGTTGCTAATAGTAAAACAGAGAAGTCAAAATAATTCCATTAACTGGACATAAAAATAAGTCCCTTTTATCAAACCACATAGGTTTTATTGCAGTTTCTGAACTTACACATATGAAACTATATATTTCACCTGAATTCTGTACATTTTTTGAAAAGACGAGTGCAGGAAATGATATTAGATATTATTCATAAGTGGTGGATGTTCACACCTGAAAGGATGAAACGCTTACAACATATAAATAATGTATATAATGAAATGTATGTAATGTGTATAAATATGTCCAGTTGTTTTTAGCATGTCTTCCATTTCTGCTCATTTTCTTCTTTTAGGGGACTTCTCTAAAACCTTCTCTGTCCATAAATAAAGTCTATTTGCTTTGTGCAACTGCTGGACAGGTAACTGTAAACATTCAAAATTTTTCTCAATCTGAGGTATTTATTGCATCTAATGTAGAGTAGACTCTGTTTCTGACCTTTATTGCAAACATTTGCACTGTTGTCATATCTGCTTTATTGACTATCCATACACCTCATAAATTGTTCCAGTGTGTACCTCCTCACCCTCTGTTACTACATTAATAATAGTGCTGCCACCACTATTGTGCATAGGGTTGATTTATGTCTCATAACGTGTCTATTTTTAGCTTTTATACTATATTCATTCAAACAAATTCAAAATTCCAGTGTATCTCTGTTGGGGGAACATCTGTGGAATAATCTGGATCAAAATCTAAAAAAAAAGGCCTTCTTCAATTTGTAAATTTAAAAGGATGTACACTGACAGTCAATGAAAATGTCCAGGTAACATTTCCAGAATATCCCGGATGTAGCGCTGAACTGTCAGTGTGCCTTCAACAACCACTAGAGGGGTCTTGTGGTGTAGTGATATGGCGGCCCAAACCATAACACTTGGCCCACCCCAGCGATTGACCTGACGGATGCAACACGGAGCATAGCGTTCACCACGTCTGCGCCAAACTCTTTCCTGTCCATCGGCGTGGTCGACACAAAATCTGCTCTCATCAGTGAAGAGAACACGCCCCTCTGACGTTGAGTCCATCTCAGGCGTTCCTGACACCACTGTAGGCAATTGTGATGTCGCTGGTGAGTTATAACGCTGCCCCTTAAAGGTCTCCAAGCATTGAGGTTTGGTGTGCGGAGGAGACGTCTGACAGTAGGAATGCTGATTCGAGGGTTATGTCTCCCTGGTGTCTCCCTAGCAGTACGACTAGCTGTACGAAATCGATCCCATAAGTGTTGATTCAGGATGTAATGATCCAGATCCGGAGTCGTCACTCTTTCACGTCCAGGACGTAGTCGGTCTGCCACAGACCCAGCCTCTCCATGTCGTTGAACAAGTTGTCGGATGGAGTGATGAGAACAGTTAAATCGACGCCCAACTTTAGAATAACTTGCACCATGCCAAGGGCATGCCATCTTTCATCTGGATTTAACCGTGGCATCTTGAACGTACGGAATAAAAAATTCGGCCTTTTCATTGCTTTTATAGAGGCTTCTTAACCCATCTTTTAAACCGTGCACAAATGTTTGTTTTTGTCCCCAACAGCACTTTGACCTGATTTCCAAAGACCACTCCCTGTGGACTAGTGAAAAATGTTTGGGAAGTGTAAGACTCAGAAATGAGTTCTATGCTATTCTATAGAAACTGTTCAAACCCAACATTTCCCAAACTCCTTAATGCATTATATGATGAATTATTGGCCTGGAAGTTTTCATTGACTGTCAGTATATAGATCTAGTATAATAATATACAGAACATTATCCGAATAAGTGAAAATGTAGTTATAATGTAGAGGAATGCATAAAATAAGATTTTATTGCAATAAATGTAGACTATCATGATTAGGAGATATTATCATATCTATTAAAAATTGTATTGGTAGTTAATTTAAAGTAAATAAAATAAAATAGTTGATATACAAATCAGATTGTGTGAGGTGACTTATAGAACAAAATGTATATAAATGGTTATGGATCTTTGTGTTAATGACAAATGGACAGAAAAAGTGTGTTAAAGCATAAATAAAATGAAGAATCTGTTGGATTTTAATTTTTAAAAAGGGGGTAGGAGCTGATAAGTTTTTTTTACTTCTTCCCGCTCTTTTTTGAGTGCAGGAAAAAAATTGTTGACCATTTTGATTGATGTTTTGATGATTTTGTGTGCTTGAAAGAAAATTAAACTGAACTGAAAAATTCTTTCTCTATTTTCATATTTTTTGTTTTACTTGCATGGCATTAATTTCCAAGGTGAGAGAGAAAGAGCATTTCAATTCATTGTTTGTGTTGTACATTTAGGGAATGGACAATTAAAAAAAATCTTGAACTCTTGAGTTTAGTCTTTCTCTTTTTATTTAACTAATAAGGACTCAGTGTGACATTTGTGGCAGTTCCAAAATATTTTTTTTATCTGTATTTAACCTTTGCGAATGTATAATTTTATTATATTATTTTTTTAATTTGGAATTTTTTCCAATGAAAATCATCTATTCTTTTCTGTATTTAATTCATTCATCATGTAGATGTTCATAAAACGAATGAATTTAATTTAATTGAAAGTTTATGTATCAAAGCAGAAAAACTGACCTTTTCAGTAAAATTCAAGTAAAGTAAAGTTCATGTTCATTAACTGACCATGAACCAAGCATTTCCACCCATTGTCATTTATCAAACGCTAAGGATTTTAGTGGTGGATCAATGTTTGTAGAAGGTAAGAGTGTTTCCATGGTAACTAAGGAGCCTCTGAATGTCCAAATGGGTCATACATATCTGATTACCATGAAAAGATGACTAAGTGTAATTTATATCAATTATTGACATGTATTGATAGGATTAATGAATCAACAGTTTAGATCAGTAGATGACTGATTTTTGGGTCTTTATGGGTCAAACAGAATTACATATAACTGCAGTGGGCTTCACATTCACACAAAGAAAAGAGACAGTGCCACAGGAGAGGATGAGAGGAAATAGGAAAAAAGTGGATGGTGGCAAATATCCTTATGGGAGCCAAAAAAAATACTAATTTGCTTTGTTGCCTTTGATATCAGTGAACTTGTTCTCAGGACTGTCCTGCTGCTATTTAACAATGAGTGGCAAGTGAGGGCATCCAGCACAAAGAGAATTACAGAGGATTATGTACAGAAGCACAGACCTGAATATGCAAACAGAGTCAATCATTCATGTCATCTGCCCTGGAAGATAATTGGAAAACTCTGGGCTGGAGCTTTCCTTCACTGCTTCTACTACTTCTTCTTTCTCCTTCTCCTTCTACTTGTTCTTGTTCATCTACTTCTACTACTTCTACTTTTACTTCTTCTACTTCAATTTGTTCTTGTTCTTCTACTTTTTGTTCTTCTACTTCTTTTTGTTCTTCTTATTCTTCCGGGAGGACGGTGTGTTGAGGAGAGGGAGCGAGACACTGTGCAATTGTTCGCTTTTTCATTCTTTATTCTTTACATGGTGATAGTGGTGGTGGGATAAAGTGTTTATTGTTCATTTAGTGGTGTTATTTTTGTAAACGGGTGGTGGTTTTTACACTTTTGCAGACCGAACCTGGTCTGCGGGGTGGACACGCCGCACCCTGTCATGGCGTCCAGTCCCCTCACTTCGCTGTCGCGCAGACACGGCATCAGGGTCGGTGCTGGGTCTACGTGCAGCGTGGAGAACGTCGCCTTAGCTGTGGGGGACATTATTGGTCATGGATCAATAAAATCCGTCGCTCGCATGAACAGGGCCATGGTTCTGTTTTTGGAGCGGGTCGACCAGGTGAATCAGCTGGTGGAGGTGGGGCTCACCGTTAACGGGCTGTACGAGCAGGTACTCTCTGTCGTTCAGCCTGCTACACGAGTCATTCTTTCCAACGTGCCCCCCTTCGTAAGCGACGATTTCCTGGTTGACCAGCTGTCTAAGCACGGTAGGGTGATTTCCCCCATCAGGAAAATCCTGTCTGGGTGCAAGTGACCTCTACTGAAACACGTAGTGTCCCACCGAAGACAGCTGTTCATGATCCTGAACAACAGGACGGAGGAGTTCAACTGCTGGTTCATGGTAAGAGTCGACTACATGTTGTTCACCATGTCCTCTCAAAATAAATGTTTTGGCTGCGGTGAGGAAGGACACCTCGCCAAAACATGTCCGAACCGTGCGGCCCCGGGGCTCCGGGGCTCCGCCGTATGGCAAGCCAAAGTGTTCACATAGCCGCGCATTGTGTTTAATATATCACGCGTGCCAGGACGCGTTCTGGCACGCTATCACGCGTTACATTACGCGTTCTAGCACGCGTTCTGACACGCCACCACGCGTTCGGCAACGCGGTCTAGCACGCGCAATGGCACGCGTTCGAGCACGCGTTCGAGCACGTGTGCTAAAACGCATTACAGAACGCGTTCTAGCACGCGCAATGGCACGCGCAATGGCACGCGCAATAGCACGCGTTATGAAACGCGTGCTAGAACGCGTGCTATATGGTAATGATCTCCTCCCACTGATTTTCTCCGCCAATTAATTTGTAGTGCTTTCAGCCAATCACTGTTCAACACAACTAGTCCAGAATAGCTGAGCACTGATCTTACCTTCACAAACGAAGTGCATTCACTCGATGTTTAATTTTTGCTAAATATTTGGACTTTTCCTTCATCAATCTACTTTATTTAACTTGTTCAACTTTAGTGTCTATTCTTAGGGGTTTGTTTATTGTATTTTCAGGTTTCATGCAAAAGGGATAAAATAAAGTGAGATGCCGTTTCATACTACATTAATAAATAAAGCAAAATGTGAATTGATTTGTCATATTTTGATTATATGTCAATCGAGGTTGCATTGGCTGAGATGACACACTTGGTGAAGGATGAAATGATGGGAAAAAATATATAAGACGTACACGGTTGCGCATGGCTCAATGACATAATTTCGTCTGTTTCATGTGACCCTGTTGTGATAGTTTTCTGAAGCAGTGCTGTGGACATGTCCATCATTACTATTATGTAAAATATGTTGTTGGTTAACCTTATTATTATGGTTATATTTGTCATCAAGAAGGTGAAACAAGAGAAACATATGCAATAGAGATCTATTTACAATAATATTTGCACACATACACTTAGTTACAGTTTTTCTCAGGACAAGTATAATTCACAGACGTACATTCAGGATTTAAAGTTTTTAATTTAACATGTCATAGGTGTGATTGACAGGACCATTGACACCTGTGCTCTCCCTTGCTCTCTGTTGTACTCTTGAAATTGACACTTGATGTTTAACCACACAGTAAATTTTGCAGTGTTAAATCAACACTTAGAGAGTTTATTTAACTCCTTCTAGAGTGTATTTGGTCCCATTGTCTCCAAATTAACTCTCTAAGTGTTGATTTAACACTGCAAAATTTACTGTGCATGCACATAGTAATATGCATATGTTCATATTTATATTACCTCCAGGGTATATTTTTATTCATATATTTCTCTATATTCTTATTTATACTTTACACTTTACTTATTCTTATTATAGTCTTTCTTATCTTGTATATTATTATATTTGTAAGTTGTATAGTTGTATATTTGTTTTGTTATATTTTGCTTTTTGCATCTTTGCACGGTCTTAAGGGAGTGTCGCATCAATTTCACGTGTGGATGGACAAATAAAGAATTCTGATTCTGACATATTTCATCTTCTATTGTTTCGCACCTTTCACTTGCATTGAAGATTAAACTACATTACTATCATCCATCGTCTTACTTCGCCATCTAGTGGCAAAACATGCAACCTACAGCCAGCTCATGTGTTAGATTAGCACAACAAAATAAGAATTAAAATACAATAAACAAACCCGAAGGAATAGACACTAAAGTTGAACAAGTTAAATAAAGTAGATTGATGAAGGAAAAGTCCAAATATTTAGCAAAAAATTAAACATCGAGTGAATGCACTTCGTTTGTGAAGGTAAGATCAGTGCTCAGTTATTCTGGACTCGTTGTGTTGAACAGTGATTGGCTGAAAGAACTACAAATTAATTGGCGGAGAAAATCAGTGGGAGGATATGGCAAGCCAAAGTGTTCACATAGCCGCGCGTTGTGTTTATTATATCACGCGTGCCAGAACGCGTTCTGACACACCACCACGCGTTCGGCAACGCGGTCTAGCACGCGCAATGGCACGCGTTCTAGCATGCGTCATGGAATGCGTGCTAGAACGCGTGCTATATGGTAATGATCTCCTCCCACTGATTTTCCTCCGCCAATTAATTTGTAGTGCTTTCAGCCAATCACTGGCCAACACAACGAGTCCAGAATAGTCGAGCACTGATCTTACCCTTCACAAGTGTTAATTTTTGCTAAATAATTTTGACTTTTCCTTAATCAGTCTACTCTATTTATCTTGTTCAACTTTAGTGTGTCTATTCTAATGTTTGTTTATTGTATTTTGATTCTTTTTTTTTGCGCTAATCAAACAAATGAGTTGGCTGTATGGTTGCATGTTATGCCACTAGATGGCGAAGTAAGAGACGGATGATAGCAATGCAGTTTAATATTCAATGCAAGTGAAAGGTGCGAAACAATAGAAGATGGAATATGTGCATGGTTAAACATCAAGTGTCAATTTCAAAAATACAACAAAGAGCAAGGGAGAAGGACATATTTACAAGACCTAGTAAAAAAAAAAAAAAAAAAACTAAAATAAACAGCACCGACTGGTAAAGTAGAAGTCAGTCCACTGTCAGGGAAGTATTGCATGTTGTGGTTAGTAGATAGTCTTATTAAAAGCTATAAGCCTATCTTTGCTCTACTGTACGAGACAAAGTAGAGTAACTTTATTGGTCCCCACAGGGAAATTAAAGTGCCAAGTAGTTTACACCAATATACATAATGCTCACATTGGCATTTTAAAACACACACACACATGTGTGTCTATATATATATATATATATATATATATATATATATATATATATATATATATATATATATATAAATAAATAACAGGCATTAAGACACTTCACAAACACAGAAAAAAGGGAATTGTTAAAAAAAACATCCTGATTTAAGGTAAAAGGGATTGACATGGCCACGAAGCAAATTTTACTGACACATGGGTTTGTGATGCAGTGTTGTGATGTAGAAGTTAAGAAAATAAGACAAATTAAAACATGCGGGTCAACCAACAAATCACATCACTTCTTCTCATTTCGCCCTTCTGAGTGACGGGTGCACAGCCAGTCAGGCAGAGGTGCGAAGAACAGGAGTGGTAGTGGTTCACACTGGTGTGATGCCCCTGAGTGTGGAGATGGTGGAGCCCTGTCATGTTTGGCTGCCCTGTTTGGCTGAATCACAAGGAGAAGAGGCACAGCTGCTGACGCTGGTGTTATAAGGCTGAGTGCAGAGATAGTGGGACCCTCTCATTTTTTGCTGGTGCTATCAGCCCTCCGTATGAGAACGGGTTCCATTTCTGTCAGAAAAATATCCATGTTAGGGTCAATGACAAATAAGGGTTTGCACAATGAGAAATACAATGTTCCAATACACTATTTTAAAGGCTTCCATCAGGGTTGCTAAAATGCATATTTTGGATTTTTGTGCGTTTCATACCAAGTCTTTCTTTTTTTTTTTTTACATGTTTTTTACAAAATGAATGTATGTAATGTTGCCCCTGAAAATGTCAAATGGCATGATGGCAAAAAAAAGTGTCATATGAGGTATTTACTTTCAACTACAGAGAGTGAAAGTGCAGTTGTTAATATTGCATTACTGGAAAACTGATTGTTGAGATTATTTCAGAAATTAATTTTATGTGCAATGGCTGTACAGAACAGACCCAAGTCTGAGCCCCCTCTGGCATTTTCTAAATAACCTTTGACAAATTACAAAACTTGTAAAACTGTTAGCAAAATGGTAATGCAATACAAAGAAACTCAGAGTTCATTTGTAAAAAAAAAAAAAAAAAAAAAGAGTGCAAAAAGGGTGACCTATGGAAGCTATTAAAGGACTATGAGTTAGTAACTATGACATCCATAGGTCTGGTCTATGGTGCCAACACTAGCTTGGGACTGAAAGAATAAGCAAAGTTGAATGGTTTGTACAGTTATTACTCAAAGTGTATGCCAAAAGTATGTGGTTAGTTATTTTCTGAGGACAGTAGCCTATGTTAATGAACATTCTAACACTTGTCTTTTCTTGTTTTATGGTGTTTTCCATGTCGTGGCTGTTAGATGAGTTTGTTCCAGGCCCGACCAAAGGTGTCAATGGTCCTGTCAATCGCACCTATGACATGTTAATTTAAAACCTTAAATCCTGAATGCACGTTTGTGAATTATACTTGTCCTGAGAAAAACTGTAACTAAGCATATGCGTGCAAATAGATCTCTATTGCATATATGTTTCACCTTCTTGATGACAAATATACATTTTATGAATAAAAAGTGTAACCTACAAGAAAAAAGAACAACCCACAAGTTTTGGAATGTTGGAACCCCAGTTTTAATATGGGCACTATGGCAGATGGTACTTGGAGACATCTCACACTTAAAAAGTCTATGTTTTGGAAAAAAGATAGTCTTCTCTCCTCTCCTCTCCTCTCCTCATTTGATGCAATGGGATAAAACAAAGTCAGATGATGTTTCATCTAAAAACCCTGTAATATAACCTATCTGATACTGTGACTAATAAATGAAGGCCCAGAGGTGGTGGAAAAAACACTAACATTTGAAAAAGTGAAAAGACAGTTTATTTTTGACATTATAGACCATTTTCTGCTTCCCCTCGAAAAAAAAAAAACAGTTTAAATGTGGTCAAAAGTTTAAAAAAAAAAACCTACTTAATTTCATTCTTTGGGTCAGCATTTTTTCGGAAAATGTGTTCCTTTGTGTCTTAATGTGGAGTACTTCAAAGGGTAGCCTAGCCTAGCTGCGCTATCCCTACTCATTACATGTATATTACATTCTGACAGTTAGCATTTTCCACGTTCCAGTGTAGGACATTAAAGGTTTAAAATTTAAACTTTGGGGCATAATTTTCATCTTAATATCCGATAAAATAATCACATTCATCCTGTAAATGAGAAGTGGAGAGCTAAAACCTGAAAGAATGAAAAGACAGTTGAATTTCTACACGTCTTAGGCTTTTTTTTTTTTTTTTCGTTTATGTCCAAAAATGCGGTTTAAATGTGTTCAAATGTCAAGAACAACCACTTAAGTGCATCCACTGGGTCATGTGTTAATACACTTACTCCCGCCGAAATACAAAATTTAGCGCACATATATATATATATGAACTACGGTATAGGGTTCCACTTGGCGGAATAACAATATCGCTGAAGATGGCTTTTAGGAGGCGAATTTCAGAGCTGCGTGACAGTTTGAATGCTCAGTTTCAAAGAATTTTAGAAGGAAACGAGGAGCCAGGATTGGTGGAAAGGTTTGTGATTAAGACTTGTATTATGTTTTATTTACTGCTTTACAAGCAAGCTTGCCCTTAGCGCTTTGCATTTCTCCCTGCAAAACAAATAAGTTCAAGAAACATTATTAAAACATGGACAGGCATATACTTTGCATATATATTAAATTGCATTTGGCTACTACATTTGCAATTTTTTTGTGCAAATTATGCTTATTTAAGAACTATTGCTTAAAGTGCCTATATCACATCTTAACCTGCTTTCGAACAAATAGTACACAGTCTTTAATTAATCCACACCTATAAGCACTTCCAAAAACTTTATTAAACCACCGTTTTTGTTATTTGTTGTGATAAATAGCTGTAATAGAAATCATAGTTCTACAGCTCATCAATTTCCATTTTCTCCACATCAGCCCTAAGACCAATTATCTCCCTGGGTATTGTAAACTGCCGAAACATTTGCTATTAGTACTAGTTTTAGTAATTACAAGCGTGTAGTATCGGCTTTACTTTTGTTGAATTGCACATTTTAAATCCAGGTGGTGCCCGTTGCCATGTCATCTCAAGTCATGCCCACTTTCAGGACAGAACATTTCAAAATGATAACGCCAATTTTATGAATACTGTTCACATTAAGCTCCTTCCTCCTCATAGGCGCTCATTATTTGGACATTAAGATATGTCTGAGTGGCTATGGAGAGGAAAAGACTTAACGCTGACAATATCTAAGATATTGCAGTTATCGTTTTGATTTTTGGAGAAGTGAAAGTGGACACGACTAGAGAAATCCACACAAATTGGGGGATGATCACTGTTTTCGGACATTAATCTACGTGGACCCGCTTTCTGTAATGAACACCTATGGGGAAGAAAATGCTAACGTGAACAGTATTCGTAAAATAGGCGTTATCATTTTTATATTTTCAGTCCTGAAAGTGGGCATGGGTAGATATATCTACATGTAATCTTGAGATGGTTGATCGCTGTTTTCGTACATTAAGACACGTTAAGCGTTTTAGTATGTCCCTACGTAAACACTGGCTACTGAATACAACACTCATAATGGGTAGCATATATGAACAGCTAACATTACTTACAAATATCGTTTAATCAAATTACAGTAGTAGTCGTCCCTATGTGGCTTTTGTATAAGCAAAATCTGACATTATAATATACTAAACGACTACATACCGTCGTATTTCACCCCAGGTCCTCTTCTTCCTAAACAGATCAACAGTATCCTTTTTGTGATGCATTTCACGGTGCAAAATATGTAAATAGTAAATATAAATATCAAACTGACTTTATCTCTTATTAGATAATGATTTTACAGTCACAGGAAAATCAAATAGGTTACATTTATTACACATACAAATAAAGTGAGAAATTCATAAAACTGCTAGGCCTATATTATTGGAAAGCAAGGTTGTGACCACCGGCTTAGGAGCACCCACCCACAGAAACATAAATGGAAGACACTCATCTAAAATTAAACTGAATGACAGGAAAAATGTTAAATGTATGTGAAGCAGTAAATAAAATAAGTTATACAGTGGATAAGCTAATACAGTTAATCCCTATTACAATTACAGTACCCTTACAGTTGTCTTTTTCATAAGTAGATACAATGTACGGTAATGCAACAATAGTCTGACAATAAGGCAAAGAGATGTTAGTGATATGTTTATGTAGCTTTTGGAAGCACAGGGCTAACTAGTTAATTGTGGTTTCTCTGGTTACAAACATTTTAAATATTACACTTTAGGTCAGTGTATTACCCACATAACGGCAGGCAGCCGCATTACGTACGCTGTTTAGTTATTTTATCTTGCACAATTCTTTTAGCACCCATACTTTTGCCGTTTGTAACAGTGTGTTTTTCTTTTATGAGCCGGACCACTGCTGGTTTTTTTTGTTTTTGTTACTGTTGTTTTAACGCAAGATCGGGTCTTTTAATTTGTATTTTGGATTAATCCATATGCAGAGCAGGGCTTATTTTATTTTCGTTAAGAGTTCCCTATATTTTAATTATTGGACATCTTTTTTTATGTACAATTTTTTATTTTTTTATTAGTATTGTCGTCTTTTCTCTAACACAATAAATGTAAATAAATGATCCAACTCGAAGGTAGAATAACAAGGACGTTTACTCAGTTTTACTGCAGGTCTCAATTGCATATCACTGCGCTGGCAGATAACCTATAGGTAACCATGGAGTATGGGTAACCAGGGAGTGGTTCAGCTAAAGTAAATAGATCCACTTATATACTGCAAGTATTTTAAATATTATGATTACTTTATTTGTTTTTTATCCTGAGCTCTGCATAAATGTTGAAATGCGTTTTTAATTTAACTATTGACTCGGGCTCTGTTTTGACCAACACCTGCTCTCCTTTCTTATTCTATCCCTTGGTTACATTAAGAACAAACTCGGAGCTGCAAAATTAAATCCTCCTTTTCTAAGTATTTTTGTTATGACTCTGTAAATATTCATTAGATTTTGAATAATATAATGTATGAATATTAAACAAGATTTCACACTGGGGTTGGGGTTAGAAGGAGCCAGGTAGTAGGTGAAGTGAAATGGGTCCGCGGCATGGGACACTTTGGGCGGAAGTGGTTCTCAGGCCCCATGACCCTCCCGGAAGGGGTGGAGACTTAAGCTCCCCATTTGTCCTCTTTCGAGTCATGCACACAAAAACACGGCAGCGCCCATACCACGTTATCTCGGCTATAGTTAAACTATCAATTGTTAAACGGGTAAGTAATTTAACAATGTAATCTTATGAGTGATTGTGGAGTATTGCATTCTAGTTTAACTTGTAATTAGAGTGATATTTGGAACGACCACTGAGGAAAAATCTACACGTTTTTGAGGTAGTGATACATCATCTATGAGAAGAGTCTGGGGTAATCTTGACTAAAAATTATACCAGTGGGCTATACAGGTTTCCCACTTCCTGCAGGTCAACTTAGCCAGGTTTAACACTTAACCATGTTCTTGGAATAGTCCCAATCCGTAGTGGACAGAGGTTGCCAACTAGGTAGGCCTTCGCAGCGGACCACGTGCTTGCAGTTTTTATTTGAATTTGGCTCTACTTTGCTTGCACTTCTCCCACCCTCCTATTTCACAGTGATTGTCATGTAAAGCCAATAGGCTATGGGACAGTACCTGACCTACTGCACCCCCACCACATAACTCTCCGACCCAATGTTTTTCTTAAATTGGGATCCCGTCAAGTGAAAAATAACTGGTAACATTGCAAAAATTGGGATGCACTGCCTACTTTACACAAATCTGTCCCATGGCCTACACCCATTGGCTGAAATCTGGTGAAGTATGGGGAGTACACCAGTGCTGAGATTACAATGTAAAATGGGCTATATGAAGAGAATGAGTCTGTTTTATAGTGGGTACAACATGGCATGAGTTGGTGTTACACAAGGAAATATTACATAGAATCTGAATCTCTCATGTTTACTTTTTTTCTGTTTGCATGTCAACATGGATTTTAGGAGGTTTGTGTCCTTTTGTAAAAGGACTATAGATGACTGCAGTCGACGTCTGTTGATGGATGATAATATTCCTTCAGATGTCTTGCAAAGCACACTAACCAGGTATGTATTTTTTGGTTTACAAAATATGGTATTATAGGGTTGCATCTCAGAAGGATTGCTAAAATGAGGTCATTCAACAGAGCTCCTGCAAAGTGTCTCCCACATGTGAAACATTTGTTGTGAATTGCCAGACTAGAGACAATGGAAAGGAGTATCCAGTAGGCAAGAGGAACATTGCTGAATGTTCGAGATGCGGATCAGCTTCTTGCATAGCACAGTACATCCAGGAGGTGCAAACCGTGGAGCAGCATGGACATCAAGGCAAGAATTAAAAAAAAAAAAGTTTCTTCTGTATTATATTTAATGTTTCTCCGTAATTTTAGTACTTTACAGTTAAATGGATTATTTTGCTCTATGATAGTTTGAAAAGTACAATTAATTTAAATTGATTTGAAAGCTACCCACATTGCATGGCATTACCGTTGCACTGCCAAATCATCTGTTTGGTTGCATTGTCTGTTTTGGAGTCATGGTTTCAGGAAGGTATCAAACAGACCAATGTACCTGATTTTTCAGGTGATGCTGGTTTTCAGGCCCCCTTGGTGAGGGGAGAGAGAGGTCCACCTCACTATTGCATAACTCGTGAGCAGCTCTCCTTTCTGGAATTGTGTGGGTTCACAGGAAGACAGATGGCAGATATTCTTCTGTGTGTCTTTCAGCACTGTTCGTCGACGTCTCCGGTAAGTGAGGTACCTATTTACTGTTTTGAGCTTACACACACACAATAAGGTCACCAAATCCTTAATATCTATTCTTTTCTTTTTAATTACAGACAGTTCAATTTGAGAAGAGCCCAGCAGTATGACAACTTGGCTGATGCTGAACTTGATGAGCTGGTAAAAGAAACGGTGTCTTGAAATGACCTACTTGGTCCAGAATCTGTAAGGGCATCACTGCAGGCAAGAGGAGTCAGGATTATGCTTTATGGCACATAGATGGAAACCACAAGCTGATAAGGTAGTATTTCTCTAACAATTATTTTCACTGCTCATGATTTTCTCTGTTCGCCTACTTACACGAATGACTGACTTTTTTAGTCTTTCCTTTAAAAGAAAGATGTAGTAGAAGGAACCGAAATTCTACATCTTTTTATAGTTGAGATTTCATTAGTTGGTAGTAAAAATCAATGAAAACAGAAGTTCACATGCACTGGATGTAAACAAGCTGTCAAGAACATTTAGCAAAAATTTGGGCACATTCCTCTACAGAACTGGTATGGCTGGGACATTCATGTAGACACACACATGCCGTTTCAGCTCTGTCCATTAACACTCGCTAGGATTTAGATCAGGGATCTGAGATGGCCACTTCTACACATTCACTTTGTTGTCCTTTACTCATTTCTCAAGTTTTACAACATGTGTTGAATTGCTGCTAAACAATAACTTATTGGCTGATGCTCTCAGATCTTCAACAGTTTTCCATATATTTTTCTTTCTTCATCTTTCCATCTATTTAGTGAAGTGTACTAGTTCCTCCTGCCACAAATCAACCCCATGACATGATGCTGTCACTCCTATGTTTTGGATTTAAAATGGTGTTCTGAGGCTTGGACACTTCCTAATGCAGAAATGCCTTAAGAAGCTTCAAAGCCTAAAAATGCCATTCTTAATCCAAAATATGGGGGTGACAGCATGTTATGGGGATGATGTGCTGCAGGAGGAACTGCCATGCATCACAAAATGGATGACGTCATGAAAAAGGGATCGGTATGTGGAGCAATATTGAAGCAAGATCTGATAGCATCAGCCAAGAAGTATAGAGTTGACAGCAGATGGGTCTTCTAAATGGGGAGTGAACAAAAGCTAGTGGTGTGAAAATGAGACTTCATGAAGCATTCATTTTGGGGTTTTTTAGCCCTTTACATGGAGCTCTCCGGTCAACAAAGTTGAATTTTCTTGAATGGAGAGCTCAATCTTGAGGGCTAAAGAAAAACCTGACATGTCCATGAAGACTCATTTTCCCATCACTATGCAAAGCATACCATAAAAATGCCAAAAATTTTATTCGTGGCTTTACATGTAGCGTATTTAAACTTCTGTATGTAAACAATGTTTTCCCTTTGACTTAGATGGAATATTGTCATCCATGGAGCAATAGATGGCTACAGCCGTCTGATTGTTTTCCTCCGGGCATCGGACAACAACCAGAGTGCCACTGTGTTGGATAGCTTTCTGGGCGCTGTAGCCAGATATGGACTGCCTTCAAGAGTCAGGACAGACAGAGGTGGAGAAAATAATGCAGTATGCCTCTTGATGAACATTTTCCGTGGCTACAGGCGGGGCAGTGCCATTCAAGGACGCAGTGTCCACAATCAGCGGATTGAGAGGCTCTGGGGTGACTTGTGGCGTGGGATCACAAATGTTTACCACACACTCTTCCACTTTCTGGAGAGTGAAGGTGTAATTCATCCAGACAATGAGAGGCACATATGGGCGGTGCATTACATGTACCTCCCAAGACTGAACAGGGATCTGTCAGAGTTTAGCGCTCAATGGAACAATCATGGCCTGAGGACAGAGAGGCATAGAAGTCCCCTGCAGCTCTTTGTGAGAGGATGCCTGCAGCAACAAGGAAGAGCCTCAACAGCCATGCAGGACATCTTTACAGCTCCTGTTCATGCTTCTCCTCCTGCTGCCATGCCCGGTCCTGCTGTTCCTGAACTTGCCGGTTTAGTTGACTGGCCAGAGAGGGTTGTTGTGCCTCTGATTAATTTTAGTGTGGCAGGTGCAGTGGCGGAAATGATCCGTGCTCGGTTTGATCCCCTCAGTGGCGCTAGGGGTCGGCAGGGAATACCTATGATGTGGGATTTTGTGTCCTTCCTGGATAAGTTGGGATGAAGCAAATGGGTCATTACTGTCCCTTCCATTATCTTGATGTGTCTCTTCTGTTTTTTTTTTGTTTATTACTCATTGGTGGAGTAATACGTGTGAGATGTCTCCAAGTACCATCTGCCATAGTGCCCATATTAAAACTGGGGTTCCAACATTCCAAAACTTGTGGGTTGTTCTTTTTTCTTGTAGGTTACACTTTTTATTCATAAAATGTATATTTGTCATCAAGAAGGTGAAACATATATGCAATAGAGATCTATTTGCACACATATGCTTAGTTACAGTTTTTCTCAGGACAAGTATAATTCACAAACATGCATTCAGGACACCTTTGGTCGGGCCTGGAACAAACTCATCTAACAGCCACTACATGGAACACACCATAAAACAAGAAAAGACAAGTGTTAGAATGTTCATTAACATAGGCTACGGTCCTCAGAAAATAACTAACCACATACTTTTGGCATACACTTTGAGTAATAACTGTACAAACCATTCAACTTTGCTTATTCTTTCAGTCCCAAGCTAGTGTTGGCACCATAGACCAGACCTATGGATGTCATAGTTACTAACTTATAGTCCTTTAATAGCTTCCATAGGTCGCCCTTTTTGCACTCTTTTTTTTTTTTTTTTTTTTTTTTTTTTTTTTACAAATGAACTCTGAGTTTCTTTGTATTGCATTACCATTTTGCTAACAGTTTTACAAGTTTTGCAATTTGTCAAAGGTTATTTAGAAAATGCCAGAGGGGGCTCAGACTTGGGTCTGTTCTGTACAGCCATTCCACATAAAATTAATTTCTGAAATAATCTCAACAATCAGTTTTCCAGTGATGCAATGATATTAACAACTGCACTTTCACTCTGTGTAGTTGAAAGTAAATACTACATATGACACTTTTTTTTTTTGCCATCATGCCATTTGACATTTTCAGCAGCAACATTACATACATTCATTTTGTAAAAAACGTTAAAAAAAAAAAAGAAAAAATAAAGACTTGGTATGAAACGCACAAAAATCCAAAATATGCATTTTAGCAACCCTGATGGAAGCCTTTAAAATAGTGTATTGAAAATTGTATTTCTCATTGTGCAAATCCTTATTTGTCATTGACCCTAACAAGGATATTTCTCTGACAGAAATGGAGCCCATTCTCATACGGAGGGCTGATAGCACCAGCAAAAAATGAGAGGGTCCCACTATCTCTGCACTCAGCCTTATAACACCAGCGTCAGCAGCTGTGCCTTTTCTCCTTGTGATTCAGCCAAACTTATAACAGGGCTCCACCATCTCCACACTCAAGGGCATCACACCAGTGTGAACCACTACCACTCCTGTTCTTCGCACCTCTGCCTGACTGGCTGTGCACCCGTCACTCAGAAGGGCGAAATGAGAAGAAGTGATGTGATTTGTTGGTTGATCCGCATGTTTTAATTTGTCTTATTTTCTTAACTTCTACATCACAACACTGCATCACAAACCCATGTGTCAGTAAAATTTGCTTCGTGGCCATGTCAATCCCTTTTACCTTAAATCAGGATGTTTTATTTCACAATTCCCTTTTTTTTTGTGTTTGTGAAGTGTCATAATGCCTGTTATTTATATATGTATATATATATATATATATATATATATATATATATATATATATATATATATATATGTATGTATATAAAAATGTTCCCCTCGCCCCACGTGGGCGGTGTCTCCTTCAGGCTCGGGTCCTCTACCAGAGGCCTGGGAGCCTGAGGGTTCTGCGCAGGATCTTAGCTGTTCCTAGCAATGCGCTCTTTTGTACAGAGATCTCTGATGTTGTTCCTGGTATCTGCTGGAGCCATTCTCCCAGCTTGGGGGTCACTGCCCCGATCACTACTGGTACCACTGTTGCCTTCACACTCCACATTTTCTCTAACTCCTCTTTCAGCCCTTGGTATTTCTCAAGCTTCTCATGTTCTTTCTTTCTGATGTTGCTATCACTGGGGACTGCTACATCTATCACCACCACTGTCTTCTCATGTTTATCCACCACCACTATGTCAGGCTGATTGGCCATCACCATCTTGTCAGTCTGGATCTGGAAGTCCCACAGGATCTTGGCCTGTTTGTTCTCTGTCACCTTTGGGGGGTTCTCCCATCTTGACCCTGGGACCTCCAGTCCATACTCTTTACAGATGTTCCTGTACAGTATGCCCGCTACCTGGTTATGCCTCTCCATGTATGCCTTGCCTGCCAGCATCTTACACCCTGCTGTGATGTGCTGGACTGTTTCAGGGGCTTCTCTACACAGCCTACACCTGGGGTCCTGTCTGATCTGTCCTTTAGTCCAGCCTTTTCCAGCCACTGGTATGTCTTTTCCATATCAGCCACTTCCTCAATTTGCCGATGGTACACGCCATGCAAGGGTTTGTCCTTCCATGATAGCCCCTCTGGTTCCTCGACCTTACTGGGCTTTTGTTGCCTGAGGCATTCACTTAGCAGTTGGTCATTGGGGGCCATTTTCTTGGTGTACTCCTGGAGGTTCGCCGTTTCCTCCTGGACAGTAGTTCTGACACTTACTAGTCCTCGGCCCCCTTTCTTTCGCTTAGTGTACAGCCTCAGGACACTGGACTTGGGGTGGAACCCTCCATGCATGGTAAGGAGTTTCCTTGTCTTGATATCAGTGGCTTGTATCTCTTCCAGTGGCCAGGATATTATCCCAGCTGGGTATCTGATTACTGGCAGGGCATAGGTGTTAATGGCCTGGATCTTATTTTTGCCATTCAGCTGACTTTTCAGGACCTGACTTACCCTCTGTAGGTATTTGGCTGTGGCTCACTTCCGAGCTGCCTCCTCATGATTACCATTTGTCTGTGGGATCCCTAGGTATTTGTAACTTTCCTGCACATCTGTGATATTCCCTTCAGGTAGGTCACCCCCTTCAGTTGTGATCACCTTTCCTCTTCTAGATATCATCCGCCCACATTTATCTAGTCCGAATGACATCCCAATGTCATCCATGTAGAGGAGGTGGTTGATGGATGTTCCACTTCGGAACTGGTATCCAAAGCCACTCTTTGAGATGATCTGGCTGAGGGGGTTTAGGCCTATACAGAACAGCAGGGGGGACAGAGCATCTCCTTGGTAAATGCCGCATCTGATGCTCACTTGTGCAATTGGCTTTGAGTTGGCCTCCAGAGTCGTCTTCCACAGCCTCATTGAGTTCTGGATGAACTCTCTTAGTGTCCTGTTGATGTTATACAGTTTTAAGCATTCCAGTATCCATGTATGTGGCATTGAGTCATAGGCTTTCTTGTAGTCAATCCAGGCAGTGCACAGGTTGGTGTCCCTCGTCTTGCAATCTCGGGCAATTGCCCTGTCAACCAGTAGCTGGTGTTTGGCTCCCCTGGTGTTGTTGCCTATTCCTTTCTGTGCTCTGCTCATGTATTGCTCCATGTGCCTACTCATCTTAGTCGCTATGATGCCTGATAGAAGCTTCCATGTGGTGCTGAGGCAGGTTATAGGCCAGTAGTTAGATGGTATTGTTCCCTTCTGGGGGTCCTTCATTATGAGGACTGTCCGGCCCTGGGTTAGCCACTCTGGGTGGTTTCCCGATATCAGCAGCTGGTTCATCTGTGCTGCTAGGCGTTCATGGAGTGCTGTCAGTTTCTTAAGCCAGTAGGCATGAATCATGTCGGGCCCTGGTGCTGTCCAGCTCTTCATTTTGGACACTCTGGTTTGGATGTCTGCTAGTGTGATGACTACTGGGTCTTGTTCTGGGAGTTGGCTGTGCTCTGCCTGTAAGTCTGTCAACCATTGGGCATTGGTGTTATGTGTTGCCTCCTTCTCCCAGATGCTTTTCCAGTATTGCTCAGTCTCAGCCCTAGGTGGGTCCGTTGTCACCTTGCCCCCCTGCCATTGAGAGTAGACCTTAGCTGGGTTGGTGGAGAACACCTGGTTTATTCTCCTGGCCTCTACCTCTCTTGTGTATCTCTTTAGGCGGGTAGCTAGTGCTGTGAGCCTTATATATGTATATATATATATATATATATATATATATACATACGTGTGTGTGTGTGTTAAAATGCCAATGTGAGCATTATGTATATTTGTGTAAACTACTTGACACCTTAATTTCCCTGTGGGGACCAATAAAGTTACTCTACTCTACTTTGTCTCGTACAGTAGAGCAAAGATAGGCTTATAGCTTTTAATAAGACTATCTACTAACCACAACGTGCAATACTTCCCTGACAGTGGACTGACTTCTACTTTACCAGTCGGTGCTGTTTATTTTAGTTGTTTTTTTGTTTTGTTTTTTTACTAGGTCTTGTAAATACGTCCTTCTCCCTTGCTCTTTGTTGTATTTTGGAAATTGACTCTTGCACATATTCCATCTTCTATTGTTTCGCACCTTTCACTTGCATTGAATATTAAACTGCATTGCTATCATCCATCGTCTTACTTCGCCATCTAGTGGCATAACATGCAACCATACAGCCAACTCATTTGTTTGATTAGCGCAAAAAAAAGAATCAAAATACAATAAACAAACATTAGAATAGACACACTAAAGTTGAACAAGATAAATAGAGTAGACTGATTAAGGAAAAGTCAAAATTATTTAGCAAAAATTAACACTTGTGAAGGGTAAGATAAGTGCTCGACTATTCTGGACTCGTGTTGGGCAGTGATTGGCTGAAAGCACTACAAATTAATTGGCGGAGGAAAATCAGTGGGAGGAGATCATTACCATATAGCACACGTTCTAGCACGCATTCCATGACGCATGCTAGAACGCGTGCCATTGCGCATGCTAGACCGCGTTACAGAAGCGTGCCAGACCGCATTGCCAAACGCGTGGTGGCGTGTCAGAATGCATGCTAGAACGCGTAATGTAACGCGTGATATAATAAACGCAACGCGCGGCTATGTGAACACTTTGGCTTGCCATACGGGGCTTCCGCCGCGGCTTCTCCGGCGTGGGCCGCAGTCGCTGCGGCTCCGGCACGGGCCGGAGCTGGTGCTCCCGCCCCGATTCCGTCCGTGGCTGCTCTGGCGCGGGCCGGTGGACCCCCTTCAGGTCCACGGCCCGGCGCAAGGCACCCCCTGAGGCTATAACGCGAAGCGCTAAGGTGTGTGAGCAACAGGTGGAGGAAAGGCATGTGGGTAAAAACACTGAGGTGAGGAGAGAAGGTGATGGTGGAGGGAAAATGGAAATAAGAATTAAACAAAAAAAGGTGGGTGAGGGGGGAGAGAAGGGTAGAATGGGAGGGGAGAACACAAGGTTGGAGGAGATAGGTTATGTGGGTGAAGGGACCAGCAGAATAGAGGGGGCAGGTGGGATAGAGGGAGAGAAGGGTGAGTTAACTGGGGGGGGGGGTGACACAGGGGAGATATGTGAGACTGAGAAAGTGACTGAAAGTTTGTGTGAGTCGGGAGAGGCTGGAGGAGTGAGTGAAAGTGTGTCAGGCTGAAGGAGTGAGTGAGAGTGTGTGTGCAGCTGGAGGAGTGAGTGAGAGTGTGTGTGAAGCTGGAGGAGTGAGTGAGAGTGTGTGTGAGACTGGAGGAGTGAGTGAGAGTGTGTGTGAGGCTGGAGGAGTGAGTGAGAGTGTGTGTGCGATAGGCGAGGAAGAGGAGAGTGTGAAGGAGAGAGCAGGGGCAGTGAGTGTAGGTACAACTCTTGGGGCTGCAGTGCTGGAGGGAAGCTTGGAGGTTGTGCCGGAAAAACAACGGAGAAGCAAGAGAAAAAACATAAGTATAGAATTGGGAAGTAACGAAGCTGGGAGGATGGAGGAGGCAGTGGGTGAATCCACTGACTCCGATGGAGAACTCTCTGACAGCAGTGACCTGTCATTATCCCAGGTCACTGCTCGTAAAAAAAAACAAACGCATATTCAGTTTAGAACAAACAAAAGGAGTAAAAAGATTAAACATGGCACTACATTTCCCAAACATATTAGGTTTTTATCATTCAGCCAGACACATGATAAAACACAAAGCAACATCAGAACTCACCACACAAGAAATATACAGATTAAACAAACATCTAGTCAAAGTGAGAAAACAACTTAAGTATTAATGATGTTGCGTTTATTTTTATTTTTTTTAGTGTTTTTATTTTTCTTATTTTATTAACCATGTCATGTTTTAAAATAGGAAGTTTGAATGTGAACGGTGCCAGAGAGGCAAGAAAGAGGGCACTGGTCTTTGAAACAACAAGGGCAAAGCGGATCGACGTGCTGTTTTTACAAGAAGTCCACGGAGATGAAAAGGTGGAGGCAGACTGGAGGAAGGAGTGGGAGGGACAGGTGGTCCTGAGCCACAACACCTCCCTCAGTGGAGGAGTAGGCCTCCTGTTCTCCAAGACATTCACTCCTTCCTCTCTGGAGGTCGAACATGTTGTCCAGGGGAGGTGTGTGTTAGCCAAGGCACAGTTCCAGCAGCACACCCTGGTTTTTATGAACATCTATGCACCGACCAATGGCGCAGAGAGGGAGAGCTTTTTACAAAAAGTGAAGACAAGGCTGGACTGCTGTGGTCCAGAGGAGGTTTTATTCTTGGGTGGGGATTTTAACTGCACAGAAAATGAGCTTTTAGATCGAAACCATGCAGAGCCTCATCCTGCCTCCCAGCACACGCTGAAGCAGCTGGTCGCTTCTCATGGTCTGGTGGCTGTATGGAGAAGGATGCATGCAGACTGTAGACAGTATACATGGTCCCACCTAAAAGAAAACTACATGTCTTTAGCCAGATTAGTCCGTTTTTATTGTTTTAAGTATCATTTTAATGTTTTTAAAGAATGTAAAATATTGCCAGTTGGTTTTTCCTGATCATTCTTTAATTTTATGTAGTGTTATATTTTACCCAAGAGCGCATACTGGCATTTTAATTCGGTTTTAACTTTTGATAAAGGTTTTAGAGAGGCTTTTAAGTTTTTTTGGAGTACTTTTAGACTGAGGAAAAATTATTTTACATGGCAGTGGTGGGACCATGGAAAAACAGAAATAAAAGTTTTATGTCAGCAGTATACTGTCAATGTCACTCGTGATACTTGTTGTTCTATTCGTGACCTGGAAACTGAAATAATGGAGTTAGAAGCCATCACTAATTCCACAGGAAACAGAGGGTATATTAACACCCTCAAGTCTAAAAAAAATGGCCTTGGCCGACCTGCTGGACACCAAGGTACAGGGTGCACTGGTCAGGTCCCGGATACAGAACATCACAGTCGATGCTCCCTCTAGCTTCTTCTTCGGCCTGGAGAGGAAGCTGGGGCAACGGAAAACAATCCACGCATTACTATCGGACACAGGGCAGGAACTCAGCGAGCCAGTCAAAATAAGACAAAGAGTGGTGGACTTCTACTCCACCCTCTACAGCAGTGAGTTGGAAGAGGAAAACCAACATCTTCTGGACAGTTTCTGCGAAAACTTCCCCAAGGTATCAGAGGACACTAACTCACTGCTGGACCAGCCGCTGGAGGCAGGAGAGTTAATCGCCGCTCTGCAGAGCATGCAGGGACGAAGAGCTCCAGGACTGGATGGACTAACTGTTGAGTTTTTTTTAAAGCATACTGGGACATTTTATCTGATGATTTTATTGATGTTTTTAATGAAAGCTTGGCTGAAGGGTCCCTGCCACAGTCCTGCCACAGTCCTGCCGCAGAGCGGTGGTGGCTCTCCTGCCGAAGAAAGGAAACCTACAGGAAATAAAGAACTGGCGCCCTGTGTCCCTCCTTTGCGTGGATTATAAGATCTTGTCGAAGGCCCTGGCTAACAGGCTGAGGGAAGCTATGGAGCAGGTCATCCACCGGGACCAGACCTACTGCATCCCCGGTAGGTCAATGGTAGACAATTTCTACCTCATTCGGGATGTTCTGGAGGTCTCTAGCTCTTTGGACGTCGATGCTGGGCTGATTTCACTAGACCAGGAAAAGGCATTCGACCGTGTTGAACACAGCTTCCTCTGGAAAACCATGAGGAAGTTTGGGTTCAGCGCTGGTTTTATTGCCAAGATCCAGGTACTGTACAGTGACATTGAAAGTATACTGAAATTTAATGGCAGTTTGTGTGCTCCTTTTAGGGTCCGTAGAGGCATCTGGCAGGGGTGTGCCCTGTCCGGAATGCTCTACGCACTCTCCCTGGAGCCACTCCTCTGTAAGATACGCACTAGCATTGATGACCTGATTTTACCTGGTTTTAATGAGAACATTGTTTTATCCGCATATGCGGATGATGTTATTGTTTTTATTAAAAACCAGACCCACATTGACATTTTAAAACTTTTAACCAATTTGTTTAACCATTTGTCATCAGCGAAGGTAAACTGGTCGAAAAGCGAGGCCCTAGCTGTTGGCAGATGGTGTGGCGGCCTCCCGGTTCTTCCCCAGGGGCTCCCATGGAAAAGGGATGGCCTAAAATACCTGGGAGTTTTCCTGGGGAAGAACAACAAAAAAAAAACTGGGAGGACGTCACCGACAAAATAGAAAACAAATTGAACAAATGGAAATGGCTACTCCCTCAGATGTCATATCGAGGTAGAGTACTAGTGCTCAACAATTTAGTTGCATCCCTCCTGTGGCACCGCCTCGCTACCATGGACCCCCCCGCAGGTTTACTGGAAAAAGTCCAAGCAATGCGTGTGGACTTTTTCTGGGGGGGTCGGCATTGGGTGCCACAGGGGGTGTTGTTTTTATCAAAAGAGGAGGGGGGCCAGGGCCTTATCCACCTAGCCAGTAGAACAGCAGTTTTTTAGACTACAGTTTTTACAAAAATTTTAAACAGGGCCCGCAGATCTTGTGTGGCGAGAGGTGGCGAGCTGTATCTTCAGACGTGTGAGTCACCTGGGGGTGGACACAGCCCTGTTTTTAATGAATTCTAAATTATTAAATTTTAACGGGGTTCCTCTCTTTTATCAAAGTGTTTTTAAGTCCTGGGCCCTTTTTAAAAGCAGTCCAAGCAAAAGCTCTGACTCTCTGTTCTGGTTGTTAAAGGAGCCATTGGTGCATGGAGCCAGACTGGACGTCTCCGGCGGAGCCACGCCTGGGTTGACGACGGCGCTGCTCCGCACCGGCACGCTGCTGCTTCGGCAGCTGGTGGACGTGGCGGGGCCGGAGCTGTCGGATGCCCGGGCTGTGGGTTCTCTGCTGGGGGTCCGGTCCACCAGGGTGTGCCAGAAAATTTTACAGCTGTGGAGGCAGAGACTCTCGGGGAGAGAGAGGGGTCTCCTCACGGACTTTGCCAGAGGGACTGAACCCGACCGAGGAGACCGCTTCCCAGAACTGAACATCCATCCCGACCTCGGAGACCGTGGCGGACCTCTCCTCGAGAGTCTGAAGAACATCAACCTCCGCACCGCACACAAGAAGGAACTGTACAGGAGCTGTGTCAAGGCCATAAATAAAGACAGACTGTGTGACAGAGCTCCCACTGTGTGGACCAGCAAACGGGGAGGAGACCACCAGCCACAGTGGAGAGCTCTGTACAGCTGACCTCCAGTGGAGGATTTTACACGGAGCCTTCGCTTCAAATGCTTTCATCTCCCACGTCGAGCCCGCTGTGTCAGACCAGTGCCCGTTTTGTAATTTTAGAGAAACAGTGTTTCATGTTTTTAGCGAGTGTAGAAGGTCTCTTCACTCTTTTAGCCGATGTTTTTAAACTGTCCAATGAGTTTTTTAGCATTCCAGTTTTTATTAATGGGGTCAAATATAAGAAAACAAAAAAAGAAAAAACTCAGTTACTAAATTTCATCATTGGGGAAGCGAAGCTGGCAATTTTAACATCTAGGAAAGACAAGATAGAGGGGAGGGCAGGGACAGAACCAGCCTCAGTCTGGCGCTGTAACATCATGTGCAGACTGAGGCTGAAATTTGCTTTTTACACAATAACCAATGATTTGAACAGTTTTAAAAACATTTGGGCTTTTAATAAGACATTGTGCACTGTACAAGATAATATGCTTGTTTTTACTGATTGCCTCTCTGGCTAAACATGTTCACCTTTTGGTTTTGTATTGTTTTAAATTTATGCTTTTATTTTTTTACAATCACAGAACACTATTTATTTATTGTATATGTGAATAACTAAATGTGAATAAATGTGGTTGTAAAAATCCCCCCAAAAAATCCTCTCTGGACTTCAGATCCATGTCAAAGGTCACACAAGTCACCAAATGTATAATCTTTTTTTTTTTTTTTTTTTTTTACAAGAGAGGACATGAGTCAAACACTCACATCACATAAAACTACTTTTCACAGCTGTGAGGGAGAAAATAACATTAATAATTAGTCTTCAGTTTGTAGCGTTTAGTGACATGTGATAACGTGACAATTTGTCAGATGTTTTGTCTGTTAACACCAAGAACAGTGATGACAGTAACCAAACCAGGCACATACTGCTGGAGGCTGCATTCTGAAAGCCTAGACTGACAAAATCTGACGCTTTATTCTTGAAATGTTGACACCTTGTGACTGGGTTAGCATGACTGCACCTCAGATAAAGGATAGGCTGACACCCCCCCATCTAGAGGAATGTCTGATACTGTAGGTGTGTTATACTTGTTGACAGAGTCTCCATCTTTTGGATTTTCCGTCCTCATCTGTCTGTCTCTTTAAATGTCTTTTCGTGTGGTGTCTGATAGACAGAAGCCAAATCAAAGTTGCACTCCTTTATCTGCTGAGCCCTAAGTAATCCCTCAAATTGAATCAAGGATTACTTTGAGAAGATTAAAATCATCCAACATATGCAAATGTCAGGCTTGTAACAACAGGGGTGAATTGTCCATTCAGCAGGATGGATTCCTCTCAATATGGTTCCAACTATCTACAATATTTTGGTTCACTTCTGAGCAGAGGTGGTTAAAGTGCTCACATTCTATACTAAAGAAAAATTAAAAAAAGGTACATTTAGATGAAACATCATGATATAAAAAAGGTCATACGTGAGATTTTTAAAAAATGCATAACTATGAGATAAAAAGTCAAAATTATGAGATAAGAAATGCATAATTGTGAGAAAAAGTTGAAATTATGAGATAAAAAGGCACACTCATGAGCTAAAAGTCATAATTATGGTATAGAAACTCACAATTTTTCTCCACTTATTTTCCCTCTGAAGCCACTTATTTTTCACACTGTTTAGTTTGAAAAAGTAATGAGTCTATTCTGAGAATGTAAGGAGTATAAATTACAGATATTTCTATAAATGTAAGGACTATAAAGTCCAGATATTTATATAAATATGAGGAGTATGAAGTACAGATATTTATACAAACATGTAGGGAGTAAAAGAAAAAGTTGCCAGAAAAATACCTGCTCTAATAAATGAAAAAAAAAATCTACTTAAATAATGAAGTGCTTTTACTGAGTTACTTCCACCCCTGGAAGTAACTCAGTAAAATCATCCAACTTGTGCAAAAGTCAGGCTCGTAACAACACGGCTGGATTGTCCATTCAGCAGGATGAAATCCTCTAAATATGGCTCCAACTGTCTACAATACTTTGTTTCACTTCTGAGTTGAAAATCTGATGAACACAGGGAGTCACGCATCCCAAATCTATAAGTAAACCTGTTAAAAAGAATGTGTAAATGAGCCTCTTGCTCACACTGGCTCCTCACACTTAAGATGCAAATAATAAGATGTTGAGAAGCTTTGCAGAATTGGGCGAGAAGTATTTAGAGGTCTGTTGGTAATGAGCTTGCCAGAGTTTGAGGGAAGTATTTCACACAGGGAAATAATTACTACGGAGCCCCTCTGATGAAATGGCCAAAAAAATGTATCTAAACTGTGGATACATAAGTAGAACGTGCACACTAAATACTAATTTGTGGCCACAAAATATGTAGCTTGTCTGTACGAAATACTCATTTGTGGCCACAAATTGAGTATAACATGCGTATGAGATACTTATGAAGGATATCAGTATAATTCCTGGACACGTAAAGGTAAAAGTTAAAGTACTTTATTTGTCATTATACATTGTACGGAGGGAGGAGACCTCGGGGTCGACCCAGGTCACGCTGGAGGGATTATATCACTCGGCTGGCCCGGGAATACCTGAGGTAGCTGGGGTGAGGAAAGTCTGTGCTGCTTTGCTGAGGATGCTGCCCCCGTGACCCGAATAAAGACACAGAAACAGATCAACAATTAAAAATAAATATTATCAATCATGGCAGATTAATTACCTAGGGGGTAATTTGGAGACAAACTCAAGCTTTGCCCACATTACCCTTAATCTGCTGCTGCTCACAAATAATATCCTCTTGTTGTAGGATGCGAATACACAGGGGCAAAGTCATTCATATCACAGTCTCCTGTGGAGCTTTTATTGGGGTTAAGTATGTGACAGACTCTTTCAGGAGAACAGACCACATCTGATTTGAGGACTGGCTAAAATGTTTCATGGATTTATCCATTGAATAAAAGGCTTAAACAGAGCAAAGCTGAGTTTAGTGGAATGACCTTGAACAAAAATGAAAACTGCTCTCCAGTAGGTGGGTTTTAGACATGTGTTAATATTGATTAGTGTTAGACCAGAGATGTCAAACATGCGGCCCAGGAGCCAAAATCGGCTCACCAATTGGTCTGATCTGGCTCCTGGGATGAATTTGTGAAATGCAAAAATTATCTAATATATTAATGAATGTTATATTAATATCTTAATAATTAAAGAAGTTAAAATCATTTGACATCAATTCAATCTCAAATGGATCAGACCATAATCATAAACAATAAATTATGAAAAACACAAATTTTCTTCTTTGTAATTTCTTTGTAAATTCTTCTTCTTTCTTCAGTTTAAAAAAAGAGTCTAAATAAATGAATAAAAAGACTAGTCTGTTAACTAGTCATCAGCCCTGCAATGAACTGGTGTGTCCGCCTTTGCCCATTGTAGCTGGATTAGGCCCCCAGTGACCCCCGCGAGCCTAGTGAGGATAAAGCGGGTTCAGATGACAAGACAAGACGAGAGAGACTAGTTTGTTATAAAAAATGTGAATAACCTGAAATGTATGTGGAATTTGCCAATATTCTGAATGTTACTAAATGTTGTGTGTATTTGTAAATCCACTATTATCTTTAAGCTGTGATCCACATGTATAAATGATAAATTAAAGCACAATATTATTAATATTGGACTTATTTTTATTTTACAAATTTTCAGGTTGTAAATATTTGTTCATTTTATGCACGAGTACAGTTTGCAGATGTCAACATTTTCATCATGGAATTTTACTATTTTTGCTCAAAAACACAGTAACCTTTGGAGTTGACATTATTTATACATTTTTATCCTATTATTTCTTTTAAGTATGGACAGCGGGAAAACACTGTCCATACTTAATGTGTCCAGATTGAATAACAGTTTTTAAAAAAAGTTAAAAGTCCCTGAAGTTTAAGGGAATAACAGTTTCTTTAAGTGGTAATATTTTGTGTAGGCTCCAGAGGTGTGGACTCAAGTTATGTGACTTGGACTCGAGTCAGACTCGAGTCGTCAATTTGATGGCTTTAGACTTGACTCGACAAAATGTACAAACACTTGCAACTCGACTTGGACTTCAACATCATTAACTTGTGACTTCACTTGGACTTTGGCCCTTTGACTTGCGATGACTTGCTACGTCCCATGAGAATATTAAAGTATGTTAATAAATGCCGCGCTCAATTTACTTGTTATTCTGCAAAATGATGTGTGAATGCAAAGAGCATGTGCGCGCTGCTTGCACGACAGCCAATCACAGTGTTCCTTTTCATTCCACCGCATCCACCGCAAATCTGAAACAAGCATCAATGACAACTACGTGCTGGCGTGCAAATGATGCCGAAGATAATTTCCTTTGGCTATAAAAATTACGAAGTTGTCAACAAAAAACAGATCGCAATATGCAAGACGTGCGGGTCAAAGATTACAGACGGAGTTTCTACAACGTCCAACCAGTGCTCCAGTGGAACGAGTTTTCAGTCATGGTGGCATCATCCTACGTCCTCATCGTGCACAAATGACTGACAAACTTTTGGCCGATTTGATTTTTTGCAAATGCAATGCGCTATAGGTCCTCCACCCAGCACCACCTCTCCTCAGGACATGGACACACACACACGCACTGTGTGTAGCTTTCTCCGACCATCAGCTGTCCACGCACATCTCTCTCTCTCTCTCTCTCTCTCTCTCTCTCTCTCTCTCTCTCTCTCACTCTCACTCTCACACTCACTCACACCCCTCCCTGTATTGGCATGTTGGCCCAGTTTCAAAAGTGATCATAGGGAATGACAATTTTCTTTATGTTAAAAAAACTTGCTAAAACGACCCCTCTCTAATTTAAGGTTAACTTTTCTACAATATGAGGCAAATAGAGTACACTTGTTATAGTGCAATACACTATTGAAATACTATTGCCCACATCGCCTCCTAATTTTACATGGCCTCTCACTACCTTTTCATCTGTCCACATTGCGCACATAAACACACATATTCTCTTTTTTAACTGTCTCTCCCTCTGTCACCGTGCATGCATCTCTCTCTCTCTCACACACACACACACACACACACACACACTAGTGTCTATGGATGCATTACTGTTCAGTTCAGTTACATGTCAAGTATTCAGACCCTTTACAGTTTTGCCAGTCTGTTGTTTTTCTGCCATGAGCTAAAATCATTTTAAGTTCAAGTTTTTGTTGTTGTTCATTAATGTACACAAACACCCCATATTGACGGATACAACTGCAGTTACAATAATATTGAACGCGCAATTACAGAATATTTACATATATTAATATGCAGACTCATTAAGAAATAAAAACTCAAATCACTGTCAAGTATTTTGACCTTTTCTTCAGTATGAAGTAGGAACACTCCTTTGAACTAATACAGCCATGGGATTTTTGGGAATGTTACGTTTTTCACACCTGGATCCTTATTTTCCAATGCTTTTGACGCTTTGCATAAAAAAGGTTAAATGAATACAGACCTTACAGACATGTATGATTTGTAGAAATGTTATTTCGTTATAGGGGACTCGAAATGACTCGAAGCTAAAATGCTGGGACTTTGACTCGACTCGAGACTTGTGAGCTTTGACTTCGGACTTGACTCGGCACTTAGATGGTGTTGACTTGGGACTTCACTCGGACTTGAGTGCAAAAGACTTAGACTTACTTGGGACTTGCCCAGCAATGACTTTGTCCCACCTCTGGTAGGCTCCCTTTGTAATTAACATGTCTCTAATCCTTTTGGTCAGGCAACATTGCATGAATTTTGTGATGTTTCATAGCATATGAACATGTCAGATGTTTCTAGTTGTTTGTGCTGCATCTAGTCATAGGGTCATTGGTCACACCAGATAGTGACTTTAACCTTTAGAACCCACTGAATTCAGTTTTTGTCTGTTTTTAAGGCTCAGCAAATACATTATACTGTATGCTGTAACAGAAGTAACGAGAATGAGAAACATATGTATGCATAGACCTGCATGGTGCCTACAGTGTTCTCTAAATCCACCAGGACTAAGCTGGAAGTCACTTAGACATGTGAACAGTCAGTTGGGATTTGAACTGCCAACCCTTTGGCCACAGGACAACCTGCTCTACTAGCTGAACCACAGTCAACTGTTCTACATATGTAAAAACTTAAATGGTTAAATGTTTACTTGTTTATCACTTGTTCACTTATTTATTTCAACATTTTGTTCTTGCAATTTAAACAACACCTAATTGTCTTTAAGTTGACACTTTTATTTTCACAAAACAATAGAAATACATAATTTCTACATAAAAATCTAGTTTTGTAAACACTGTCATCATCTAAAAACTACAGCTACATTTAATCGTTAACACAAAGATTGTTCTAAAAAAAACATTTTTGTTCATTCTAGTCATTTTTTACAGTGTCAGGTTGAGTTCTGTGCCAAATCCAAAAGTGTCAAAAACCTTCAAAATATACCTCTTCTCTGCTCTTCTACAGCAGTAACACTGAGTAATATTAGCATATAAATAAACAAAACATCACCATGAAAACATTAAACTGGAACTGCAATGATATAGTTTCTTTTTTGAATGGGCAGCTTTAAAAAATGGCCTCTTGTTTATTTGGGGCTGAATGCAGAGGAACATGATGTGCAGCAGTGTGTAGCACAATATACACATGACTCTGAGTAACAGAGGTGGTAAAAGTACTCACATTCTGTATGTAATGACACTACTGGTATAGTTACCTGTGAGGATAAAAATACTCCTTTACTGAAGTAAAACTAAAAAAGTACAACTTCTCAACTGTAATAAAGTACAAATGTAAACATTTAAATAGCATTTTTTTCTCGCCATGGATGAAGTAATATGAAACATTAACCAGGAAAAATAAGAAAGTTTCAAAAGCATCCAAAAAGAAAACCTTTAAAAGTAAGATACTGTGTAGATCATGTGTTTGATTGGGTCATGGGCAGAACATTTAGAAGAAATAGGGAAAAAAATCCCAATTGAGATAAAAAGTCATCATTATGAGATACAAAAAAGCCATAACATTTGATAAAAATGCATAATTATGAGATAAAATGTGTAAATTATGAAAAAAGGTAAAATTAGATGAAATGAAAAAATACGAGATGAAAAATACATAATTATATTTAAAAAAATCTAATTAAGATAATAGGTCAAAATTATGACATAAGATATAAAAAGTAGAAGATAAGAAATGCATAATTATGAGATAAATGTGATAATTAAAAGATAAAAAAGACATAATTCTGAGATAAAAAAAGTCACAATCTAAAAGTCATAATTGTTCTATAAAAAGTCCTGTCTTCTACTGATGTTCCCTCTGAAGCAACATATTGAAAGTTTAAACAAGTAATGAGTCTATTCTGAGAATGTAAGGAGAATAAAGTACAGAAATGTATATAAAAGTAAGGAGTATACAGTACATATATTTATATAAATGTAAGGAGTATAAAATACAGATATTTATGAACACATGTAGGGAGTAAAAATAAAAGGCTTCCAAAAAAATAAACACTCAAGTAAAGTACAGATGCCTAAAAAAATCTACTTAATCCTTATATTGTGTTAGGGTCCTCAGGGACCCGTTTTGAAGTTTAAGTGTGTAAAAAGTACCATTTTCTTTCTTGTCCGAGAATGAGGCTTCATCTAATCCTCAGGCATGAGTGTTTACATGGAGCAAAATGAATTTTCACCATTTTAGTAAATTCTAAAGGTCCCAAAATAAAAATGTTACACTTGTGGTGTTATGGGTCCGAGATGACCCGTCAGAGAATACTGTCTGTTGCATGTATCACTTAAAAGTTATGGGTTGCTCTGAGGATCATTTATGGCCCAGTATGTCAAGTCATGGCCCTTGCCACTCACTCACTCACTCACTCACTCACTCACTCACTCACTCACTCACTCACTCACTCACTCACTCACTCACTCACTCACTCACTCACTCACTCACTCACTCACTCACTCACTCACACACACACACACACACACACACACACACACACAGTTCAAACTATAGTTAACAGAAAACACATAATTTCCAGGTGGTACAGTGGTTAACACTCATGCCTCACAGCAAGAAGGACCCTGGTTCAAATCCCACACCAGACCTTTCTGTGTGGAGTTTGCATGTTCTCCCTGCGTCTGCGTGGGTTTTCTCCAGGTACGCCCACCATCCAAAGACATGCACTGATAGGTTAATTGGTTAATCTAAATCATGTGAATGTTTGTCTATATATTTTCAGCCCTGAGATGAACTTGAGACTCATACAGGGTGTACCCCGCCTTCACCCATTGTAGCTGGATTAGGCCCCCAGTGACCAGTGCGACCCTAGTGAAGATAAAGCGGGTTCAGATGACGAGTGACATAATTTCCAGTGTTTGGTTCATTCTCAATTACACATCTGCACAATGTTATGTTGAAGAAGTTGCACACACACACACACACACATAGTCATCTGAACCCGGTTTATCTTCACAGAAAGGCCTGGTGTGGAATTCGAGCCAGGGTCCTTCTTGCTGTGAGGCATGAATGTTAACCACAGCACCACCATGTTGCCCCGCATGATTAACAATAAACAGTGTTGTTATTCTTGTTTGGTTTGGTTAATTGGTTGAATTAAAGTTGGTTTTATGAAAACAATTGGACTTCTTGTTTTTATCTTACCACTTATCGATGTGGGTCCTTTTTGACCCAAAACACCATAGATGTCTGTATTGATAATTACTTCAATTTTTTTAAAAAAGTTTATTTTTTTCGGTAGGTGTACTCTAATATTAGTTTACAAGACATTTACAGTTAATAATTACTCATTCTATAAGAATAAGAAATAAGTTAATTCAAAGTGTTTTTATATTACAAAACAAGTGACATATTTTAAAATACAAGGCCTGTGGAGCCAGCTGAAAAACAAATCTGAAACTGGTTTCATCAATGTGCATTCATACTAAGCCAGCAATGAGTTAAAAACAATATTGGAAGAAAATTTGTGATTTTATACATTTTCAAGCAGTTTCAAATCATGGGTCCCCAGGGACCTGCTAACACCACAGATGTAAACAGCTTCCTAACACAAAACAAGAGTTAAGTAATGCTCTGTTGAGTAAAGTTGTGCTCCCCCTGACAGCCCCAGCTGTGCAGGGTGTGCCAGAAGCTGTGCAACTGCTGCACGTGCTTCCAGCTCACAGCTAACACCACTATGACTCACCCTGTGTCCTCACCTTGTCCCACTCTGACTCATCCGGTGTCCTCACCTTGTCTCACTCCAACAGTCCCAAAAATGTCATCTCACTCACACCTCCATGAGAGGCGCCAGGAGACCTTCAGTCTTCACACTGATGATGATGATTCATGACTTTTCAAGTGATGCAGCACTATGCTCTGGAGGCATCCCATTTGCTTTAAATGATCGTTAGCTGCTTGTTTTGACAACTTGGCTGTATATCACAGATAGCCGATTTCAAACCTTTAAATTAAAATGCTGTTGCATTTGACCAGTGACAATATGTTTTCTGTATATTTGGCTAATGGTAAGTGGTCTGCACTTCCATAGCACTTTTCCACCTTCATGGTGTTCAAAGTGATTTACATTAGCTTCACATTCACTCATTCACACACACACACTCACACACCAGTGGGTTTCTAAGGTTCTATCAGTCCTACTGGGAACCTCAATCAGGGTTCATGCCCAAGGCCACTTCGGCATGTGGACAGCCAGAGCCGGGATGCGAACCGCCTCTTGGTCATTGGCCGACCCACTCTACCAATTGAGCCACAGCCCTAATGAAAATGTTTAACTGTCAGTTTTTTCTCTGTCTCGTGTCTTATAAATTGTTTTTGATATGACGAGATTAAAGTTGAAATTTTGACTTTTAAAGTCAAAATTCCGACATTAAAGTCGAAATTTCGACTTTAATCTCAAAATTTCGACTTCAATCACAAAATTTCAACTAATTTTCAATCACGTTAAAATCAAATGTGGACTTTAACGTCATTATTTCAGAGAGAGAGCAACCGTACTGTTGATGCAGGGTCCATGTATCTTTTGATAGTTTAATATTTCTAGTCTCTAGAGGGTCTTCTACATTTTCTTTGAATCAGCATCAATCAACTGCATCATATAAAAATTCCAGGGTCAAATGAAGGAGTTTATAGTTGCAGTCAATGGTGGCTGTTCGTCATAGAAATACAGTAGGACCAGGCTGAACATTTTTGGACTACACCTTTACTGTCAGTTAAATTGAGGTTGCGTTACAATTTGCTTTGCTTAAAGCCTGAGTAGTGAAGTAATGAATACAGAACTCATCGAGGCCAGGAAAGGAGTCTCCGCCACCATTGTTATGGCAACCAATGATGCTGGGAGAAATGACAAGTTGTCCATTGAATTGACCTCCACACACTTTTGGGTTGAAATTAAATGGCCGCAGCTCATTTGATAAGACACACAGTCTGCTGTTATGATTTTGAGCCTCAAAGTATATCTACGATTGGTGTAAACCCTGCACTACCCTGAAGTACTTCTGTTTCACCTGACAGTAAACATGTATTCCAGAAATGTAATGTGTGCATGCTCCGGACATTGTTGGTTGCCATAACAACAGAGTCAAAATCCTTGAGGCAAACTGATTTTGATGAGTTGTGTGTTGTAACTTCACTACTCAGGATTGACATGATAATACAGTTAGGTTGACAATGACCACGTTTTTCATGCAGTATCATTTTAAACTTTTTCCAAATAAATCATCTTTATACAAATGAAATGGACAAAACGTCTTTATCACATTTTAACTATTCATAAAATATAACTTAAATTATAATGCAAAACGTTTTTAGAACATAAAAAAAATTACAATGTGATATTTATTGATATTTATTAGTCTTATTTAATAACTATTTATTCAAAAGTCAATATCGGTAGATTTGTAAGTTCAGGAAAAATTTGTGGGCTACATCAGATTCCACAATTGTACATTTGTGACTGCTCAGCACGAAATCAGGCATAAGTCGCGCAGACCCATTCAGAGCTACAGCCAAATTTAGGCTGGAAAGCGATTTCTTATTTGTGTTTACATTTTATCAAAAAACGGTATTTTAACACCTCTATTTTCAGTTTGTGTGGTCATTACATTGAAATCCAATCAATAAAGGTGTTTATTGAGTCAATTATTTTAGCAGCGACAAAAGTTCAGGGATTGCTGAGCAAAGACAAAGCCGAATTCCACCTCTTTTCGCCGAACAAAACGTTCTCCGTTCCGTGGGTAAACACCCAAGTGTTTGGTACGAGGAAAAAGCCTATATTGAATGCTCTGTCCAATGTCGTAAGCCAAATGATTGTAATACGTCGCACTTCTTTCCTATTATTATAATATATAACACTTCTGTGACATGTCCATCAGAGTGTCCCTCAACATCTGTGAAAAATTTGTGTCAATCGGATACAAATTATTATGCGTTGCTAAGGACTTCCTACCCCAAAACAGTCCAAAACTTTGACGGCCAATTTCTAAAAAATGCAAATTGCTAAATATGTCCAAATGTGGATATTAAAAGTACCACAACTTTGGTTCTACTTGTGATAGAAACATAATTTTTTCACCATCTTAAACCTTAGTTTCCACTCTACCAAGCTACACAGATAACTCAGTTTTGATTTCCAGACACTTATGCCTGGTTTCGTGGTGGTGGGTCACATTTTATTCCACTAAGTTAGACTGACAAGTTTGAGTTTATTTTACTAGTTTCTAAATAGCAGGATGATGTAACCAGTGCCTGTATATATAATTAATAACCATGATATCACTCACTGGTTTCTGACCTGCCATTTAAAAAGCACTGGTTTTCAATTTTGCCTTGGTTAATTTCTGCAGCAGAAGTGACCATTCATATGTCTGTTTGTTAAAATAAAATGTCACATCCGACATCTGTGTCCAGTTCTATTCAATCCTGTGTATTCAATCTGCAGTAGCACTACTGTATGTCCTTGAGTCATCTAACACTTTAACATGTGATTAAAAAAAGCAGAGGAATTGGGTGAAGCTGAAAGGTAAAGTCACAAGATTTAATCTACAAAGACCCCAACATCCACTGTCCATTAAAACTGCTCATTTAAAATGTTTAATACCTGTTGATCCATAAATCCCATTGATACATGTATGTATATGTATGTATTGCAGGTAGTTCTCTTTTCTTGGGCATCACATATGACTCATTTGGATGAACAGAGGCTCTATAGTTACCATGGAAACACCATCATCTTCTAGAACATGGAATCAGTAAAACCCATAGAGTTGAATCACAATACAATGGATTGACCTTTTACCTTTATTTATTTATTCATTTATTTATTTATATCTTTGCTGAAAAATTCACTTTTTCACTTTTCTCTGATTTTAATACAATATCCCTCAACTTTTACGAACATGTACAAAATGTCATATTTTCTTAAAGGGGGACAAGATGCACTTTTTAATGATTTTCCAACATGTCTGTGAACCCTTAGGAACAAAAACCATCCACTCTCCCTTTCTCCTGATCCATTTCTTGTTGGAGGGGGATGGAAATGCTGTTTTGGATTTTCTGTGGTTCCTATGTGACATGATACTCTGCCGTAGCTGCCAACACTCCTGTTTTTCCCGGTACTCTCCCGTATTTCAGACCCCTCTCCCGTTTTGAAATTCCTCCCAGTAATCTCTCGTAATTTATTACGTTTGTATATCAAAAACAAAATCTGAACACATAACTTGGCTGAGTTTTCCAGTTGACAGAGATCATGTATGGAACGTATACAGGTAATTTGTTGACTATCTGACAACTCATAGATGTGTAGTTGATCTCTGCACAGTGTGAAACTTTTCCCCCGTACAATAACACACGCAAAGGCCAAAACTTTAACATGTTTGAAGATTCTCAGTCAAGTTAAATCCAACCAGGGGATATATATCTCACTCTGCATGTTTGTGCATGTGCGCACATGTGTGAATTAATAAAGTTAATGTGAATTTAACAATACATGCTATCCCTTGGAAAAAATCAATTATATTTCGGGATAACTATTCGTATTGTATTTAGTCATGGACTGGAAACTTGTGACATATCACTTTACCATCATTTATCATCATAAAAACAACATTTGCTCACTTATGACTCCTAAAAACGCAACACCCACCGCTACTGCACAAATGTCCCAGATTCTGTTGGCAGTTATGTACCCCACCCCATCAGTTCAGCTAACCCTGCCTACTGGTCACAACTAACTAACTAACTCAAACCCCACCAACTGACAAAGTGAAGCAACACACTGCTGTAAATCAGACCCTCCACGATTTTGCGATGTTGTGATTTGCAACTTCAGCCAAATTCAGTCAATCCCTGTGAATTCAGTGCAATGTTGCAAATTTTTTTCTTTTTCTCGATGTTGCAATTTTAACCAATATCTGCGACTTTCCCACAAAATCTGACCAATTATTTGTGACATCTTGAGCTGCTCCTTCTGCCTTTTCCTGTTTACCTTACAGTGCATGTGTGTGCGGCCAGCAGTTCACATTTAACAAGTAAAATTATAAACTAGTATCAACAGGTACATTTGGAAGAGCTGCATTTTGTCATTCAGTTAATATTTTAATTTGCCATATTTGAAAGGTTGTCTTAAAATCTTACACACACTGCAGCGGATAGTCCAAGCTCTCCATATCGGATCTGTGAATCGGATCCATATCAGTGTCCACTTGCACATATCCAGATGTCACGCATAACAGATCTGCACATAATTGCTTGCCTCTGCAATGGGTCCAGTTCAGACCTGCCACCTCCGATACGGACTCAATCCGTGCCCACTTACTGCATCCGCCACGGATACATTTTTATCAGCGACAGACCCATTCCGGACTCATGAATGTTCGGGAGTAGGACCTTTTTGGATGCATGCTGTATTATTTGCTTGCTGCAAAGCATCAAAAGATAACCTGAACAACAGGCCCATGTGTTACAAAAAGGGACAATCGCAACTATGTATCGCAGCTTTCACTTCCTCCCGCAACAAAACCCTCAACAGTGCCACAACTTTCATTGCAATTTTTCGGGAAAGCTCATGCAACATCAGACATTTTAGGCCACAACAATCTCAAAAAAACACCCTCAAAATGCTGGAGGGACTGGTAAATAGACAAGGAGCTTAAACAATATTTAACACAATTTAATACCACAATCTACTGCAGGTAAAACACTGACTAAATTTTCAACAATTTCTAATTTCTATATGATCTCGCCTTGATTTTTATGCTCTTGTGATTTCAGACTTAACAAAGGGTCAATTCAATAAAATTTTTATTCATTTATTTATAAAGCCCCAAAGAGGTCAGTTACTCTGTAAAATGGAAACCTTCCTCATTTTTGATGATGTGAAATTTAACTAGGTTATGCAGTCATCTCCGACTGCTAAAGGTATATCCCCAAAACAAGATGCTTCCAGTCACCCAATCATTTCCACCACTCCCGTCCTTATATATTAAATACAAATTATAAAAGAATGAGTTCATGTGCCTGAGCACACTGAATTTGGTGGCAATCTGTCCACCCATTCAAAAGTTATGGGCCAGGCAAAATTTGACCATCTTGAAAGTCAGCCATCTTAAAAGTTTTGACTTTCAAAATCTTATCAGTGCATGTACCTCGGCTAATGCACACTGAACAAACACTGGAAAAATCCATCCAGCCATTCAAAAGTTATCTCGTTAACACTAAAGACATTATGCGGTGACGACAAATGCAAAACCATTACATCCCTGATATAATAACCATAACAAACAACTACAGTCAAGTAAAAGTGTTTGGCTAAATAAACTGAAACTTCTCAAGTCAAAGCGAGCTGCCATACACATACCCGACATGACAGATATCCAAACCATGCATTTGCTCTAATGGTCTCATTAATGGAGGAAAAATTGTGTTGGAAAATTACAATAATATCAGAGATATAAATGTTAATGCATAAATGTACTTTTTGGAGTTTAAAGGTGACTTTAGAAGTGATCACAGTGAAGCAATGTAGAATGAAGCATGCAGAGATGACAATTGCAGGGGAAAGGAAAACCCCCACTGCATACCAGCCTCCAGAAGAACTGACACCCCAGCAATCCCTCAGGAGCCAACAGACAGATAACATCTGAAGAAGGAGGGTTTGATGGGAAGGGGTTATAAAACTGTGTGTCTGAGCTTCCCCCCTTTAGTGTCTCATGACCCGTCTTGGGTCATGGATGCTCAAAGTCTCAGACTGGACTTTTCTGACAAGTGACTTCCTAATCGTAAAAGTAATCTTATGCTGAAATATTTTGTAATACTGTAACTGATTGTAAACTATGATTGTGATAATAAATTAATGAAAAGACAATAAGAAGACTCAAAGAGGCATATCTTGACCAACCGCTTAGGCTATAAATATAATTTGAGTAAATAGTTCAATAGTTCAATATGCTTACTTAATAATTGTATAAAAAGTACAAGTTAATGAATTTTTCCCAAAACCAATTTAAAGGAACAACAGATCACATATTAGAGGTCCCTAAAAATGGATGAGACAGGAATGAGTTATGGTAGTCACGCAGTCTTTTTGGAGCGACATATATTTATGTATGCATATAAATTTTATATACTGGTACTCATACTCATTGTCTCCCGCTTCATCTGGGTCTGGGTCGTGGGGGCAGCAGCCTCAGCAAAGAAGCCCAGATTTCCCTTATCCCAGCTACCTCAGCCAGCTCCTCCAGGGGAGGCCAGCCGAGAGATATAATCCCTCCAGCGTGTCCTGGGTCGACCCCGAGGTCTCCTCCCGGATGGACATGCCTGGACCACCTCCCCAGGGAGGCGGTATCCTAATGAGGTGCCCGAACCACCTCAACTGGTTCCTCTCGAAATGGAGGAGCAGTGGCTCTACTCTGAGTCCCTCCCAGATGTCCGAGCTTCTCACCCTATCTCTAAGGCTGAGCCCGGCCACCCTGCAAAGGAAACTGATTTCAGCCGCTTGTACCCATGATCTCATTCTTTCGATCATGACCCAAAGCTCATGGCCATAGGTGAGGGTTGGAACATAGATCTACCCATAAATTGAGACCTTCGCCTTCTGGCTTAGCTCCTTCTTCACCACAACGGGCCAGTTTAACACTCACATTACTGCGGATGCTGCACCAATCCGCCTGTCGACCTTCCGCTCCATCCTCCCATCACTCGTGAATGAGGTCCCAAGGTACTTGAACTCCTCCAAGTGAGGCAGGACCTTCCACCTGAGAGGAGATGGCACTCTAGCCTTTTTCGGCTGAGGACCATCGCCTCAGACTTGGAGGGGCTGATCTCCATCACAGCCGCTTCACATTCAGTTGTGAACCGCTCCAATGAGAGCTGGAGGCCGCTGCTCGATGGAGGTAAGAGGACCACATCATCTGCAAAAAGCAGAGACCAGATCCTCCTGCCACCGAACTCGACCCCTCCCCCACCCGGCTGCGCCTAGAAATTCTGTCCATAAAGATATGAACAGAATCGGTGACAAAGTGCATCCCTGGCGGAGTCCAACCCTCACCGGATTACGGTTCGACTTATTACCGGCTATGCAGACCAGACTCTCGCTTCTTCGGTACAGGGACTGAATGGCCCTGAGTAGGAGACCATCCACCCCATACTCCGGTCGTAAGCTTTTTCCAAATCCACAAAACACTTTGAGCAAACTCCCATGCCCCCTCCAGCACCCCAGTGAGGGTAAGGAGCTGGTCCACTGTTCCACGTCCGGGACGAAAACCACATTGCTCATCCTCGATCCGAGGTTCAACCACCGATCGTACCCTCTTTTCCAGCACCCTGGAGTAGACCTTGCAGCGGAGGCAGAGGAGTGTGATCCCACGATAGTTGGAGCACATTCTCTGGTCCCCCTACTTAAAAATGGGAACCACCACCCCAGCCTGCCACTCCAGCGGCACTGCCCCTGATGTCCATGCAATGTTGTAGAGACGTGTCAACCAAGACAGTCCTACAACATCCAGAGCTTTGAGATACCCAGGGCGAATTTTGTCGATCCCCGGGGCTCCGCTACTGCGGACTGATCTCACTATCTCAGCAACTTCTGCCCCAGAGATCAGTCCACTCATCACATGCATGTTGGTGGGATTGAGGAGGTCCTCAATGTATTCCTTCCACCGTCCAACTACATCCTCAGTTGAATCCCACCCACAGTGTAAACAGTGTGGACTGGTTGTCACTACAAAGTCGATCATCGACTGGGGACCTAGAATGCCCTGGTGCCAAGTACACCGAATGGCATCCTTATGTTTGAATAAGGTGTTAGTTATGGACAAACTGTGACTCGCACAGAAGCCCAATAACTGAACACCACTCAGGTTGAGATCAGGCAGACCATTCCTCCCCACCACCCCCCTCCATGTAACGCTGTCATTGCCCACGTAGGCATTGAAGTCCCCCAGTAGGACAACAGAGTCCCTTTTTGCAGCACTTCCCAGCACCCGTCCCAGGGACTCCATTAAGGGTGGGTAATCTTAACTGTTGTTCGGTGCCTATGTACCGACAACAGTCAGCACCCATTCCCCGACCTGAAGGCGCAGGGAAGCAACCCTTTCATCCACTGGGGTAAACCCCAATATTAGGGCTGAGAGCTTGGGGGCTATCAAAAAGCCCACCCGTGACCTCCGCCTCTCCCCCGGGGCAACTCCAGCAAAGAACAAGGTCCAGCCCCTCTCAAAGACTCGGGTTCCCGAGCCGACGCTATGTGTTGAGGTGAGGCAGACTATGTCCAGTCAATAGTGCTCCACCTCCTCCACAAGTTCCCGCTCCTTCCCCACCAGAGAGGTAACATTCCAGCTTCTGTAGCCGGGGATCGGACCGCCAAGGCCCCCACGTTGGTCTGCCGCCCAATCCCCATCACACTGGACCCGTCTACCTCTCCTCGCAGGTGGTGAGCCCATTAGGAGACGATCCCATGTCCCCCATTTTATATATTATATATATATATATATATATATATATATATATATATATATATATATATATATATATATATATATATATATATATTTATATATATAATTTATTTTTTTACACGATTAAAAAAAAGATCCGGGGCTTTTGGCATGAGATGCGGGGCCTAACTCCCCTCTCTCTGCCTATGGTGAGGAACTAGGGGGTGATTAAACCCCTTAAGCCCGGTCGGCCCACGGGTGGGCCGAGAAAATTGTGTAATTTTTCATTAATTATTAACATATAATAAATCTGGACAATGGAAATTTGTTTCAACTTTTGCTCAAAGTTAAGACCCTAATGTTCATAAAAGTACATATAAAGTGTACTTTAGTGATAAAAGTCACCTTTAAATATGATCTTTAATGTGTGTGTGGTGAAATATAAGTTATTTTTAATCGCCGATACGCGCTATTAATTCATTTATATCTCCTTTTGGCGAGCGATAAGGCGGCCATGTTTGTAGGCGTTTGAAAGAGGAGATTCTCCTGAATCCAATGACACCTCACATTCCATGAACTACATTTCCCTCTGGACAGGAAATGCATGCGTAAAAGGTGAAAGGTTAGCATCTTTGCGCATGTCGAGCGCATGCACGGGATCGGCTTGGGGCACACACGCTACGGCAGCGTAGTAAGCAGGGTGCTAGACATCGCTGTGCCGGTTATAGTTATATTTCCCGACTTTACTCTTAGTTCTAAGTCATTTTAGAGAGTTTTAGTGGGTAACAGTGAGTGACAGTGTATTTTCCTGTATGTTACTGACTATGGTAAGCTTTGTGAAGCTAGCATGTTAGCCGCGTGCTAACATGTAAACAACAGAGACACTACAGAGAAGGAGTTGAATGTTCAACATCTGACTGAGATCTGACTGTGGATATGAACTCAAAACAGGATGAACATCTACCCAGTAAGTTGTTGTATCTTACTGATATCTGTTTTACAAACTAATAGTAATAATAATAACAATAATACTACATTTTATACTATACACATGCAAACACTGTTGACTATAGTAGTATTTTTTCAGTCTCATTTCTCATTGTATTGTTATTTTTACACATAAGTAGATAAGTTTATAATTAATCAATGATTGTTTGAGGATTTATTCACTTTCTCTGTCAAAAATAAATAACATTATATCATTTCATGAGAAGGAAAAAGTCTCAAATCATGATTGTCTTCATTTTTCCTAGGTAGGAAGATGACAGCCTGTTCAGTTCCCCCCAACCTAATGATAAACCAGCCCCCACCTGATGATAACACATGGACATTTTTGGACTTTATTGCAATTGTTTGTGTTTTGAATGTTTGTATTAGTTATTTTGTTTAGTAAATTTGCACTAATTTTGATATTTATTCTAATTGAATTTATCATATATTTTTGCACATTTGTTCAACTTTATATTTGATTTTTACTAAAGTGTATTATTATTATTATTATTGATATATTATTACATTGTTTGGAGTAAGTTCTTAATAAAACTACTCCATTTGGAGACAAAATAATCCATGTTTATATGGTTTTATTCATTTTAGTTGTGCACAAAGGTAGAAGTTGATGAAACACAAGGTAAATTTCATTTCTAAAAGCTCCAGTAGACAGTAATAGACTTCTGTAATGGATATGAGTTGTATTTTTCACACAGATTTTACTGGAAAATTAAAATAATGTATTTGGAACAGTTTGGCACAACAGTGTGCCAAACTGTTCCAAATACACTGTCCGCCTGGTGTTATCTGGACTTAAACCTTTCTGGAGGCTTTGTCCTTTGCTCTAATTCTATCAACTTTTGTTCCTGTGTTGGAAAGGAGTTACTGAAGGTGATCAATAGTGTCTATATTCTTGGAATCATTGTTAGCAGGGTGTTTTCTTTTGTCAAAAAAATAATAAATTCAGGCGAGACCAAAAAATTCTAATTTATCTTTTAGTTTATTCCAGTTTATTCAGTCATAGTAGTAGCTACACTATTTTAGACAATGGGAATAGATTCTGTGAAGCCTGTAGATGTCCATAGACACAAAGAACATCCATATAAACCTTAGGATTGTGGAGCAATTCTTCATTTACTTTGGGTATGTTTTTTTAGGCGTTTTTCTCTGAAAATAGGCTCAGGGTGGAAGAGGTTAAAATGCTAAATTATATATATATATATATATATATATATATATATATATATATATATATATATATATATATATATATATATATATATATATATATATATATATATATATATATATATATATATATATACATAATTTAGCATTTTAAGAACACTTTATTATAACTCTTTTCTTATCTCCCAAGTATCTAATTTGTCTGTTTTTGTATTTGTATTTACTTAAAAACAATTTTAAAAAAATGTGAAAAAAGAACAGATACAGGAAATGCTTCACAGGAAAAGCAACACATTGTATAACAATTCATAACCATACATTTTATTTCTGTCTCCACTATGCACTTTCTGTAAATCATTACTGTCATTACTTCTTTCCTCACTTTACTTTGCGCTCTATAGCTATCTGTATTAACACTCACTATGTGATTGCACCTTACTTTGTTTTGCATCTCACTTTGTTGTACTTAGTATGTGAATTCTTCTGCTGTTACAAAGCAATTTCCCATTTGTGGAATCGATAAAATATTTATATTCTATACTTATTGTAGTAAACCATTTGCATTTTCCTACACTTTCCCACAACTGAAAAAACATATTGTCATGCAAGGGTGAGGTGAAGAGAGGGACTCAGATACACAGTGCTTAAGGGAAAAATAATTTCATAATAAACAGAACCAAATAAAGACAACGACAGAGACAAACTAAATCAAGACTAAAGACTGGGAGGATTAGATCGGCCAGAGTCCATGGTGTGAAAAATGTCCAGGTTATGGTGACAGAGGAGATGGCAAAATGTCCGGGTTATGGAAGTAACACTACTGAATGGTTCTGCATCGGCAACTGCAAGCTTCACTGCTTAAATATTGCAGGTCAGCAACGACTTCCAGCTGCACGGTGCATGACCAGGTGGATCTGGAGAGCACTGGGGGAAAGGTCGTGCCTGGAGAGAAGAAGGTCTGGGGGAAAGGTTGTGGCAGGTTGTGACACACATGTCCATAATTAGATACCATTCAGGATAAGTAGAACAGTATTCCTAATGTTGTGAATCTGATAAGATGACCCTGTGAATGTGTCCATGTGGGGATGTTGGTAGCAATGACTGTGCCCACATGTCACACCAGGTAAGTGTTAACACAGATGGTCACTCACATGCACATCAAAGACAATAGCTGTGACTTGCAGTGTTTTTTCCACTTCCACGCCTCCCTGCTGTCTAACAGTCAATGTCTTTCTGCACATGTGAACTGTGTTTTAAATGACAGGGGAAATAATTAAACAGGAGATGCAAATCATGTCATCAACTTTAATTGCCTCTTTCTTTCCCTCCTGACATGTTCAATCATCTCAAATTAAGTTTTTCAAGCTTTCATGCTCCCCTCATATAATTTAAGCAGTGTACCCACTAATGTGTCAGCTCACAGATATCAGAGCTGAAAAGAGGATGACTAGAACCACTGTTGAAGTTTCAAAGTTCTGGAAGTGCAGTGTGTCAGTTGTATGATAAATTTTTTTTTAGTTTTGCCCTCTGTACAATGTACAGAGGGCAAAACAAATAATGGGGGTAAAAATAATGGGGGTAAAAAAATCCAATCCAATCCAAACACGCATCTCTCTGACACCAAGAATACTTTTACATGCGTTGCACTCAGGCGGCATAAAAGACACATACCAAGATTCCCCAACCAACAACATCTGCACAAGTGGCCGTGGCATCGGGTGACAACAGCGACCTCCAGGTTAAATTCAAGTCTTTCTAAAGTGCATACCTGCATACAGTTAGTTCACCGTCTGCTTTTGGGCATACATTCTTACATAATGGCAAAAGTACTTTAAGAACTATGAATGAGTTTTACTGTGACTGGTTCAACTTTTAGCATCTACAGCCCAGGACTCTAAATTAACACCCACCAAATGCGGGTGAAAATCCATTTTGGCGGGTAGAAAAAAACACTTACTAGCCACTTTGGCTGGTGGCGAGTGATAGAAGTTTTTTTTAGAAAAGTGTCCTGATTAGAAAGCCTTCTCTAGTCCCAAACACCGACAAGACGAAAGTTCCTACATTTCCCATGAACTCTACCGTGATGACGTCGCATGCATCCATTGGCTGTGTCAGGCTGTCCTCATTGCATTTGATTTCAAGAATTTTCGCGTGGTTGACTCTGAGGTGAAGAAGAAGACGTTAAGAGATAGAAGAAGGAGAATATTTTCTGAAGTGTGTGTTGTGTCCGTGAGAACGAAAAAAAAGAATGTGGTGGTGGTTGGGAGGTTCGGAGTGTGGGGGTGAGAAAAGGGCAAAGGATGGAGGGGATGTTGTTGAGTCTGAGGTAACGGTAAAGAAAAAGCAGAGGACATTTAACCCAAAATGGCTTGGGGGTCGTGAGTGGCTGGTGTTCGACACGGAGAGAGACATAATGTATTGCAGCGACTGTTGAATTTAGGGTTAGGGTTAGAGAAAACTTGAGGAAAATTGAGCAACAAGATGTGATGTTATGTATTGTATAAATAATATAGATGAGATAAAAGTACAGAAGTGTTAACAGTGAAAGGTGAGAAAATGTAAAAGCAACAAGATGTGATGTGAGTATATACAGATATTAAGTGGGACAGTGGAGATTAAAAAGTAAAGAAGTTAGGAGTTTAATGTGAAAATGCAAAAAAAAAATGTGATCATATGTTTGAAGAAATTATATGGGGACCAATTGAGAAAATGTAACAGCAACAAGATGTGAGTCTATGTATTGTATAAATTGTAATATAGGTGAGAAAAGTAAAGTGTTAACAGTGAAAGGTGAGAAAATGTAAAAGGAAGAAGTTTTAGGAGTTAAATGTGAAAAGCCTTCTTGTGTTGAATAGAGCTGCAGCTGACACAAGTATGTAGGCTACATATGCTAGACAGGTTTGTGAAAAAGTTTTTCTAAAGGGACTGTGACTGAATGGCGAGTGGTGAGGCTGTTCTAAAGGGGCTTTTGGCTTGGTATGGAGCCAGACATCAATCAGTATCTCTGGTCGTAATCAGTCCTCTTGCAGGACAACTACTGGTCATTACACTGTAAACCCAAATGTTCAGAATAATTAAATAGATTCAGTGGTGAATACTGAAATTTTCAGAAATAGTACTACTATCTAAAATGTATTAAGTTGCTCTAACATGTCTTTCTTTTTAAGTACAACTAATATTTTTTTTATTAAGGGGAACTATTGTGTATATAAGTGAACATAACTTAAAAACATAGATGATGTACAACTTAGTGGAATTAAGTCATTAAATGCTGGGAATGACATTGTACTGTTATTTCTATTGTTTCAAATAAGGATGATTGAAAAAATAAACTTAACTGATGCTGAAATACAATTTCAAAGCACTCCAAGTAATATCGATTACACAAAAAAAATTACAATCACAAAACACTGATTTTATTCAAGGGCCCCTGTGGTTCAGTTGGTAGAGCGGGTCATCCAATGACTGAAGGGTCAGAGGTTTGCGTCCCGCCTCTGGCTGTCCACATGTCCTTGGGCAAAGGCACCGAAACCTGACTTGGGCTCCGAGTAGGACTGACAGAACCTTATGTGGTGAGGAACCCTACTGATGTTCTATTGAACACAGCTTGGACTTCACCTCTCCCCTGGCCACACCCCTTAAATCAACACAGGAGTATAAAAACACCTGTGTTGCACCTGCTCCCCCTCTCATTCCTGCTGCTGTGAGGTGGTAAGTGGGTCATGACCCAAGACATACTGTTTAGAGATGATTTTAAGTTAATTTCTGTCCCCTTTTGTTTCTTAGGTGCATCTGTTGCTGTTTTGCCCTTTTCTTTTATTCTTTTCTGTTTCTTTTGTGCTTCTGTCATTTGTATGTTGTATTGTCTAGTTTGGTTTTGGTTTCCTTGGTTAATCCAATAGAGGTTTGGTTTTGTTTATTTTGTGAACCAATTGGGATGTTTGTTAATTTTGTTTAGTTAGTTTTCCTTTCTCAGGAGCTGGTTGCTGCATTTGGGGGGTTAAGCACATTGGTGTGGTCTCCCCGCCGTGTGATTTTTACCATGGGATACATGTTTTAGGCGCACCTTTTCCGTTGTGTGTTGTCTGCTGTGCTGCACTGAGATGGGTTTGGTGGCATTCCCGGGCACCTCGCATTGTAGTCTGCCCCCTGCTCCCCCTTTTTTTCTAAGTTTTCCAATTAGTCCGCTCCTTTTTTTTTTTTTTTTTTTTTTAGAACTCATGTGCTTTTAGAACTGTTTGCATTTTAAATCAATTAAAACAATTTTATATTCATTGCCTCTGTAGTTTGTGTTTTAGTATGTCTTTCTTTTAACAGTCCTAGTATTTTATTTTCTTGGTTTACATTCCACCCAGTCACGTCTCTGTCCACAGAATGAGCCTGTGTCCACCCAATACATCACATTCATTTCCTGGGCCAAGACCCAGGTGGCATTGTCGGCCCATTAGTCCCCCCACAAAGATAACCCTCGCCACACTTGGAATACTAAGTTATTAAGTAATGTTTTAATTTAAGTATACTTAATAAGAACATACATGTTGAGTTCTGGAAATGTGTATTTTTTTTAAGATTCATCAACTTAAAATAATTGAGGCAATCGCTTGCTTTGCATTTTTTGAGTTCTGCTAAATTATTTGGGTTTACAGTGTCCATAGAATACTTAAAACCTACATTGAACTCTAAATGACATTCAATGTGGGTGCTCTCCGCAACACTTTGGTGAAACAGACAATTTTAGCATCTAGCTTCATAGGGAGATGGGACTGAAGGGTGAGTGGTGAGGCAGTAGTAAACATACAATCCATGGCTCTTCTGGCCACATGGCTGATGGGCCATCACTGCCATTAAACATGATCTCCATGAGAGTAGTTAAAATACAATATGACCTCTCAAATATTACTCTGACAATTGGTATTCCTCAACACACAGTTAAAGTATAGCACTAGTGGTCGGATAAAGGAGCTTGAGAGAGTGTGAAGTTTCTTTTCATTTATTAGCCGCATGACACTGTAAACAGAAGACACACGTTTCACCATGCAGCTCTCTACCAGGCAGTTTCCAGTATGGACCCACGAGGACCCCTAGCTGCCCTTACCTGCCTGCATGGGTGCCTAAAGCATCTCCTGACTAAAATGACTGCTTGCACACTACTTCTTGCACAAATTCAAGTTAGAAATAAAAAATATAGATCTGGATAATATTATTACTGAATTGGAATGTTTAAAGTGGGTGGTCTCTTAACTTATAATCATAACAAATGTTCAAAACAACCGTTTGTCCCACAAAAGCATCAACTCTACAAATTCAACACTTTCACTCATTTTTAGTTCAACTACCAGATTTTTCACACAAGAAATTTGCTGTGGAGTACATTTATCTGGACAAATATAACAGAACACATCTCGTAGTAGTTTTATTTCAGAGCTGATATCTAATTAACAGGTTTTCTTGATAACAAAGATTCAGTTCTTACATCAATATTTGACAATCGTCATTGTGTTCTGTTCTGTCTGTGTTAGTCACATGATACAAACACGAATTAAAACTTGATGTCTAAAACAATTGCAAACAAAAGAACACCAGTCAAAGATGCTAGTCTGTTTATTTTCTTTTGTTTACAATGTGAAAATTATAGTTGTCCAGAATTTTAAAGATCATGCAAAAATGAACAACTTTTGAATTATTTATTAATTCTGTATTAATTCTGTATGTAATTAATTTATTAATTAATTCCTTATTTAAATTCTGAAAAAATATGTTTTTAACATGAAGTGCAAAGAACAAGATTGAGGACTGCCTACAAAGCAACAACACCAGGAAAGTATGGCACGGAACACAGCACCTGACCAACTTCAGATCCACCAAACCCACGGCTGACGGTGACGCCTCCAGAGCAGAGGAGCTGAACGGCTTCTTTGCTCGTTTCGACACCCAGCCCCTGACAGCCACCTCAACACCCCCTCGAAAACCCCCCAGACAACCCCCCACTCTGACCACCCCACCAATGCTCCACAGCAGCCACACTCTCACAGTGGAGGAGCACGAGGTGAGATGCATGCTGAGGAGAGTGAACCCAAGGAAAGCCACAGGCCCAGACGGTGTTCCAGGACAGGTTCTGAGAGAGTGTGCAGACCAGCTGGCTGGAGTCTTCACCAAGATCTTCAACCAATCACTCTCTCAGGCCGTCGTCCCACCATGCATGAAGACCTAAACAATCATCCCGGTGCCAAAAAAGAACAATATTAGCTGCCTGAATGACTACCGCCCGGTAGCACTCACACCCATCTTCACCAAGTGCTTTGAGAAACTCATCAGAGCACACATCACCTCAGCCCTACCCCCCGATTTTGACCCTCACCAGTTCGCCTACAGGGCAAACCGGTCCACGGAGGATGCCATCGCTACAGCTCTGCACTCCACCCTGAGCCACCTGGAGCAGGGGGGGAGCTACGCAAGGCTGCTCTTCGTGGACTACAGCTCGGCCTTCAATACCATCATCCCGGAGAGACTGGTGGCCAAACTGACAGACCTGGGAATTCCAGGCTCCATGTGCAGCTGGATCTTGGACTTCCTGTCTGACCGTCCCCAGAGGGTGAGGATGGGCTGCTACACCTCCTCCAGCCTAAGCCTCAGCATCGGCTCCCCACAGGGCTGCGTGCTGAGTCCCCTCCTATACTCCCTCTACACATATGACTGCACCCCCGCACACTCCAGCAACTCCATCATAAAGTTTGCTGATGACACCACCGTGGTGGGGCTCATCTCAGGAGGAGACGAGTCGGCATACCACGACGAGGTGGAGAGGCTGGCAGGGTGGTGCGCAGACAATAACCTGGCCCTTAACACCTCCAAGACCAAGGAGCTGATTGTCGACTTCAGGAGGAAGAAGACAGACCTTCAGCCCCTGGTCATCAGTGGAGATGTCATGGAGAGGGCATCCGACTTCCGCTTCCTGGGCGTTCACCTCAACGACGACCTGACCTGGAGCACCAACACCACAGCGACCATCAAAAAGGCACATCAGAGACTGTACTTCCTGAGAGTCCTCAGGAATAACAACCTGGCACAGGATCTGCTTGTGTCCTTTTACCGGTGCTCCATCGAGAGCATCCTCACCTACTGCATCTGCGTGTGGTTCTGGAGCTGCACGGCTGCAGAGAGGAAGGCTCTCCAGAGGGTCGTCAACACCGCCCAGAAGATCATCGGATGCCCCCTCCCCCCCCTGAAGAAGGCCCACAGCATCCTACAAGACCCCTCCCACCCAGGACACGGCCACTTTACACTCATGCGCTCAGGCAGACGGTACAGAGCCATGAGAAGCAGCACCAACAGACTCAGAGACAGTTTTTACCCCAGAGCAATAACTGCCCTGAACACACCTGTACCCCGGCAAATGTGACATTTTAAATACAACTTAAAACGTAACTGCTAGCACATCCCACATGGCAAGTTACTCAATAAGTTACTACTTGTATACTATGTATACCGCACTGAACAAATCTACCTCAATGTTTTTATATACTGTACATTTTACTCATAGGAATTTTCTACTTTGTATTCTACAATGTTTACTTTTTATCTAGTATTTAAATTTATTCTTACAATGTGTACTTTATTACAATGTCTACTTGATTTACAATGTCTATTTTATCTAGTATTTAAATTTGAAGTGCACCTTAAGGACTGAAAATACAATTTCATTGTTCTGTAAACATGTTTATTGTAACAATGACAATAAAGAAAGTCTAAAGTGTGCGTAAAATGTACACCCCAATTAAGCCAGGGTTAATATAATAGGAATGGACCAGAGACGTGCAGTTAAGGGAGGCAGTGCCTCACCAGACATAATCCAGCATGAGTTATGATCAATGTAAATAATACTAATGAAGATTTGTCCAAGTGTCTGTGCTATAAATCATCATTTTCGTGACCAACATCGCCGTATTTGCTTGTTTCCTATTAAACTGCAGCGAATATGCAGTCAGCTGACGCAGCTCCAAGCCATGCCTCACGACAGATTGCGCAATCCCTTGTTAACTGTTCGAGCGCATGCCCTTTGCGCTTACTCTGTGCATGCCAACAGCGTAAAGCTGTATAAAGACATTTTTATACACTTTAGGTATGTCTGTTATATGGCCTCACTTTCCTTATAATGTGTTGTTTTATTAAGTATGTTTTCCACTTATGCAGTGTTAACAATTTTACATAAAATAAAACTGAAAAGACATGAGATGAGGCAGGCAGTAACTCTGCCTCAGTAGAGGGCGTGGTCTACGTGAACTCAGTTTTATCTGGTTACTAGGTTACGAATCGTTGTTGTCGTGTTATTGTTGGCTTCATCTAAAACAATGGTTCTTAACCTTGTTGGAGGCACTGAACCCCACCAGTTTCATATGCTCATTCACCGAACCCTTCTTTAGTAAAAAATAAAATGTTTTTTTTTTTTATGTGTCATCACCGTGGGTAAAAGTACCAGTTCCCCGCAGCCACGTCGTGTGTCTGTACGGCCATCGACCTTTTAGATCACCAGCCGCAGGAGCTTATTTGCCTGGATCGGCGCTCAGGAGATAACGGGCTAATTCCGGTGTGTGGTCCTGACAGAGAAGGAGGTCTCACTCTGCTGCTTATCCAGCACTCTCAAAGCGGACCGGTAGGGAGTCTCACTCAGACACACCTCTCTGATGTATTACTACAGAGGGGTCGATTTACCTTTTTGTAGCTATATTACTACAAGAGTGTCGGTTGACCCTTTGGACAAAAATTAACAACTCAAAAGGCAGCTAGCTGAGAACTCTATTAGCATCATGTACTATGCAAATGTGGCCATTACCTGAAACCGGCTAGAGTGTGTGGGGGAGGGAGGCACAGTTTAGGGCTCTGAACTCCTAACTCCTCAGAACAAAACACACTTTTACACAACTTACCTATACACAAGTAAAAGGCAGAGTGTAGTTGTGCACAACCTAAAAATATCTAGAAATAATGTCATTATCAGTAAATTTGCCTTTATGTAGTTTGGCCATTGGTACATTTTTCTAAAAGGCTATAGCCGATGGATAATTGTGTAAGGACAACGTAGCTGGAAATATTATTGCTATAAAAGACACACACACACACTTTTGCCTAATAATGTTTAGTTTATAATTGTAAATATGCATGGATTTGGATTTATTATTTTTATTTTTTTACTAACTGGAACTGTGCAAAATTTGTATCTGTGATAAACTAATGCAGATTTCACTTGTTTGTGGCTCAATTGGCTGACTTTAGAAAAAAAGAGACGTGCAAACAGAGATGTCATCGGCAGAATATCGTTCATCCCAAACATTGGAAAAATAGGAAACCCACGGATCATTGGAATTATGTCCCGAAACTGCTTTCAAGATATCATGCATGTATATCATGCTTTGATGATTGGCTCACCTGCACTGAGCAAGCAAAAAAAAACAACCTTTGCTGCAATTTCTGATGTGTGGGGATCGTTTGTCACTAACTGCATCACATGCTACAACCCTGGTCAACATATTACCATTGATAAACAGATTTTCCCGACAAAGACTCGCTGCTGTTTCCTGCAGTACATTGCAACCAAACCTGACAAGTGTGGGATCAAGTTTTGGGTGGCCTGCCACTTGAAGTCGAAGTACATTTTCAATATCATCCCACATTTTGGAAAGAACCCCAGCCATCCCAATGGGTAGAGGGTATCTGAGAACGTAGTGATGAGACTGATGGAACCATTCCTGGACAAGGGCAGAAATGTGACTGGACCATTTCTTTACAGCGACTGCTTAGCCAGAAAACCACCACACCTGGCACAGTCTACAAGATTCATTGGGAATTTTTTTTTTATTATTATTTGTAAATAGGTTTATTTTAATTTGTACTATTTTGTAACATTTTTAGCAATAACTGTCTGCAAACAAAAAATGCCCATGTCTATGTTTAGATGTTTGATTAGAAGAGCTGGATTCATTGATGTGTGGATTTTGATTTATGACTTATATTTCAGCCTAATGCTGCGGCCACTACAAATGTGAAATTCTGCGTGTACGCTTGTAACGTGCCACCCAAACACCTGAGTTTCTCTCTCAGTCGTCCTCAGACGAGCTTCCATCGGAGTCTCCAATCCTCCCGATTCTCCATACACCCGGCCAGCTCAGAAGAGCTTTCAGCTCCCACATCTTTCTTCAGGATGTCCACGTACGTTAGCGCGAGACGTCCTCGTGATCGATGCCCATGTGTTGGTTCCCATAGGACCAGCCTGCTGGCCGGGAGCTCCCGATGTCTGTGGCAGTAGCCGGCCAGCCTCATCCTCCTAGCTGCTACCTTCTTGCTGAGCCTTGGCAGTTGCCCATACAGGTCCTCGTCGGTGATGTGGGTGTTCTGGTCCACATTCAGAACAGCTCGTAACATTCTGGTGTAGCACCCATCCAGGGACTTCTGCAGGGTGTGTGTCAGGGTCCAGCTTTCACAGCCATACAGGAGGACAGACTCCACAGTGGCGTGGAATAGGCTCAGCTTTATGTGTCGAGGGAGATTCGAACGCCACACTCTTGGTTGATGGCTTTCCTGAGCGCGTAGTCCAGAGCTATGATAAAGAGGAAGCACTTCCTCAATCCGTGCCACGTTGGTGGGAGAATACACACTCATGACCATTGTTACTGGGTTTCCCTCGAAATCAGCACTAAGTATCCTGTTTACGGAGGGCCTTTCGTGCTCGGGGGCTCACCATGAGTGTGCCAGTTCTACCAACCTCGCCTTTGGATGCTAGGAAACTCGCACCCACTCTGAACACAAGACGCTGTACACTCCGAATGTATAACACCCGAGTCTGGATGCTGGATAACCACAGATAAACAAAATCTGTCCCTCCAGTTCAGTCTGTCAACTATGGCTCAGACCATTTGGATTACTGCCCTGTACTTGCTCTGGACGGTCATACGAGGCCCAGACACAGTTGCTTTTGGGTTCATCTGTCCTGCAGAAGCACCTGCAGCACTGGGAATTCCACCACCTCCTCCAGGAACTCCGTCTGATTGACGTCATCTTTCACTGCCATTTCAGGCTCAGTTTTTCTTTCTGCCATCTTCCGGGTTGGTCAGAGAGTCGTACATCATTCCATCACGACATTGGCGGCATCTCAACACTGATTGGCTTTCATAACAAGGTGTCAGGTGAATTCGCCTGAAAAGTTCAATATTTTCAACTCTAGCGTTTACGCGTATTTGCTGCAAAACGTGCAGCTCCAACGCTCGGACGCTCCAACGCACCACACCACACCACTCCTCCATCACCCCGCAGGAACGCTTCCAATCCACTGCCCTGGGTGGATCTGCATCAAAACGCGTTTCTCCATTGACTTTGTATGTAATCTCGACACGCGAATGTGAAGATTTGTGTTCGGTGTGGCCGTACCATAAGATTCAGCCTTCGACAGGCATTAGAAGTGATCCTGAGTGAAGTAAACCCTTGTAACTCCCCTTTCCCCCACATACAGTTTCAGGTAATGGCCACATTAGCATAGTACATGATGCTAATAGAGTTTTCAGGTAGCTGCCTTGGCTTTTGTGGAAAAACCTCTGTCTGTCCCATTTGTCTTGGCTGTTACCACTGTGAGGTGTGACCTCCTCAGTCCACCCACTGTCCCTAACAGCCTCATTGCCATAACAAAATGAGTGATTAGTGTATTCATTAAAAGTGACCAGGTCAAATGACCTCTTCTACGATTACTCGGTATTTCAGAAAATTCCAGTATTGGTAACGGATAGGGAGGTCTCACTCTGCTGCATAAAGCAGCGACCTCAAAGCGGACCGGTAGGAAATCCCATAGCAGGATGCTTTCAATGACTGTGCCCACTAACTGCAGACTAGACTGAGGGGTGGACCTCTGCGGCGGAGGCTAAAAGAACTGTTCTGCCTCTTTTCTGTCTGGTGCTGTGTTTGTGGCATCCGCCGTGTGTTTAGATTTGTATATGGTACCCGCTGTAATGTGGTCTGTGGTGTCCACCGTGGTGTTTTGTAGAAGTTGCCCCCATTCAATGTTCATTCTTCCTTGGCCAAATATGCATATTAAAATATGTACCTCATATAAATAATGCTGTAATGAGATGTGAAACTAATAGGCATTTACCAAATATTTGGTGTATTTGAAAATCTGATTTAGAAAAAGTCAGTGCCTCACTTGCCACAGGCCTCACTGCACGTCACTGGAATGGACTTACCATTTCATTTTACTGTGTACTACTTGGGTAACCTACCATAAGAAATGAGAAACTCTGACCCATATCTACTGTTATTATTGTTAGCTGGGGAAAAATAAAAGCGAGAACTGCGAAATGGTTATGTGAAGATCCGCCAACACTTCTGGACTGGACACATGGTGAAGGAAACTTATGAGATGGAAAGACTGACTTTTTCATTAAGCTTCTCTGCTGATAAGTGTAAAGAATTATTGGGAAAAATGGAATGTGTATTTTGATCAAAGAAATTCTTGAATCAGGATAAACTATATGTTTCTCATCTCTTATCTCTCCTCATCTCGTCATCTCAACTTGCTTTATCCTCCAGAGGGTCACGGGGTTCGGTGGGGGCCTAATATAGCTATAATGGGCGAAAGCGGGGTACACCCTCTATAAGTTGCCAGTTCATCGCAGGGCTGAAAGTACATAGACAAACAATCACTTTCACATTCACACCTATGGGCAATTTAGATTAACCAATTAACCTATCAGTGCATGTCTTTGGATGGTGGGAGGAAACTACCTGGAGAAACCCCACGCAGACACAGGAAGAACATGCAAAGTCCACACAGAAAAGTCCACACAGAAAAGTCCTGTGTGGGAATTGAACCAGGATTCTTCTTGCTGTGAGGCAACCATTAACCACAGCACTACCGTGTCGCCCTAAACTATATGTATACACCTTCACCCAGTGTAGCTGGATTAGGCCCTCAGTGACCCTAGTGAGGATAAATGGATGACACGTTTTTCCACCTTCATGGTGCTCAAAGTGTTCTACACTACAAAATAGAATAGAATCTTTATTTTGTCAATATGTTCACACATATTACCATGCACTACACAGAAATCTGTCCTTTGCCTTTCAACCCATCACTAGATCATGCATCACACATTGCAGACTTGGAGTAGTGGGCTGCCATATCAGGCAACCAGGGAGCAGATGTAGAGAGGATTAAGTGCCTTGCTCAACTCTCTGCCAGTCCTGGGAATGGAACTGGTGACTCATTGATCACAAGCCAACTCTCCAGCCGACAAGGCCATGGCTGCCCTTCATCCCCCGATTAGCCTCCCATTCACCCATTCACACACACACACTCATACACCAGTAGGTTTCTAAGTTTCTGCCAGACCTACTGGGAACCTAAGTCAGGGTTCAGTGTCTTGCCCAAGGACACTTAGACATGTGGACAAAATAAAAAAAAAGACAGATCCAGGACACAAACCACCCTTCAGTCATTGGGCAACCAGCTCTAGCAACTGAGCCAAAGTTATAACAAAATGTGATATATATATATATATATATATATATATATATATATATATATATATATATATATATATATATATATATAAATGTTCCTCTCGCCCCACGTGGGTGATGTCTCCTTCAGACTCGGGTCCTCTACCAGAGGCCTGGGAGCCTGAGGGTTCTGCGCAGGATCTTAGCTGCTCCTTGCAATGCGCTCTTTTGTACAGAGATCTCTGATGTTGTTCCTGGTATCTGCTGGAGCCATTCTCCCAGCTTGGGGGTCACTGCCCCTAGTGCTCCGATCACAACTGGTACCACTGTTGCCTTCACACTCCACATTTTCTCTAACTCCTCTTTTAGCCCTTGGTATTTCTCAAGCTTCTCATGTTCTTTCTTTCTGATGTTGCTATCACTGGGGACTGCTACATCTATCACCACCACTGTCTTCTCATGTTTATCCACCACCACTATGTCAGGCTGATTGGCCATCACCATCTTGTCAGTCTGGATCTGGAAGTCCCACAGGATCTTGGCCTGTTTGTTCTCTGTCACCTTTGGGGGGTTCTCCCATCTTGACCCTGGGACGTCCAGTCCATACTCTTTACAGATTAGAATGTTCATTAACATAGGCTACTGTCCTCAGAAAATAACTAACCACATACTTTTGGCATACACTTTGAGTAATAACTGTACAAACCATTCAACTTTGCTTATTCTTTCAGTCCCAAGCTGGTGTTGGCACCATAGACCAGACCTATGGATGTCATAGTTACTAACTTATAGTCCTTTAATAGCTTCCATAGGTTGCCCTTTTTGCACTCTTTTTTTTTTTTTTTTTTTTTTTACAAATGAACTCTGAGTTTCTTTGTATTGCATTACCATTTTGCTAACAGTTTTACAAGTTTTGTAATTTGTCAAAGGTTATTTAGAAAATGCCAGAGGGGGCTCAGACTTGGTCTGTTCTGTACAGCCATTCCACATAAAATTAATTTCTGAAATAATCTCAACAATCAGTTTTCCAGTGATGCAATGATATTAACAACTGCACTTTCACTCTGTGTAGTTGAAAGTAAATACTACATATGACACTTTTTTTTGCCATCATGCCATTTGACATTTTCAGCAGCAACATTACATACATTCGTTTTGTAAAAAACGTTAAAAAAAGAAAAAAAAAGACTTGGTATGAAACGCACAAAAATCCAAAATATGCATTTTAGCAACCCTGATGGAAGCCTTTAAAATAGTGTATTGAAAATTGTATTTCTCATTGTGCAAACCCTTATTTGTCATTGACCCTAACATGGATATTTCTCTGACAGAAATGGAGCCCGTTCTCATATGGAGGGCTGATAGCACCAGCAAAAAATGAGAGGGTCCCACTATCTCTGCACTCAGCCTTATAACACCAGCGTCAGCAGCTGTGCCTCTTCTCCTTGTGATTCAGCCAAACTTATGACAGGGCTCCACCATCTCCATACTCAGGGGCATCACACCAGTGTGAACCACTACCACTCCTGTTCTTTGCACCTCTGCCTGACTGGCTGTGCCATCGCAGCTCCCCCACCTGTCACTCAGAAGGGCGAAATGAGAAGAAGTGATGTGATTTGTTGGTTGATCCGCATGTTTTAATTTGTCTTATTTTCTTAACTTCTACATCACAACACTGCATCACAAACCCATGTGTCAGTAAAATTTGCTTCGTGGCCATGTCAATCCCTTTTACCTTAAATCAGGATGTTTTATTTCACAATTCCCTTTTTTTTGTGTTTGTGAAGTGTCTTAATGCCTGTTATTTATATATGTATGTGTATATATATATATATATATATATATATGTATATATATATATATATATATATATATATATATATATGTATGTATATAAAAATGTTCCCCTCGTCCCACGTGGGCGGTGTCTCCTTCAGGCTCGGGTCCTCTACCAGAGGCCTGGGAGCCTGAGGGTTCTGCGCAGGATCTTAGCTGTTCCTAGCAATGCGCTCTTTTGTACAGAGATCTCTGATGTTGTTCCTGGTATCTGCTGGAGCCATTCTCCCAGCTTGGGGGTCACTGCCCCTAGTGCTCCGATCACTACTGGTACCACTGTTGCCTTCACACTCCACATTTTCTCTAACTCCTCTTTCAGCCCTTGGTATTTCTCAAGCTTCTCATGTTCTTTCTTTCTGATGTTGCTATCACTGGGGATTGCTACATCTATCACCACCACTGTCTTCTCATGTTTATCCACCACCACTATGTCAGGCTGATTGGCCATCACCATCTTGTCAGTCTGGATCTGGAAGTCCCACAGGATCTTGGCTTGTTTATTCTCTGTCACCTTTGGGGGGTTCTCCCATCTTGACCCTGGGACCTCCAGTCCATGCTCTTTACAGATGTTCCTGTACAGTATGCCCGCTACCTGGTTATGCCTCTCCATGTATGCCTTGCCTGCCAGCATCTTACACCCTGCTGTGATGTGCTGGACTGTTTCAGGGGCTTCTCTACACAGCCTACACCTGGGGTCCTGTCTGATGTGGTAGACCCCGGCCTCTATTGCTCTGGTGTTCAGGGCTTGTTCTTGTGCAGACATGAGTAGCGCCTCTGTGCTGTCCTTTAGTCCAGCCTTTTCCAGCCACTGGTATGTCTTTTCCATATCAGCCACTTCCTCAATTTGCCGATGGTACACGCCATGCAAGGGTTTGTCCTTCCATGATAGCCCCTCTGGTTCCTCGACTTTATTGGGCTTTTGGTGCCTGAGGCATTCACTTAGCAGTTGGTCATTGGGGGCCATTTTCTTAATATATTCCTGGAGGTTCGCCATTTCTTCCTGGACAGTAGTTCTGACACTTACTAGTCCTCGGCCCCCTTCCTTTCACTTAGTGTACAGCCTCAGGACACTGGGCTTGGGGTGGAACCCTCCATGCATGGTAAGGAGTTTCCTTGTCTTGATATCAGTGGCTTGGATCTCTTCAAGTGGCCAGGATATTATCCCAGCTGGGTATCTGATTACTGGCAGGTCAAAGGTGTTAATGGCCTGCATCTTATTTTTGCCGTTCAGCTGACTTTTCAGGACCTGTCTTACCCTCTGTAGGTATTTGGCTGTGGCTGACTTCAGTTGTGATCACCTTTCCTCTTCTAGATATCATCCGCCCACATTTATCTAGTCCGAATGACATCCCAATGTCTTTGCTGTAGATCCGGGTGAGGTGAATTAGGGAATCAATGTCACGCTCATTCTTGGCATACAGCTTGATGTCATCCATGTAGAGGAGGTGGTTGATGGATGTTCCACTTCGGAACTGGTATCCGAAGCCACTCTTTGAGATGATCTGGCTGAGGGGGTTTATATATGTATATATATGTATATATATATATATATATATATATATATATATATATATATATATATATATATATATATATATACATTCACACCTACGGGCAATTTAGATTAACCTATTAACTTATCATTAATGTGCAATGTCCTGAAAAATTAAAAAAAAAAACAAAAAAAACCAAAACTGGTTTTGTGTTTATAGATCCATCCAGCAATCCAGCAGTGGAGACACAGTGTCTGCTGTTGTCAATACTGGGATTCAAAGACTAAGAAAACAATAAACTATCTCAGTATGATGACACAGTAACCTCTTACAGACTCAAATTATGTTGCAACACCCAATAGGAAGTGACTATTCACTTTCTTCCTTATTGTCAGCTGTTTTATTAGCTTGTTGTTGGACTGCCATCCTAATTACTTTCCATTTATGTCTACAGAGAGTATGCCAGAGTTAAACAGCCTCCATAACAACTGTTTCATGTGCTAATCATTGATTGAACATCTATCAACATATTTGTTCACACTGTTCCATAAGGGAATGGGAAGAATTTGAATAAGACTAAAATATATTTGTGGGTTTCTTCTTTTGGATGTGGTTCACTGCTGCAATGATAATAATGAGTTGAAAAGCATAGCAAAGCTCATTTGTTATTTGGTTAATTGATGAATGGAATGTAGATTATCCAGCATGTTAAAGACACTGTTTGGTTTGATGACAGTGAGCTGTTCTTATTTGAGGGATTAAAAATACACTTCTCGATTTACTGGACATTTGTTTGAAATTAAACTGATCTCTGATCCAATCCTATACACCAGGGTTCTCAAACTCACATTCAATCTGATTTGATTTCCAGTGGGCTGGACCAGTAAAATAATAGAGTAACATGTAAATAATAATTCAAAATGTTTTCCTTTGATTCAATGCAAAACACCTCCATTAAATTATGAAAATATTATTTTCTTTTACAAACTATACAAACAACAAAGATGGGAATAACCAGAAAAAAACAAAAAATACTGAGGAAAAAAAATGCAATTTTAACAATGTTTTGCTTCAACATATAATTTTCACATTAAATCGCAAACAATTGTTAAAATTTTTGTGACATTTCTAAAGACCTTTCATGGTTTTCATACTTTTTCAAGTTTTTCACATTTTATTGTTACATTATAGTTTGTAAATATAAATATTTCCATATTTTTAAACTAAAATAAAGATAAAAATTTGAAGTTGTCATTATTAGCTTCATGTAAAATGTTTTTCACATCAAACCCAGAAGAAAATATTTTTTGTAGGTTTTTATGTTCTTTGGCAATATTGGTCTGTATTAGAGATGCGCGGATGACATATATGTTCATCCACAACCACTTCTTAAAATCTCTATCCGCCCGCTATCCATTTGTATTAACGATTTTCCCCCAGTTTTCAGAACCGAACCCGCCCGCCATCCGCTGATTAGTTTTTAGGTCTAATGAAGATATAGTAGTCTATATCTGGGCAGTAAACTGGAGCCTTGGTTGAAAGAAAATCTCTAACTTACAGCAATTCCAAAATTATCTCCACCCACCACATAACGTGAACACAAGGGGGTAAAACATTATCTTTTAATTTTTTTATTTTATTTTATGGATGCTGGCATATTACATCTGGCCAATGTTTGAAAATAACTTGTTATATTCATACTGACATCTTTACAGAAATGTTCATTAATGTATGCTGTCCCTGTAAAAAAACATGTTTTTTAACCTGCTACTCTTATCTGTTTTACTTGCACATCTGTTTTATTATTGTTTTTTTCTACTGTCCTTTGTGTTCCTTGTTTTTAATTGCACTGCAGTTTTTTATTATGTTTTTTTTATTGATTCTTGAATTTTATGGGTCAGACAGCATGGTTGCTCACTTTCCCTTGTAAATCATTTTAGATAAAAGGGTCTGCCAAATGCTTAAATATATCACGTACATATCACGACAGCCCAGGCCCATATATGCATCATATGCATCAATTAACTTAGATTTTTACCTCTCTCTCTTTAACTCTCTTAGGGTCACAATGGAAGAAACTTGTTAAGGTGCTGCGAGGAGATGCTTTTGGTTTAGTCCAGCTGTGATGAACCATATTAAACGTGGCCCTTTGTATGACTTTTAAATATGTAAAAGGCTTCACACGGTTTTCAGATAACACATCCTGTACTTGTGTTGTCTAAATTGACCACCTCCAGAAACCGTTCCCAGGCTGTCCTTTCTCTCCTTCTTTCACCTTAGTTTTAAATCCACCTGCTTTTAATTTCTCAAGCACTAACTTTGTTGCCGCTGCTACCTGTGTTCTGTCTAAACTAAGCAGCCAGTGAATAACCAGATCAATACGCTACTGCCTGATTAAAAAGTATTTTACTGTCGTTTTTATATATATATATATATATATATATATATATATATTTGTTTATCTTTGGAATAATATGCAAAATATCAATTCTTTTTTTATTTGAGTACTTCAACCGCAACCCACCCGCAATTAGTTAAAATATTATTTTTTGTCTCGTCATCCACCCAACCCGCGGGTGTGCGGTTCAACTGCGCATCTCTAGTCTGTATGTGGAAACTGAACTAAAATTAGTTCCACAGACTTGAGTGTGGAATTATTGCATTTTGCAAATTCATCCCAGGGCACCGCTGAATTGATAATAAGGTATACCAGGCACGCTGACCTACGTTTTTTTATTATTTTTTTTTTATAAGGTGAAATATAATATCAATAATTCAACATATCTCTATATGTGGATAGGTATATAAAGCCTCCTATTGGTGCATACACTGGTAGCTCGGACCATTGGTCACGATTGATGTGTGCTGGACCAATGAGTTGAGGGCAAGCCAATTACCCCTCCCTTTCGGCAATCAGTTGGGCTACGCAGTGCCAGTGCCACTGCTAGGACAGAGCGGTAACTAAGTTCCTGTAGCTTCTCTGACAATGGATGGCAAGAAGAGAAAGGGTGGCATTGAAAGAGTCATGGTTCAGAAGAGAATTGCCCTTGGTGGATGCTGCCAAATGCCTGAAAATATCTGAAATGTTTGCATCTTCTGGGCTTGGAGCATTCACATCTGCCGGAGCCTCAGCAAAGGGTAGAGGAGGTCAATAGGTGGACGACTGGTCTAAGTTAAAAAAAAAAAAGGGAAAAATTGGCCCAGTCCAGCCCTGTTCCAGGGGCCATATTGGAAAATTTGGTGGGCCACATTTGGCCCCCAGGACACATGTTTGAGACCCCTGCTATACATCAAATAATATAATGATTGGCTGAAGTGCATGGGAATACTTAAAATCAACCAGTTTATGTTGAAATGGAAAAACTGTGAATCATGTCTGGCTTTTTTGGTCATGGAAAACATCTGGATGAATTAGTTATGAGAGTGTCCACACGTGAAGTAGACCATTCCTATAAAATATTAACATTTCAACACACTGGACGTAAAAGGTTAGGTTGCATTGAATGGCGGCAGAAACAAAAAAGCATCCTGATCAGCTTTAGAAGAAAATGCATCAATGACTTGGCTTTTTACTTCCATTATCATTAATATGTCATTTAGCAGTCAAAAGCGGAGGCAATAATAGAATTACTTTCACTATTAGATTCACTGTCACTGAGCCTTCCAGTCAGTGCACATATAATGGAGAAAGAGAAGATAGAGGGAGCAGTGTAAGTGTCAAAGGTAAATCATGCACACACCCTGCTTTGGAGTGACACAACAGAAGCAATCTATACACACATAAGGAGACCGTCAGATCTGTACTGTAAACACTATACTCCACTTTTCCAGGAGTCCAAGCTAAACTAAACCATCACATTTACATCACAACTGAGTACTTCATACAGTAGCAGGTTTGCTGTTATTTCCTTTTGATTGAGCTTTTCTTTCCCTGGGTTATCTGAAATCTCAAAAGGAGGGTGACTGGCATTAGAGGAAACAGAGAATGGAGATAACATGCAAACACCCTGGAGCATATTTAGGTTTCCTCATTCAGCCAGCACGCGCACACACACGTCTGCATACAAACACATTTCTAATCTCACTGACACACACACAAACACACACACGTGCCCCTCGCTGCATCTTCCAACATCTTACCTACACACACAATGGACCCATGAAGCCGCCTGTTAATCCATTACTATGGCGCCCAGCGTCCAGATGACCGGCGTCTGTAGTAACTGAGCATCCTCACATCACTTCATTACTCTTAAGCACAAACTCAGCTGCACCCCCCCCCCTCTCTCTCTCTCCTCTAAGGCTGCAGAGGAAGGAGCAATGCCTCCCAGTGTTTGTCAGCTACTCTATTTCTCCATACACACACATGAAATAAAACAATGTCCTCTCATCCTTTTGTCTTATTATGAACCACATTGTTTGCTGTCATAACAGAAAGGAGACAATCACCCCCACCCCACTCACCCCCCACCCCCTCCACAGTGAGTGGAGGCGAGAACCAGGTGGAGCGACAAGAGGCTGCAGTGGCGCAGGAATCCCCTGGTAGTGTATGTGTAAGTGTGTGTGAGTGTGTGTGAGTGTGTGTGTGAGTGTAGGGAGTCAGAGCTGAACCAGCAGATGCAGGCAGGAGCCACCAATAGAATGAGAGCGAGAGGGGTGTGTGAGAGGACGAAGGAGGGAGAGACAGCAGAGGAGGGGTCTGTTAGCATTACATCATGGACTAGGGAATGGTAGGTTTGCAGGGGGTGGGCTATGAGTGAGGGAAGGTGTGTGTGTGTCCTTGTATGTGTCTGCATCACCATCACTGTATATTTTTCCTCTGCAGCGGACCACAAGATGATTAAACATTGTGGTTATGCTGCATACAGGGTTGTCATGGTGAAAGCACCTGGATGTGCACACATTAGCAACCACTATAATTGAAAAGGGGATAATAATTACAACTGTGTGCATCACTTACACACACACAGACACACACACACACATATTTGTGTGTGTGTGTGTGTGTGTGTGTATATACACTGACAGTCAATGAAAACATCCAGGTAACATTTCCAGAATATCCCGGATGTAGCGCTGAGCTGTCAGTGTGTTTTCGACAACCACTAGAGGGGTCTTGTGGTGTAGGGATATGCCAGCCCAGACCATAACACTTGGCCCACCCCAGCGATTCACCTGACGGATGCAACACGGAGCATAGCGTTCACCACGTCTGCACCAAACTCTTTCCCTGTCCATCGGCGTGGTCGACACTAAATCTGCTCTCATCAGTGAAGAGAACAGCTCCCCAGTGACGGTGAGTTAGAGGTAAACGGTGAGTCTTTAGCCCGAGCCCGACCTGGCCTGAAATTCGGGTTGAGCCGGGCCTAAAGTGTCAATCATTACATTCGGGTCCAGTCGGGCTTGGGCTTCTCTCTTGCTGACTTTTTTTTTTCTCCGCTGTAATATATGAAGTGGACGAAGCCATGTATTGTCAGTCTACCTCTGTATTTTATTCTGTGGTCCCAACAACAACACAGTTAACAACACCTTAAAGTTTCAGTGCCACCTAGAGATCAAACTGGGAAAAGCACTTCTGATATTTCAATACACTACATCCGCGTAATTAAGCGAGTGCGCATCAAGATCTCTCTTTCACTCTCATTGTCTGGTCTCTTATTATGTGTTCCAGCGTTATTTCGTTGTGTAAATGCATTTATCATGATAATACAAATACGTAGAATCTTGCATTTTTTTCTGCCAAAAACACTATGGGATAAATTGAAATTTCGGGTCTGCTTCGGGCTCGGGACTGCAAATCAAGTTAATTGGTCGGGCTTTAATGCCTGCGGGCCTGGGTCAGGTCGGGCTGGATTTTTTAGGCCTGATCTTACCTCTACGGTGAGTCCATCTCAGGCATTCCTGACACCACTGTAGGCAATTGTGATGTCGCTGGTGAGTCATAATGCTGCCCCTTAAAGGTCTCCGTGCATTGAGTTTTGGTGCTCGGAGGAGACGTCTGACAGTAGGAATGCTGATTCGAGGGTTATGTCTCCCTGGTGTCTCCCTAGCAGTACAACTAGCTGTACGAAATCGATCCCATAAGTGTTAATTCAGGATGTAACGATCCGAATCCGGAGTTGTCACTCTTTCACGTCCAGGATGTGGTCGGTCTGCCACAGACCCAGTCTCTCCATGTCATTGAACAAGATGCCGGATGGTGTGATGAGAAAAGTTAAATTGATGCCCAACTTCGGAATAACTTAGGCCGGCTTGCACCATATTTCATCTGGATTTAACTGTGGCATCCTGAACGTACGGAATAAAACATTCGGCCTTTTCATTGCCTTTATAGTGGCTTCCCAACCCACCCTTTAAACTGTGGACAAATGTTTGTTTTTGTCCCCAACAGCACTTTGACCTGATTTCCAAAGACCACTCCCTGTGGACTAGTGAAACATTTTTGGGACAGGGTTGCCGCGGGGTTGTAAAAGGTAGTGAAAGGTAGTAAATTAAGGCTTGTAAAAAGTATTAAAAATTAATAAACGTCATCTGACCAGGTAGTCATCTTTTGACCTCCATAATGTGTCCAAAATACATTTTGTAATTTGTGTAATGCAAGCCTATTTCCTTGAATTAATAAGCTAGCGTGAATTTGTTTTTATGTTCCAAGTAGGACCTGAATGACCTGACTTTTACCTTGTGCGCATTGAGCCAATCAGGGTCGTGCTTCTCATAACCATAGTTGTTAGCCAGTTAGCAACATGGATGGTTATCAATGAGAAATTGCATTGTAAACAACAAACTAGCTAACGTAGCTAGCAGCCTTGGTTTCTAGAAACACACCCCTGAGTAGGCGACTGGCTGTCTTGCTGCCAAATCTACTCTAGTTTATGGCGTTATTTCAGATGTGGGCAAATTGCCCTAGCTGGAGGAAGCTTCATTCAAAGACTGGCTTAGTCCTGTAGTTGGCAACAGCCGAGAGGATTATTGCAACGTATGTAAGAAAGCTATAAATGTTACGTGGATGGGGGTGAAGGCGGTGAAATCACACATGAATCGAATAACCATCAAACAAGGATGCAGGGACGAAACGTGCTGCTACCGCTGTTCTGTTTTGTGTTGGGACCAGTGCTGGGTAAGTTACTTTGAAATAGTAATTAATTACAAATACTAGTTACTTGCCCAAAAAGTATTTGTGTTACTATCTACATTACTCCACTAACAAAGTAAATAGTTACCTGGTAAAGTATTATTGAGTTACTTTCTTTGGTTTTCCTTAAAATTTTAAAAGAAACGAAACAGTTGAACAGAACAGGTAAACAGGGTATCCATCCTTGTTCTGTGATGTTACTTTGAATTTATTTAAGGTACTTCCTCAATTAATCTGTGGCACGCCTTATTTGCTCAAAACATAAACTAAACACAAAGCTAGAACTTCTATAGCAGGTAGACTGGGACAGTAAGTTTCCACCATCAAGTCCAAAAGTGCGGTGGATGAGTAAATGATGACTCATTTAACATATACATAACATCTGGATGTCTACTTGAAGGAACGATCACATCCACTTCCTGTTTTGTGCTCATTTCAGCTATCAACATGTTAGACCAGATACTATATGTGATGTTTAACTTTATTTTTGTGATAATTATGAAGCAGCAGTTCAACCAAATCAACCAGAGGAATCAACAAACTAATGCCCACATGAATATGTGCGTCATTGGGACAAAACCAGGAGAATGTGCAGAACAACAGGAATAATGTTAAAACAGAATTAACTGTTTACATGACAGAGTTATTTTGGAATTGGGAATTAAGATTGGAATAAACCAGTGACCTTATTTGGAATTAATTTGGAATTATCATTTTCAACTGGAATTAGGTGTTTACATGGTTCACCTGAAAGAGGAATGACTCCCATGTAAACAGCACTACTGAAGAGTTGAAATTGAGTATTATTATTATTATTATATTTTATCCTTATCAAAAAAGTATCAGAGCTATGCATTAAGATATAAACTTTTTAAATTACAATGTACAGAAGAGAAAATGTTTGCTCTATTATGTCCAAAACTTTTCTGATTATGCTTCCTTTCATAGATGTCTTTCTGTACTTTAAGGTAAGGTTTAAAACCTGCACATAATCCATCAATCATATCTGGGGAACTGGGGAAAAGACTGAAATAAATAGGTGTTTTAGAAATGGAATGATTGATGATTGTTCTCAGTGTATTTTTTGGCAAGTTTGCTGTTTTGGCAACTTTCAGAAGTGCTGCAACTATTTTTCCCGAAATCTTTGCAAACTTTGCGACAGTGTAGCACAAAAACGATGCAACTTTTCCAACTAAATTGGATAACTTTTGAAGTCCCACTTGTCTAGATCGTGTTCACCGATTTTGGCCCAACAGCCAAGGAGGAGATAGAAAAATTCCAATGACAGCGAAAACGACGACTCAAAATCTTTCAAATTTCAATCCAAGATGGTGGACTTCCTGTTGGTTTATGGGCGTGGTCATCATTCATCATCATATCGCGAATATGTGTACTGATTTTCATAGCTCTAACTTCACTGGGGCGTGATCTGGCCTAATAAAAACTATTTCACCTTTTCTAGGTGGCGCCTTTTCTAGGTAGACACATTTCTTGACCGACTTTTACGAAACCTATAAATACTTGCAATTTTTCACACTTCTGATGTGTGTGCAAAATTTGGGGAGTCTTCGTGCATGTTCAGTGGGTCAAATTAGAGCTCAAAGAGCAGACGAAAGAAAAATAAATAATAATAATAATAATAATAATGATAATAATAATAATAATAATAATAAAGAAATAATAATAAAGAAAGAAAAATTCAGAAACCAAGCAAGAACAATATAGCATTTTTCTGACCCCCCCCGAACTCGCCCCCAAATGAAATCTTTTGACTTTCCCCATGTCTCTGGGGGGTCAGAGGTCACATTTGACACACTTTCACTCATGTCAGTGACCCTGAGTGGGCGTGGCCCATAGACTCCCATTCATTCTGAGCAGGAACAAGTATGCGGTGCGTGCGTGTGACGAGCACATGCTCGGACACAGCTCGCTACCGTGAATGTGTGAGTGTGTGTGAGTGGTGCGAGTCGTCCCTGGTGACCGCGCCCCTGGCATATTTTGTCACCTGGCCATCACATCAGACTCAATAGGCCTTGCGCCGACGTTGTCCGCGGCGAAGGCCTAATAATTAAAGAAAGAAAGAAAGAAAGAAAGAAAAATTCTGAAACCAAGCAAGAACAATATAGCGTTTTTCTGACCCCCCCGAACTCACCCCCAAATGAAATCTTTTGACTTTCCCCATGTCCCTAGGGGGTCAGAGGTCACATTTGACACACTTACACTCATGTCAGCGACCCTGAGTGTGCGTGGCCCATAGACTCCCATTCATTCTGAGCAGGAGCAAGTATGCGGTGTGTGCGTGTGACGAGCACATGCTCGGACACGGCTCTCTACCGTGAATGTGTGAGTGTGTGTGAGTGGTGCGAGTCGTCCCTGGCGACCGCGCCCCTGGCATATTTCGTCGCCTGGCCATCACAGCAGACTCAATAGGCCTTGCGCCGACGTTGTCCGCGGCGAAGGCCTAATGAGTCTATTCTGACAATGTGAAGAGTATAAAGTACAGATATTTATAGAAATGCAAAGAGTACAAATAATTCTACAAAACGTTTTCAGAAAAATAAATACTCAAGTAAAGTACACATGCTTAAAAACTGTCCTAAAGTACAGTAAAGGAAGTACTTCTACTCAGTCATTAAATACATCTTCTGATGCACCTGAACACATCATCAGTTTTGTATCCTTGGGTCATCGGGTGTTTCGGATCTTATAACATACACCCTCACCCATGCGACCCAGCCACGGTTGATCAGACCGTGACTTGTGTTCAGGTAGCACACACTTGTCCCCATAGGAGACCTCTTCGGATCCAGAGCCATCTTGAAGCTTTCTTCACTGCTTCAATGTCGTTCTTGATCACTCTGCATCTTGCTCTTCCCTTGATTCCCAGCATGCTCAGCTACTGCAAACCTCAATAGGCATGCATCTTGCTTTCCACCCCTTTTGGTGGCATTCATTAACAAGGGGCTCGTACTTGGCCCTCTTCCTCTCATGGGCCTCTCCCAGGTGGTCCTTCCATGGCACAGTGAGCACCATTATTATGATGGTTCTAGTTGACTCTGAGACCAGTAGGATATCTGGCCTCAGAGTGGTGCTGACAATGTGCTGTGGGAACCTCAGCTGTTTCTCCAGGTCCGCCAAGAGCTACCAATCACTGGCAGTGGCCAGAATCCCTGCTGGAGCCTTTTTCTGACCCACACTTAGCTGGTCTCCTGCCTTAATGAAAACCATTACTCTGGTGGACTTACACACCTTACTGCTACTGATCCCTCTGCTGATGACTTCTGCGATTTTTAGCACCTGCTTATAGCGCTAGGTGTAACGGCCCTCACCTAGTGCTTTTGGCCAGGAGCTCAGCACATGTTCCAGGGTTCCTCTGGCTGGACATAGCTGACAGTTTGGTGTCTCTGGTTTCCCCCAGGTGAAGAGGTTCGCTGGGCTTGGAAAGACGTCATAAACAGAGTGGATCAGCAAGCTGTGGCTGTGGCTCAGCCTGCCAGAGCTCTGTCCAGGTGAGCGTGTGGTTGATGGCATGCTCCCGTCTGGTCCAGGCCCCATGCTGCCTCTGTCCTGCCACTCTGCTTGTCTTACCTTCCTCTCCTGGATCTGCCTCCGTCTTTACCTCCCCTTGCACTCCCTGAACCGAGGTGGTGATGGGAACCTTCCCAGTCCTCCCCTACCCTGGGCCACTGTGTCCACCATATCTTTGTGGTATAAACATGTCTCTGCCTCCAGCACTGGACACTCCACACTCCACTTCCTTCTTGTCTTCACCACCACTCCTGCCTGGGTCACCTTTGGGTCACTTGAAATGGTAAATGGTCTATATTTATACAGCACTTTTCCATCTTCATGGTGGTCAAAGCTCTTTACAGTAGCTTCACATTCACCCATCCACGCACACACTTATACACCAGTAGGTTTCTAAGGTTATGTCAGGCCTACTGGGGGCCTAAGTCAGTGTTCAGTGTCTTGCCCAAGGACACTTCGACATGTGGACAGCCAGAGCTGGGATGCGAACCACAAACCTCTCGGCCATTGGATGACCCACTCCACCAACTGAGCCACAGCCGCCCTCACTTGAGTCTCTATACATAAGCACCTCCCTCATCCGAGCCACTTTGAACTCTTCTTCAAGAGACTTGAGGGACAACCTGAGTTTTGTGGTGTTCCCATAGAGAGCGATGTTGCTGAGGCTTCTACATTCCATGTTATTCTCCTCCTCTCCACTCCTTCCCACTTCACCCAGCGGCCTTGCTGGGCTTGGGAGACTGCCTTGGCGCATCTGGCCGCTTCCTCCTGGTGGCGTACCTCCTCTACCACCAACTGCCGATGTTCGGTTGGATTAGCCTTCTGCCAAGATGGAGTTGCTGCTTCCAACCCAAGACCTCCTCTGCCCTGTTGTACCCGCCCCACTATGTTCCGGTGTCTGAGGGAAGTCTTTGCCTCGGCTACCGCTGCGGCCGGTTTCCATTTCTTCCCCGTTGCTAAGGTTGGTGCAGCACCTCTGACGAAAGGATCCTGGGAGTCGGAGAGAGTCATCTGCAGCCTTGTTTTTGCACACTTGTACTCTTCCTGCAGGCTTGAGATTGGCAAAGAGAGAGCCCCCTTCCCATACAGGCCTACGCTGGTAAGGCATCTGGGCAATCCAAGCCACTTCCTCACCTTGGCATTCACCAGCCTCTCCAGCCGAGCGACGTGGGATATGGAGACCTCGTAGATGGAAAGTGGCCACATGAGACGGGGTAATAAGCCGTACTGGAAGCACCACAACTTCAGCTTCCCAGGGAGGGCAGTGCTGTTGATCTGTTTGAGGCCGCTGATCGTTTGCTGCCTGATCTTCTCCACCTGCTCCGAATCTTTAAGCGCCGCACAGTACCAATGGCCTAGGCTCTTGACGGGCTTCTCCATTACTGTTGGTACTGGTTTGTTGTTGATGTAAAACCTCTCGTTTACAAGGCGGCCCTTGACGATGGAAATACTGCAGGATTTGCTGGGTTTGATTGCCATTCGTGCCCATTTGATGTTCTGCCGGAGCTTGTCTAGCAGGCGTTTTGTGCATGCTTTGGTTGTAGTTATGGTCGTCATGTCGTCCATGTATGCCCTAATTGGTGGAAGGCACAGCCCGTTCTTGAGCCGCCCCCCCCCCAACCACCTACTGGGAGGCTCGGATTATGAGTTCCATTGCCATGGTGAATGCCAATGGGGAAATGGTGCAGCCCGCCATTATCCCGACCTCGAGGTGTTGCCATGCAGTTGTGTTACCCTGTGTTGTGACACAGAACTGGAGATCCTGAAAGTACACTTTGACCATCTTTGCGATGAGTTCTGGGACATGGAAGAAGTTGAACGCTGTCCACAGGATCTCATGAGGCACTGACCCGAAAGCATTGGCAAGATCTAGAAACACTACGCGCAGGTCCTTCCTCTCCTTCTTGGCTGTCTTTACCTGTTGCCAGATGATGTTTGAGTGTTCCAGGCACCCGGAGAAACCACCTACCCCTGCCTTCTGGACTGAGGTGTCAATGAAGTTGTTCTTCAGTAAAAAGGCAGAGAGCCGCCGGGCCAGCACACTGAAGAATATTTTTCCTTCCACGTTCAGTAGGCTGATCTGGCGGAACTGGTTGATTGTTGAGGAGTTCTTCTCTTTGGGGATCAGGATCCCTCCTGCCCATTTCCATGCTTTTGGTATCACCCCTTTTCCCCATGCCACTTTCATTAGTCTCCGGAGGTACTTCAGGACTGCCGGTGCATTCTTATGAAGCCTATACGGCACACCATTGGGTCCTGGGGCTGAAGCTGCTGAAGCTGCTTCACAGCCCTCTGGACTTCACTCCATGTGGGGGGCCTTGTTTCCATCTGGTGCTCCGGTGGTTGGGTCGGTGGCATGTCGTCCGGGATGCTGGCTGGCACATGCCTCCACTCATCAGAGTAGGTCTTCCTCAGGTGCTCCTCTAGTTCCTTGATGGGTACTTTCAGGGTCCTGGTTTTCTCCTTGGTAAAGAGGTCTTTGTTGAACCTGTGGGGATCTCTGTAGAAGGCAGACCTCGCTCGCTCTTTCTTCTTAAGTTGTCTTCTCAACCATTCTGCTCTTCGCAGTGTTACCAGGCGCTGCTTGATGTCGCCCTGCAACACCTCAAGGCCTTTTCTTTCAACTTCACTGGCCTTCTTCCATTGCTTCCTCAGCCCTCTTCTTTCTTTCACTAGCCTCTGGATCTCCCTTTGTCTCCTGGATATTGGATTGTCTGGCTCCTTCTGTGTGTGATGTTTTCCGCTCTTCACTCCAAGGCTCTCTGATCCATAGGTGTAGATTATCTCTCCAATCCTGTCCAGTTTTCTGTCCACGCAGCCTTTCAGATCCTCTAGGAGATTGACTAAGTCTGCTTCGATGGTCTCCCACTCCTTTTTCTGGGAGGATTTAGGCCATAGGATTTGGGGCTTTCGTCCATCCATCTTCCTTTCTGCTTTATTCTGCAGCTGGGTGGGCTTTGGGTTCATGTCCACAGGTGGATCTGTGCTTGACTGAACTTCATCTGGGGTTCTGATACCCTGTGGACTGTGGTGAGTCTCCTGCCACTGGGTTTCACTCGACTGATTAGCCCCACCTCTCAGGAAGTAGTGGTAGTGGACACTCTGGTAAATACTAAAGGTAAATACACACAGAGTGTGAGAGGGGAGGTGGGAGAGTTCCTTCACGCATTCTGAGCCAATTACAGATGCCTCATTACCGTGTGATGGACATGTATGAGGAAGTACCGGTAAACTCTGTTATTTGACCTCAATTCATGTTTCTACCATGCAAAAACAGCTTGAAACAAAGCAATCCAGACATTTTTTTTAAATAGAACCAACACACAATGTATTCAATAACAATGGAGAACACAGAAATATTAATGAAGTAACCATGGAATGACACCTTTAACACTTAAGACCCAATGGGGTTTTCTGGCAAATTCCTCCTAAATGCATGCCCAAATTAAAACAGCTATTGCTCTGCAACTATCAAGACCAAAGTCATGAAACTTCACTTGTGTGAAGATAACACCTGAAAGTTTGTAAATCAACTGTCAGATATCATATATTTGTTACCCAATAACTCAGCTGTGATCAAATATACAGCAGAAAAAGAAAAAAAATCTGCCTAGACTGAAAAATATAATGTAAACTTAATTGAGAGCCTCAAGATGTGACTTGACAGTGAAACTGCAAATTATGAATCTGTTTGTCCATTTCTGAACATTTACCATGTAAAATTTGAGGTTTGTACAACAAATAAAATGTATTTTAGTATAATTTTAGTATAATTTGGTCAGTTGGAGAGCAGTTTAGCCAAAAATACCCAAATGTATTTTTTTATAACTTGATACATATAACAAAATACTGTCGAATCTGCTGGAAACTGAAGGATTATTTCTAAGTGGAACTAATCTTCTCGTTTCTGCCGGCGCTAAAACCAGTAACTACTTCCACTTCATCCAGTCACCATTTTAAAAAAAGGCGTAACTTCCGAACGGATGGTCCTACTGCAATGATTTAAAGTTTGTTAGACTCATGGAAGCATATAGAATCGGCTGGTAGAGTGACTTGCTTGCAGGAGTTTATAGTTTGTCCGATCAAATGGGAATTACACCTGTTGCCCGGCCTTTTATTCACCGTTTCTACATGCTAAACTATGCTAAATGGACTAAAAACAAGTTTCATCATATTCTACACGTGTGGACAATAAATCCAGGTTGAATTTTATATTTACACTCAACAAAAATGTAAACGCAACACTTTTGTTTTTGCTCCCATTTTTCACGAGATGGACTAAAAGATCTAAAATTCATTCCAGATACACAATATTACCATGTCTCTCAAACATTGTTCACAAATCTGTCTAAATGTGTGATAGTGAGCACTTGTGCTTTGCTGAGATAATCCAGCCCACCTCACAGGTGTGCCACATCAAGATGCTGATCTGACATCATGATTAGTGCACAGGTGTGCCTTATACTGCCCACAATAAAAGGCCACTCTAAAATGTGCCGTTTTGTCTCACAACAAAATGCCACAGATGTCACAAGCATTGAGGGAGCGTGCAATTGGCATGCTGACAGCAGAAATGTCAACCAGATCTATTGCTTGTGCATTGAATGTTCATTTCTCCACCATAAGCCGTCTCCAAAGGCGTTTCAGGGAATATGGCAGTACATCCAACTGGCCTCACAACCGCAGACCACGTGTGACCACACCAGCCCAGGACCTCCACATCCAGCAGGTTCACCTCCAAGATCGTCTGAGACCAGCCACTCAGACAGCTGCTGAAACAATTGGTTTGCATAACCCAACAATTTCTGTACAAACTGTCAGAAACCGTCTCAGGGAAGCTCAACTGCATGCTCGTCATCCTCATCGGGGTCTTAACCTGACTCCAGATCATCGCCGTAACAGACTTGAGTGGGCAAATGCTCACATTCGATGGCATCTGGCACGTTGGAGAGGAGTTCTCTTCACGGATGAATCTCGGTTTACATTGTACAGGGCAGATGGCAGACAGCGTGTGTGGCGTCGTGTGGGTGAGCGCTTTGCTGATGTCAATGTTGTGGATCGAGTGGCCCATGGTGGTGGTGGGGTTATGGTATGGGCAGGCATATGGCATTATGGACGAAGAACACAGGTGCATTTTATCGATGGCATTTTGAATTCACAGAGATACCGTGATGAGATCCTGAGGCCCATTGTTGTGCCATACATCCATGAACATCACCTCATGTTTCAACAAGATAACGCACGGCCCCATGTTGCAAGGATCTGTACACAATTCTTGGAAGCTGAAAATGTCCCAGTTCTTGCATGGCCAGCATACTCACCGGACATGTCACCCATTGAACATGTTTGGGATGTGCTTGACCGGCGTATTCGACAGCGTGCACCAGTTCCCACTGATATCCAGCAACTTCGCACAGCCATTGAAGAGGAGTGGACCAACATTCCACAGGACACAATTGACAATCTGATAAACTCTATGCAAAGGAGATGTGTTGCACTGCATGAGGCAAATGGTGGTCACACCAGATACTGACTGGTTCTGAGTCCCCAGACCCCCAATAAGGCAAAAACATTTCACAGTCTAAGGTACACCTGTGCACTAATCATGATGTCAGATCAGCATCTTGATGTGGCACACCTGTGAGGTGGGATGGATTAACTCAGCAAAGCAGAAGTGCTCACTATCACACATTTAGACAGATTTGTGAACAATGTTTGAGAGAAATGGTAATATTGTGTATCTGAAATTAATTTTAGATCTTTGAGTCCATCTCATGAAAAATGGGAGCAAAAACAAAAGTGTTGCGTTTATATTTTTGTTGAGTGTATGACCGACCTTTGATCCTAAAACACCGAAGTTAAGAAGAAACTCAAACCTGCTGTTATACTAAACTAAATCCTTCTTTTCTAAGTATTTTTGTTATAACTCAGTAAATATTCATCAGATTTTGAAACAGATTACACCATTATAATCCTTGAAGTGTTGGCTTTCTTTATAGTACACGGTATTGCATGTATTATGAAATATAATGTGATACTAAATTACTTTGTAGAGAGTACGCCGTCATACATATTTTGTACATTCCTATTTACATACTCGGCATCATATCTATGTTTGATTGAGAAAAAATGGTTGCTATGTCATTGTAGCCTAAAGTCTCACCTTTCCAATGATATATAACATATGACTATTAAACAAGATTTCCCACTGGGGTTAGGGTTAGAAGGAGCCAGGTAGCAGGTGAAGTGAGATGGGTCCCCGTGATTGGGGACCCTGGGGGGAGTAGTTAAGAGCATGTTGCAGGTTAAATATATTAATCATTGCAGTAATTATCCAATAGAAGGATCTGAACTATTTACTTTGCTGAATTCCAAATGCATTTTTTTTGCAGAATAGGGAAGATTACTATGTGCATGCCAAAAAAAAGGATGACATTATTCAAGGCCTTGAGTATGCAAAAACACATCTTTTCTGATTGTCTAGGTAACCACTTCAGCTGGAATCTCTGATCAGAATGAGTTCAAATACCAATGGTAGAAAAAAACCCAGTTAGTTGTACTCAGTTTGTCTTGGTGAGCAGAAAATAATACAAAATTAATTTCAACAGAGCATTTTTGCACAAAACAGCTGTACTTAAAACATGACAACCACTAAAATTCAACAGTGACAATTATAAACACTAATGCATTTGCCATAGTCCAAGATTTTGTCCTTCATACATTCCTCTACTTTCTAGTCACAAAAATAATCACCGGACCATAGGTAACATATGCGAGCAGACTTAATTCTTTCGTCATGTCTGTAACTTGCATGCATCTGCATATTAATGCTTATTGAAGGAACATTTAGACCAACATATATAAGGGGGCCATACTCGCTCTCACATGCATATATTGTTGCTTACACATACATACGTATATTATTTCTCTCACATACATACATTCTCACTCTCACATACATACATACATACTCCTCTCACATACATACAATCTCACTCTCATATGTATTTATTCTTCGCCATGGAAACCTTCAAACAATATGTAACAATATATGCATGTATCCCCCCCCCCCTTATAAATGACAGTCTTTGCCCCCTCTGCATCAGAATCAGAATCCTTTTATTGTCATCGTCCCATTGAGTACAATGAAATTTAAAATAGAGCAAGTCTCATTAAAACAGTGTAACATTCAGAAAAAAGAAAAAGGATTAAAAAACAGTGCAGAAAAATAAAAACTGTACAGTTCAAGATAAATATATAAATAAAATAAAACTGGATAAAATCTGTGTATATGGTTATATAAATATATATATATATATATATATATATATATATATATATATATATATGTGTGTATATCCGAAATATTGCACTTAAAATGATCAATGTCCTATAAAAATTAAAATGACAGATGATCAATATTCAGGTTTGGTTGTGTTTGCGGTGTTCAGGGCAACAACAGCTCTTGGGAAGAAGCTGTTTTTCAGTCTGTTTGTTTTGGTCTTTATTGCCCTGAAACACCTCCCTGAAGGTAATGATTCAAAAAGATGGTAACCGGGATGTGACGGGTCTCTGATGATACTGCAGGCTCTCCTGAGGCAGCGGGTGTTATACATGTCCTCCAAAGATGGGAGAGGGCAGCCAGTCAGTCTCTGGGCAGTGGTGATGACCCTCTGGAGCCACTTCCCCTCTGCTGCAATATATTACAACATTTTTTAATATGCTCAATATGTTAACATCATATTTCTATTTAATGACTATCTCGTATAGCTATAATATTGTGGTTATGGATTATTAATTCTTGTTGATGAAAATTTTGTTTTGTCTCTCATGTGGCATTGGTCAAATGTGATTAATGCCTAATTAATCTAGGCCTATGTAGGCTATGTCACAGGAGAATATGTCTGTGTTAGGAGAATACAGGTATCAGAATGAGAATATATCTATGTGTGTGAGAGGAAGAATATATGCATGTGTAAGTAACAGTATATGCATGTGAGAGCAAGTAAATATGTTTTTAAAAGGGCCACTATGAATAATGTCTTGGATGGCCCCTCATAAAAATGCCACAACCAGAATAACTGTGTCCAACAAAGCAATGCATTTTTGTACCCATGCCTTTACTGTCATTGTTTCTTTAATAAATATGAAGCATTTAAGATTCCAAATACTTTAAATAGAAAATAAAATAACACCCCAGAGCTGTTTATTCTTCTTCACGGTATGATCATATCTTTCTCATTCTGGCTCCGGCTGTTATATGCAAGTTCCAGTAAAGCTGCATCTTCCTGGTCTTACAATAACAAAACCATGCCCTGTTGGGAAGGGGCCATATCTAAAGTCAACATGGTGGCAGGGTTCCCAGGGTTTGGAAACTAAACCGTAATTAAGAGTGCTGACATGAGAACAGTTACAATGGACAGTCTATCAACATGGCAGCAAATTCACATTACTGTGTTTAGGTGGCCTCTTTTGTTATTTTCTGTCATCTTTCATATAGGATTTTATAGAATCCTGAGAATGAATATACACAAGTTAACTATGCAAAAAAAAGGGCCCAAGACCACCTGTACATCACACGCCGTTTTTACGTGGGTAAAAAAAAGGCAGCTGTGGTGGCCAATTATCCTGTGAAGACACATCAAACCGACATCAACATGTTGCCGATGTTGCCTTTTATCCTCAGATTTCCCTGCACAGTGGTATTGAGGCAATGGCTTACAGACAATGCAACAGACCATTTAGGTGCAGCCATATTGTCACTTTGTTTTGATGGTGGTCTACTTGCACTATGACTCTTCTTCCCACTGTCACAGTCACGGCTTGAGTTCAATATGAGTGGCTGAAGTGGCGTGTCAGCCAAGATAATGGACAGATTCTTCATCTAATCACATACAAGTATTTTAGATAAGGCCCCTACTTTGAAAATTGATTGGTTGTGGAAGGGTCCCAGGTTATAAAATGTGGACATTGTACACGAAAGAAAGACTAGCATCTATCTCCCATAATATTTCTACCATTATAACCACTATTTTGATCCATAAGACGTTAAGGCATAAATCGGGTAAAAAAGTAATTAATGATAATAATAATAATAATAATTATATTTTTTTGTGTGTTCTTTTTTCATCAAAAAATATATCGATACCATGATCAATAGAAATCACTTAAAGGGCAAAAAAAATTTAAAATGAGTGATTATTTGTGTATGTATGATTAGGGCTTTCCTTGATTTACAAAAATAGTCATATTAGATTTCTGAACATTTGACCTAGCTCCAAAAATAGTAATGTAAATTAACCAATGTCGGTGTGAATCACTGACATATTCCAACCTGCAAAAAAACAAATCAGAGTTAGCCAATTTTTACATAGTATTTCTTGGGCGTAAACATTCTTTAAATGTTTTTTGCATTTAAAAAATGGTTTGTTTACATTACAAAAACAGCATTTAAAGAGTTAAAATGCTATAATTAAGTATTTATTTACAGATGAAGTTGATGAACTAGGAAATTTTTTTAAAAGAGTTCAAAATAAACTGTATGAAACGCTTGACATGATTCCACAAGTGTGCTTTTTTTGCACACTTGGTGCTTCGTAAGAGACACCCAAGGGTTTATGCTCAATTATGTGGAAGCCTATTTTTGTGCTCAAGTAACTTAAAAGCAAGTCTATCTCAAAAATACTTTGTGCAGAGTATTCCTAGAATCTAGTGATGATGTGTGAAAGTAGATTATATGTTATGTTAGTAAGGGATAATGTATTGCCCATGCGTTACTTTCCCGACGTCAAAGGTGGAGGGGTATTGTTCCGCCCCAAAGAGAATTATTTTTCGATAGTCATGCGTGGGTAATACATTGTTCTGCTTATTCTATGGGTTATTACAGCTTATTACTGCTACTACTCTAACAGACTGGATAAAATAGCCGTTACAACGTAGCAAATATTTACTTTCAAAGTGGCTGAACTACCTGCAGAGTGATATGGTACCGTGAATCTTAAGTGACAAAACTCGTTGTCATTGGCAGTGAGCGTTAATGGTGAAGCAGGCGGTTATCAAAGAAAATCTGCCTGCAGAACACTGGCAACATCCATCCAAAGTGAATGGGAGCTGTCTAGAGGGGTATACAATAATATTATGTTATGTTATGTTATGTTAGGGTGTGTTATGATATGATGGGATATTTATGATATGATATATAATTTATTGTTATTTCACACAAAATAATAGAAATGTCCCTGCCCATTAATTATACATTCCCTATTAAAAGTGCTTATCTAACAGTCAGATGGCAATGGGGACAAAATTCTTATTAAAGGGATAGTTCACTATTTTTCACATGAATCTGTATAGAAACAGCATCTTTACTCTGGTGCACCCACAGTCACTTACCCCCAACTGTGTCCTGTGAGCCCAGTTCTGGTCCAGTTTTGGTCAAAGTGAAAGTAGTCCCAGCAGGTTTCCTGGGGACAAAAAAATTTAAATGTGTTTCTTGTCAAAACACCATGTGTTCGAATGAGTGATTTATTAGCATAACAAAACCTCTAGCTTCCAAAAACCTACACCTCATAATTGCTTGGAGCTAATCTCTCTCAATAGTGATCAATGCTCTAACAGCTGTGCACAACTTGTTTCACTTGCACCAAGCCTCCAGTTGGATCACCTAGGCAGACTCATCGTTGTTGGTGATGAGCCCTACCACTGCAGTGTTGTCTGCAAATTTCACTATGTGATTTGATGCACAGTGAACAACACAGTCATGAGTGAGCAGGGTGTACAGAAGTGGGCTTAACACACAACCCTGGGGTGAACCCATGTTAAGGCAGATGGGGGAGTATGTGTATGTGTGACGGTTTGTGGCCTGTTGGTAAGGAAATTCAGAATCCAGTTGCACAGGTTCCTGCCTACACCAAGGAGAGACAATTTGCCAATTAATGTCTGTGGGATTATTGTGTTGAAGGCGGAACTGAAGTCTAGGACCAGGAGATGGACATAAGAATCATTCTTTTCCAGATGGGTAAGAGCCATGTGGACCAGCATGGACATGGCATCACCAGTGGAGTGGTTTTTCCAATAGGCGTACTGGTGCATGTCTACAGACCCAACCTTGGACTTATTTATTTTTGGGATTACCAGACTTTCAAAGCATTTCGTGATGGTTGAGGTCAAAGCCACAGGGTGGTAATCATTCAAACATGACACTGTAGAGCACTTTGGGACAGGTATGATAGGAGCAGTCTTAAAGCATTGGGGAACCACCTGTTGGCTTAATGATGTGCCCACCACAGACAGTTGGTGGGCACAGAGGGTACCTTGTCTGGGCCTGCCGTCGTCCGGGGTTTCACCCTTTGTGGGACTCTCCTCACCTCTATCATTGAAACTCTGAAGGCGGGGTCACAAGATGTTATGCTGAGTCTGGAAGAAGAGGAGTTGTTCAGTGCATCAGCGAGAGACGGATCCAGAGGGCATTACGTATCCTCCTTGTTGTAGTCAGTTATTTCCCTGATACCTGCCCAAATCCTCTGAGGATCATTGGAGGAAAAATAGCCCTGTATTTTAACTCATTCACTGCCAGCGATTTTCTGAACAGCCAGCCTCACAGTGCCAGCAGTTTTGGAGAATTTTGATTGATTTTTCAAGACCCACAGAATATTGAGTTTTATGACTACATAAACACAGAACACATCAAGAGAAAGTGTAGACTTCTATGAAACAACAAAAAACAACACTGAAAACAAGGTGTTTGATAGAAAAACAGTCAATTATTCATAAACATGCCCTAATTAGTGTATTATTTCTCTGTGTGTGATATGCTGTAAAACATTTTCCTGCATCTAACGGCAGACGACAGGAAACACACCACATCCTTGTCTCACTGCAATGGCCCCTGCGTGCACAGACACAACACTTCCATGTTGGCCTGGTCTTCTTGGTGGTGGGCATAAGATTTTCCAGTCTTTGCCTCGCCATGTTGCCATCCAACCTACTTTCAGGGTCCGTGTTATACGGTGCTCTGGGATTGAGAACCTCGTCTGCCTGGTCTCTCTCATCCTCCAGCACCCCATGCCGTTTCCCTGACCACATCCTCATGACCCTGCCTGTGAACTCCAAAAGTGACTTACATTGTTCTGTATTTCTGGCCCTATAATGAACATATGCGTTAAACATGGCAATTTGGAACATGTAAGCCACAAACTTCTTTGACCAGTTTAGGGCCACATTCTGGTCCAGTTTATCCACGCCATTCATGTTGGAGTTGTAGGCGATGACACACGCTGGTTCAAACTGGGTCACTCTATTTCTCTGTCCCCTCTGCCACACATTCAATTCAATTCAATTTTATTTATAAAGCCCTAAATCACAACAAAGTCATCTCACAGGGCTTTACAAAAACACAATCAACTAAAGAGATATGTGAAAAGTCCCAAGAATCCCCTGTCCTTAGACCCTCGTTCTCTGCAACAAAAAACTTCAAAACCCAGTGGGAAAACGAAGGAATCTTGAGGTGAACCACATTAAAGGAGGGATCCACTCCCATGGACGGACAGGCTGTAGATGAACGTCCATTTATAAATGAAGGAGGGGGGGGGGGGGTCCAGACAGGCAGGGGCAGGGGTCCGGGGTCACAGGTCGGCACAGGCGAGACACTGCAGATCCTATCGTCCATCGTCCCACGCAGACACTGTCAGGGGAGCCACCACTCCCCCCGGACACACACACACACACACACACACACACACACACACACACACCAGGTGACTAGCCATGAACAGACTTGGTATGAAAGATAACTTGTAAAAATGACAAAAACAGGTGTGAGAGAGAGTAAGAGAAGAAAGAACTCAGTGTCTGTACTTCCCCCAGCATTCTAGCTCCTAGGGCAGCCTAGACTGAACTGTGACTCATACATGATGTATACATGTTATATTAGTCACATAATTTTGTAACTTTCTCAAACAGGAATGTTTTCAACCTAATTTTAAATGTAGGGCACAGGCCTTTGCACTTGCCTGTGTGCTGCCACTGGAGATTAGCTTCTGCTGGCTGGGGGCTTCTGTCCAGGCCTGGGGCTGTCCTGGGGAGTAGTGGGGTTTCAGTGGTGCTGCGGGGTGGGCACCCTGCATCCCGGACATGCCGGCTCCGGGGTGGGTGTGGGGGTTTATGGCCCTACTTCCTGGTTGTGCGGCCTGGCCCTCCCTCCGGGGTGGGGTGCTGCATGCGGCTGGTCTGTGGTGGGACTACGGCGTCTGCCGTGGTCTAGCGCTGCGACTTCTGGGAGTTTTGGTGCTGGCAGGGCCAGTCGGGTTCGGGTGGACCCACCTTGGCCTCTTGCCTCGGGACTCTGGGGGCCCTCTGCATCAGTACCAGTATTCTCATTATCTGTCTCCCTGCCGCTCTGTCCTCATGGGCCAGACCCACACCAGACTGCCTCTTACTGTGCACTTCACACACTTCACACCTCACTGTATATAGCTACTCTTAGGCACATATAGGGACACAACAGTTAGGGCCTTGAGAGCAGGTGGGGGCGGGAATGATGGGCTCTGTGGGAGGGCAGATGACAGGGCTCTATGGCCTTGTCTCTTCCCCATCACCCTCTTGCTTGCCTCCCCTGCTCTCTAATTTCTTTTTAATGCACCACACACATTCACACCTTTGGGGTAGGTCTGGGATGGCTCGGGGAACTTGGGCCAGGGTAGGCTGCAGAATAGCCATCCTCTGTGGCCCTCTGGCCTGCCCCCTGGATGCCTTGCCCAGCCTCTCCACTTTTAATGCACCACATGACACTCAGGGTTACACTATCATGGTACAGGGATAATGTCTCCAGTCGGGGATCTGGAGACATATTAACAGGGAGTAATGGGGGGGATTTCACTAATATGGTCTCTCTGGTGGGACCCGGCCCCCCTGTGTCTATGGGGTGGCAGGGGTGAACTACCATCCAGGTTGCTGTTGCTAGGGGGTCCCCGGGACCTGGGGGCTGTGATCAGGGGGGTTTTCCTGCTTTCCCATTGGGTCCAAGCTGGTGTGATGGCTCTTGGAGGGCTGCAGGGCTCTGGTTTGGCCGTTCTAGCGGGTGCTGTGGCTGTACTGCGGGCTGGTGGCGTGTGTTGGCTTTGTCCTGGTGGGTTGTCGAGGCGCATTGCGGGGGGGTGGGGGCCCTGGGTGTACTGCGTTCGCCTGGGGCCAGTGCGGGAGGTGTGTGGGCTGCACCCTTCTTTTTTTGTCCTCCACCAAGAGAGGACATGGGGGCCCTGCTAGACTCACCACCTGTAACACATAATTACCATCACGATTGGCAACAGGTGCTCATAACATGACTGGAGGAAAATGGTGTTCATGTAACATGGACTGAATGGGGGTTAATTCTTACCTCTGTTACATCCATTATCGGAGCGATCCAGCTCCGGCGATGGGCTCTGCTGGTGTCAGTCGAACCAGGCGGCAGCCATTTGTCTTAGGAATCCGGGTCTGGTTCACTGTGATCCTCTGAACCGGATTCTCCTGGGCCATGCTGGTGCCCTCGGTCCTTCGAGCATCACAACCGCTCACTCTGCCCTTCTCCTTTGCTGGGGATCTCCGACCTACTCTCCTTTCTCCTTCCCCCTTACTTTCCACAGTATCTCCTGAAATACTCCTAAACCTGCCTTTCTCCTTCCCCCTTACTTTCCACAGTATCTCCTGAAATACTCCTAAACCTGCTTTTTTCCAACGCCAGCTACCTCAGTTCACTACATCTCTGCTTTTTTACCATCTCCACTCAAGTTCTTTTTTCCTCTGCCAATACCAGTTGTGCCCACCCACAAACTGATTCCCATGCTGCCCCCTTACAGGATTAGGTCTGTACTACACCAAAATTCAATGAGTGCAACCCTGATTTTCAGTGACAGGCGACATGATCTCCAGGAACCAGGGGTCTAAAGGCCAGGATGTAACCCACCCAGAAGGTCCTGTTCTGGGGCAGAGTAGCGGGGCATTTGGACCCCTGGAGCCACATAGAACCAGGGATAAAAAAGGCTGAGCTTTTACCTGCCCAGGAGGCCCTGTTCAGGGGCAGAGTAGCGGGGCATTTGGACCCCTGGAACCACATAGAACCAGGGGTCAAAAAGGCCGGGCTTTTACCTGCCTGGAAGGCCCTGTTCTTTGGAACCCTGGACGGATGCAAACCAGGGGTCTAAACACCAGACTTTAACCCACTCAGAAGGCTCTTTTCCCAGCCACAGTATTCACACATCAGACCTTCTATGGACCTCCAAGAACCAGGGGTCTAACCCTGGGACCCATACCCGCCAAAGGCTCATTATCCCCAGCCACAAGCTAGACACACCCGGCTTCTACAGGATCTCCAGGGACTTACCACCCCAGCTGGTCCTTGGTACCCCAAACTTAAGCCCCCTCCTCGGGCTAAACCCTGTAATCCAGCCCAGTAAGACAACTGGACCCTTGGTACTACAAAACCAAAAAAATCGGAATTTCTACCCTTGGTTTTGTAGTACCAAGGATCCATGGAAATTGTGGCACTTAGAGAAATTTCTACGACCCTTGGTACTACAAAACCAAAGTGGAAATCATTCTAAATATATAAATATGAATAAATAGTATTTTTTTTCTAAGTTCCCACAATACTTAGAATAATTTCCATTTTGGTTTTGTAGTACCAAGGGTGGAGGAGGAACCACTATCCCTCAGAACGCACCGCATCTGGGACTTTACACAATCACTGGACCAGCCAGCTTTGAGTTCTGGGGCCAGCGCTCCGCCGCCGGAGAAGTTGCTGTGACCACTCCCATGTATGAAAAAGATTGGAGAAACAGCCCACAATGTCAAAGGAACCAACCACCGGACCGACAAAATGGACGGCAGAGGCCCTTCAGAGGCGGGAATTCATAAAGCCATTTTTGCCCTAGCCCGGGTGACTCACCCTCCGAACCTGGCCTCTCTTACCCTGGAGCACCACCACTTGAAACTCTGGTTTCTCAAATCGGGGAAGCACGAGATTAAATTTCTCCCAGAAAAGTGCAAAATGCATTATATGGTTGGTCCCCTCATTCATTTTGACTGGGGAGGCCCTCGCAACCGCCAAAGGTCGAAAACCGTTTACGTGTGTCAAAATCAGCACTTTTTCCAGTATCAAGGCTTTGTAGAAATGTTTCTAAGCACTGTCGGGACTTATAAACATTTCTACAAACCCTTGATACTACAAAATCAAAGTGTCCCACGATGGTCTGAAACCCAGCTTACGTTTTCTTCTGCTCTACGGGAGTGTCTGTCCTCCCTGAGCTCACCTTAGGACAACCTGCGTTACCGTTTGACACATGTACCGCACCCAGTCAAACTCCCCGCCTGCCAATATGGGGGTCACGACCGGCAAAGCCGGCCGCATGACAACAGAAGTGAGACCCTGTTCGGGACTCACCCTACCAACCAAAGGAACCATAACTGATTTAATGAGCCATTCGCAGTTTCAATGTACCGGCCATTGTTCGGTTTAATGTTGGGACAAGCGTATGCAGCGATACTGGGAGGATCAACTAGGATAGCCCCAAGGGTGGAGGGTATGTGGAGCCCACCCACGGCAGTACGGTGGTTTTAGGGGGTGGAGGAGGCGATCCAAGGCCCCCAGGAGAGTCGCCGGTCCCAAGGAGGGCATCCCCAATCTCCCCCATGAACCCTCCAGGCACGACAGGGAACCTGGCGGGCAGGGCGGGAAATGGGCCTCCTTGGTTAGGGTGACATACTTGGGCAGGGGCCAGGGAAAAGGACCCACCGTCCCCTCACAGTGCACTGTGTGAGCGGCGTGCCCTCCGGGACTTTACACGGTCGCTGGACCAGCCAGTGTTGACTTCTGGGGCCAGCGCTCCGCTGCTGGAGCTGTTAACGCGCCGACTGCCATGTCTGAACAGGATTGGAGAAACATAGTAATTCTAACGGAACTTCGTGAGCTCTGGCCGCTGTGGCCGGGCCTGCAACCTGCCGCCAGGTTCGGACGGACCCCAGGTGGTGTCTCGCAGATCCTGTTGTAGAACCGCTGAGCAAAACATCACGACTCGTCTCGCATCTTCTCCTGGAGGCCAGAGCTCTGTCCTCCCGCCCTCCTCTCCTGAATATCTAACGTGCACCAGCCCGCAATGTTGAAGGAACCTACCGCCGGACTGACAAACTGAGGACATAGGCCCTTCGATCTGGAGGTTCGGAGGGCAAAAATCCACTAAAGTGATCCAATGTCCCTTTGTCTTGGCCCAGGTAACTCACCCTCCGAAGCTGGCCTCTATTACACTGGAGCACCACCAGTTAAAACTGTTGTTACTCACAACGGGTACGCACGAGAAAAAATGCATCCCAGAAAAGTGTAAAATGCACTATATGTCTGTGGAAAATTTTCAAACACTTTCAGCCCCAGCAGCTCCCAATATGCAAAATGTGCTACGTGTGAAAGTGGGACTTTGAAAAATGTTGAAAGTTCAGAAAAAATGACAAACACTTTCGGCCCCAGCAACTCCCAATATACAAAAACGCGTTACGTGTGAAAGGGGGACTTTGTCATTTTTCACAGGGGTCCAAATACCAGAACAACACCAGAACAGAGCCTTATGGGCAGGTTAAATACCGGGCTTCAGACTGCTGGTCTCCGGTCCGTTTAGGGGGGCAAATGTTCCGCTATTCTGCCCCAGAACCTCACCTTATGGGCGGGTTAAATTACCTGGGTTATACACCATGGTTCCTGGGCCTTTTAGGGGTCCAACCCACCCAGGAGGCTCTGTGCCGGGGTTAAATAGCGGGGAGTACAAGTCTGATTTTCAGTGACAGGCTGCGCGAGACCACTCCTCCACCCTTGACATTAAAAAAACCTGTGATTAACGTATATATATGTCGATGGCAGTGAGCGTTAGTATTTCAATTGAAGTATATATACATCAATGGCAGTGAGTGAGTTAAGAGTATAGTCTTTCTTGCCTTTTTTATGCCGGTTGCTACGTTCCGTCTTGCAGCTCTGAGTGCCATTTCATCCCCTAACCTGAATGCAAAGTTCCGAGCCTTCAGCAAAAATCACACTTCAACATTCAGCCATGGTTTGTGGTTGGGATGGATAGTGATTGTTCTTGTGGCAGTAACATCCTCCACACATTTACAAATATACCCAGTGACAGCTGTGGTATACTCCTCGAAGTCCACATGACCGTCTGTAGTTGCTGCCTCTCTAAACATCTGCCAATCCGTACATTGAAAGCAGACCTGCAGCATGTCATCTGCCCCCAGAAGCCACACGCTGATGTTTTTTTTTGTGTTGGCTGTCTGTGCTTGATTGTGCTGTTATAGGTAGGTACAAGCATGATGGAAATGTGGTCAGACCGCCCGAGATGAGGACGTGTCGTGCCGTGTATGCTCCCTTCCTGTTGGTGTATACATGGTCCAGCATATTGGCACATCGGGTAGCAATACAGACATGTTGGTGGAGATTTAGCAGTATGTCAGTGAGCTTTGGGTGGTGGAAGTCTCCTGCTATCACGAACAGGGCCTCCGGGTGTTTATTTTGGAGATGGCTGATGTTATCATAAAGCATTTTCAATGCCTCTCTCCCTACGGTGCTCGGTGGTATGTAAACTGCTACGATGAACACAGCCGTAAACTCACACAGTAGATAGTGTGGCCAGGCACTTTACGATTAAGAGTTTCAACCACTTCAGAGCTTATTACCGTTTCCATTTGTATATTGACATTTTTTTGGTTTAATAAATACCATACTGAGGAAGTTTCCATACTTTTTGTGTACCACTATATCCCTACTATTAGTAAGTTGCCAAAGTCAAATCAATAGTCTGTAATTTAATCCAAATCGCATTTCAATGTGTTGTTATTGAAATCCTGAAACAAATCTGAATAAGACTTAATTTAATAAGGTTCATGGCTGATCCTCAAACCCACTGAAGCAGACGATAAACAGATACATAGAATAGCCATTAGGGTAATTTCTTTACTTTACGATTAAAAATTAATTCACATATTTTCCCGCACACCACGCATTTAATAAAGAAAACATGAAAAATACATCAAAGTATTCATTCACCCTGGTATGGACAGTGTAAAATGTTCTGTTCTGCCCCGTGGGCTACATTTCTTTATATTGGGCTCTTCAATTTCAGACTATGCCTAACCAGCACTACTGATAGTTTAATTTCATTTGGTTTGAAAAAATCTTCTCTTTTTCCCTCTGAAAAGGGACTGTGGTGTATCTTAATGCACAAAGGTGTCCCCTGGTGTCTGCAGTTATCCCTATCAGCCCAGACCCCCTTCTTCTTTCACCACCATGCCTGCACTGTTCCCTGTTGCCTTGGCAACCCTATGGCCAGTCAGGCCTCTCTCTTTCTCTATCCCTCTCCTTGGACACACAGGGACTACCCCCGAGCAGCTGAAGAAGGACTTTGGAGGTTGTGTAGAGGAAAAGGTACACACCTGTCCTTTTCTTCTTTCCTCAAGACATTTTTATGACCACATACAGGAGAATAGCAGCATTTTTTTCAGACTAAAGACTAAACACAATGGCAGCTGACCTGAGAGAGAGAATGACACAAAACAATTACTCAGTAAATTAGAGGTGAGACAAAATGTATCTAAAAAATTCTCCATTAGACCCCAAAAGAAGATGGCAAATATCAATGAACTCTATTCTTACAAGGAGCTGTGTATTAAATTAAAATAAATAGATATTTAAAAAGGAAGGGAAACAACAGTCAACCTATAATTTTTACATTTTCTAAGAAAATCTGACATAAAAAACATTATTTTCATATTTTTCATAAAATGTCTTACCTATTGTCAAGAAGTTCATACAGATATACAGCAAAATGACAGGAAGTAATACAACAGAAGGAAATCTCTGAAAACTATATGCAATGGGAATTTTAAAACATAATAAATAAATAAAATATCAACATCGTGATGATGATGTAAATTACAACTGAGCAGTATGTAACCAAAGTGGATTAGAAAACAGTGAGTTTATAGTACTTGGTTTTTGCATTAAATTCAGTAATGGACCTCTTGGTAAAAAGTCAGGGGAGGGGTTACATTAGGTGCTGATGAGGATCCTCCATGTCAGTTGGCTGCCAGTCCAGTCCAATGAACCGTGAGCCAGGAGGCTGAGCCCTTGTCAATCCTGAGAGGGGGCTAATTTTATATAAAAAAAAAAAAAAAATGTTCCTCTCGCCCCACGTGGGCGGTGTCTCCTTCAGGCTCGGGTCCTCTACCAGAGGCCTGGGAGCCTGAGGGTTCTGCGCAGGATCTTAGCTGTTCCTAGCAATGCGCTCTTTTGTACAGAGATCTCTGATGTTGTTCCTGGTATCTGCTGGAGCCATTCTCCCAGCTTGGGGGTCACTGCCCCTAATGCTCCGATCACTACTGGTACCACTGTTGCCTTCACACTCCACATTTTCTCTAACTCCTCTTTCAGCCCTTGGTATTTCTCAAGCTTCTCATGTTCTTTCTTTCTGATGTTGCTATCACTGGGGACTGCTACATCTATCACCACCACTGTCTTCTCATGTTTATCCACCACCACTATGTCAGGCTGATTGGCCATCACCATCTTGTCAGTCTGGATCTGGAAGTCCCACAGGATCTTGGCCTGTTTGTTCTCTGTCACCTTTGGGGGGTTCTCCCATCTTGACCCTGGGACCTCCAGTCCATACTCTTTACAGATGTTCCTGTACAGTATGCCCGCTACCTGGTTATGCCTCTCCATGTATGCCTTGCCTGCCAGCATCTTACACCCTGCTGTGATGTGCTGGACTGTTTCAGGGGCTTCTCTACACAGCCTACACCTGGGGTCCTGTCTGATGTGGTAGACCCCGGCCTCTATTGCTCTGGTGTTCAGGGCTTGTTCTTGTGCAGCCATGAGTAGCGCCTCTGTGCTGTCCTTTAGTCCAGCCTTTTCCAGCCACTGGTATGTCTTTTCCATATCAGCCACTTCCTCAATTTGTCGATGGTACACGCCATGCAAGGGTTTGTCCCTCCATGATAGCCCCTCTGGTTCCTCGACCTTACTGGGCTTTTGTTGCCTGAGGCATTCACTTAGCAGTTGGTCATTGGGGGCCATTTTCTTGATGTATTCCTGGAGGTTCGCCGTTTCCTCCTGGACAGTAGTTCTGACACTTACTAGTCCTCGGCCCCCTTCCTTTCGCTTAGTGTACAGCCTCAGGACACTGGACTTGGGGTGGAACCCTCCATGCATGGTAAGGAGTTTCCTTGTCTTGATATCAGTGGCTTGTATCTCTTCCAGTGGCCAGGATATTATCCCAGCTGGGTATCTGATTACTGGCAGGGCATAGGTGTTAATGGCCTGGATCTTATTTTTGCCGTTCAGCTGACTTTTCAGGACCTGTCTTACCCTCTGTAGGTATTTGGCTGTGGCTGACTTCCGAGCTGCCTTCTCATGATTACCATTTGTCTGTGGGATCCCTAGGTATTTGTAACTTTCCTGCACATCTGTGATATTCCCTTCAGGTAGGTCAACCCCTTCAGTTGTGATCACCTTTCCTCTTCTAGATATCATCCGCCCACATTTATCTAGTCCGAATGACATCCCAATGTCTTTGCTGTAGATCTGGGTGAGGTGAATTAGGGAATCAATGTCACGCTCATTCTTGGCATACAGCTTGATGTCATCCATGTAGAGGAGGTGGTTGATGGATGTTCCACTTCGGAACTGGTATCCGAAGCCACTCTTTGAGATGATCTGGCTGAGGGGGTTTAGGCCTATGCAGAAAAGCAGGGGGGACAGAGCATCTCCTTGGTAAATGCCGCATCTGATGTTCACCTGTGCAATTGGCTTTGAGTTGGCCTCCAGAGTTGTCTTCCACAGCCTCATTGAGTTCTGGATGAACTCTCTAGTCAGGGGAGGGGTTAAATTACATATATATATATAATTTTATTTTTTTCCAGTATGCACTCAAGAGACATCATCAGTGTTGGCACCTGGGTTCACTGGATGTTTTTTCGGGTCTCTCAACAGACACCCTCGCCCAGGGGACCCAGCCGGGTGGATCAAGTCTCGGCTTGTGTCTTGAGAGCACGTGTCCACGCATCGCCCCGCTTGATTCACAGCCATCTTGATGCCTTTTCTGCTATGTCAGTGATGTTTTTCATGGCCCTCCTGTTGTGCAGTCCCTTCATACCCAACATTTTCAGTGCCCTGATGAGTGACTGACCGACAAATCCTCTGCACCCGACCTCAGTGGGATTGCATTCGGTCCTCCAACCCCTGCTTCAGCATTCACCTGCCAGCTCCTCGTATTTGTCCCCCTTCCTCTCAAAGGCCTCCTCCATCCTGTCTTCCCAGGTAACAGTCAGCTCCAGCACGACCACTTTCCTTGTTGTTTCCGACACCAAGACGATGTCTGGCCTTAGTGTGGTCACTGCAATGTTCTCAGGGAACTGGAGCTGTTTCCCTTGGTTGACTTTAATTTGCCAGTCCCGGGCTGATGGCAGGAGACCTCCTGCACAACTCCTGAGCTGTGGCGGCTTCTCCCCAGCCCTAACAAATGTGATGGTCTTCCTGGTTGGCTGTTGGTGTTTGCTGGTGGAGATACCTGAGCTGATGGCCTCCGCCATACCCCGTAGCGCTTGGTCATGGCGCCACTGGTAACGCCCTTCTCCCAGTGCTATTGGGTAGCAGCTCAGAATGTGCTCCAAGGATCTGGCTCTTTGACAGAACCAAGCCCTAGTGGTGGAGGCTGGACAGGCTTGGCAGGATATCGTAGACCGCCTGAATGAGGAACCTGATCCGGTGTGGCTCAGATTGCCATAGCTCTGTCCACGATATCTTCCAGTCCGTTGCCTCCTCCCATCGAGTCCACGCTCACTGCTGCTGCATCCTTACTGCCCTGCTGCAGCGTGCTTCTTCTGCCCCTGCTGCTGAGGCTTCGTGGTAGGCCCAACCACTTCCGCAGGGAAGAGCCTACCTTCCTTTCAAAGCACTCGATGGTGGTCATTGGCACATTGTAGACCAGCAGTGGCCAGAGGAGTCATAGCAAGATGCCATGTTGATAAATCCCGGCTTTAAACATGCCTGGTAGCCCTGATTTGTCCACAGCTGTCAGCCAGGTTCCCAACTCCTCTCATGTTGCGTTGAGTGCTGCGGTATCCTTCAGGGTGCAGTCATAAATCTTCCCCAGGCTCTTAACTGGCTTCTCTCCCACTGATAGAATCCGGGTGTCTCCTATTGAGAAGTGGAACCTGCCTGAAACCTTCCCCTTCTTCAGCACCAGGAACCTGGACTTGGCTGGGTTGAAGTTCATACGGGCCAGCTAATGAGAAATTCAAGGCCTTGGAGGATCCATTTTCAGCCCGGGACTGATGTTGTAGTCACTGTCAGATTGTCCATAAAGGCTCTGATCGGAGGCTGTCGCACAGTGGTCCTCTGTACTCCACTTCTGCTGACTTCACCAGCATATTCATGGCCAAGGAAAACAACACCAGAGAAATAGTACATCCTGTGATGATGCCCTTCTCGAGGCGATGAAATGTCGATTATTGTTCCAGATGTGACTCTCAAACTGAAACAGCTGTAGTAGTGCTGACTTGGATCTGGCTGCCTTGACCACTTCCTCAACTTCTTTCACAGTTGGCTCCTTGGTGTTAAATGCCACAGTGGGTTCTGGCGGGGTTATCAAGGTTCTGCAAACCCCAGGATCCTCCTCTCTTGCACTGTCACTGTAGGTGGAGTTGAGGTACTTATTGACCTCGTCTTCAGTGCAGGAAAGGTGTCCACTTATTTTTTGCCCGAGGATCTTCTTGGTGAAGCAAAAGGGATTCGAGATGAAGGCTGCATGTCTTCTGGCTCTCTCCCCACCCCTCCACCTATGCCACTCTGCTCGACGGAGGATGGTGACTTTTCCTCGCAATGCTACAGAGCTCTGCCAGCCCGACCTTTTCCTCCTCCCTTGCCATCTTGACCTGCCGTCCAAGCAGTCGTAGCTCCTGCAGAAACTGGCTTATTTTCACCTGCCGTCTGTTTGGCTCTCCTGGAGGTCTGGTTTGCTTTTGTTCCTTCATGCCAAATATTTCCGTGCCGATGCTAATGATCGTTGCTGACATTGACAACAGTTTCTTGTCTGCATCCCCCCTTGCAGTCGCGCCAAGCACTTGGTGCAGATCTTCATCAAACTGAAGCCACTCTCTTTCTTTGTTGGCAGCAGGCCCCATGACCCAACAATGTGGAATGCTTGCGACGAGGTGAGGCATGTGGGGCATGGAGGGTCTGAGCACTGTGGGTTGACTCCCGGCCGGGCTCCTCCTGCGTCTCACCAGTCACTGGGCCTGTGCGTTGCACCACCTGCATCCTCATCAATCATTTCATTTTGGTCTGGTGGATCTTCAGACCATGCAGGTTCTTGCAGACTTTGCCACATGGACAGACTGCACTCATTATAATTATATCCTATATATATATATATATATATATATATATATATATATATATATATATATATATACTACTCATCCTATGTCCGAAGACTCCATACCATATATATAAAAAAAATGTTCCTCTCGCCCCACGTGGGCGGTGTCTCCTTCAGGCTCGGGTCCTCTACCAGAGGCCTGGGAGCCTGAGGGTTCTGCGCAGGATCTTAGCTGTTCCTAGCAATGCGCTCTTTTGTACAGAGATCTCTGATGTTGTTCCTGGTATCTGCTGGAGCCATTCTCCCAGCTTGGGGGTCACTGCCCCTAATGCTCCGATCACTACTGGTACCACCGTTGCCTTCACACTCCACATTTATATATATATATATATATATATATATATATATATATATATATATATATACTACTCATCCTATGTCCGAAGACTCCATACCATACATATATATATATATATATATATATATATATATATATATATATATGTATGGTATGGAGTCTTCGGACATAGGATGAGTAGTCATGCAGTGCTTCAGCATAGTGTAGTGTAGTCTCTTGCTTGCATTCTCACTTCCGGCTGCAGTTGCCTCCTAGCTCCTTGGAGCGAAAAGGAAGGCAGAGTGCGTAAGCCTTTTCCTGGTGGTTTTACATCCTACCCATCAAGACTCCCACAGTGCCTCCTTGTGGCACACCATGGAAACTGGGTACCTTGCGGTCCCAGGCTAAACTGCGGGAGATCTCGGAGCAGATTGGAGCTCCAGAGGTACAGTGCACAGGACCACCGGTATGTGGACACGCCCTGCCACTTACCAATCCAACCCCCCCCAACACCAGTGTGGTGTTTGAGGGCATGAAAAAAGCCTTTGGCCCCAGCACCATCAAGACCCTCAAGTCCGTCTGGGGAGAAATCATCACTGATCACGGCAAGCAGATGGAGAGGTGGGCCGAACATTATCAGGGGCTGTACTCCTGACAGGACATCGTCACCGACACAGCCCTCCAAAACACCACCTACCCATCATGGAGGAACTCAACCTCCCACCCTCCATTGACGAGCTTTGCAAAGCAATTGATTCTCTCACCAGTGGGAAAGCTCCAGGCAACTACGGAATCCCAGCAGAAGTCATCAAGGCTGGGAAGGCCAGCTCCCTCTCTCACCACCTACACAAACTCCTTCTGCAGTGCTGGACACCATCCCTCAAGACATGCGTGGTGCTAAGATCATCACTCTACACAAAACAAAGGGGAGCGCAGCAACTGCAATAACTTTCGTGGCATATCCCTGCTTTCCACCGTGGGTAAAGCCTTCACACGCGGACCCTTAAATAGACTACAACTACTATCAGAATGTGTCTATCCAGAGGCACAGTGCAGTTTCCGTGCCAAACGATCCATGACAGACATGGTGTTCTCCCTCTGCCAACTCCAAGAGAAGTGCCAAGAACAGAGACGCCCCCTTTACCTTGCATTCATCAATCTAACAAAGGCCTTCGACCAGGTCAGCCGAACTGGCCTCTTTGATCTGCTTCTCAAAATTGGATGTCCCTCCAAGCTCCTGAAGATAATAGTTTTCTTCCATGAGGACATGACCGGCACCGTCCAGTATGATCGAACTTCTTCTGAGCCTTTCCCAATTAAGAGCGGTGTGAAGCAGGGGTATGTCCTGTCTCCAACATTGTTCGGTATCTTCTTCTCCCTACTCTTGCGCTATGCATTTAAAGGATCAGAAGACGGGATCTTCCTCCACACACGAAGCGATGGGAGTCTCTTCAACCTCGCCCACCTGAGAGCCAAGACGAAAGTGCGAAGAGTATTAATAGGAGAGATGCTCTTCGCTGATGACGCAGCCCTCGCCACTCACACTTAGGATGCCCTCCAACGTCTCATCTCCAGATTTGCTGATGCCTGCACTGAATTCGGACTAACCATCAGCCTGGGAAAAACCAGAGCCAGAAATTACCATTGTCAACCACACTCTGGAAGTGGTGGACAGCTTCACTTACCTTGGCTCCACAATCTGTTGCAACTTATCCATGGACAAAGCACAAGGATTGGCAAAAAATCGTCTGTCATGGCTTGTCTTACAAAGCCAGTATGGGAGAACAGCATACTCACGCTCCGCACGAAGATGTCTGTCTACCAAGCATATGTCCTCAGCACCTTACTCTATAGCAGCAAGACTTGGACCCTCTACGCCTGTCAACAGCAGAGACTAAACTCTTTCCATCTACGAAACCTGAGGAGACTGCTTGGTATCAAATGGCAAGACCGCATCACAAATTCGAGGGTCCTATCATATACTGGACTGCCGAGCCTCTTCACCATCCTAGCCCAGAGATGACTACGAGATGTTTGCAGGATGGCAGATGGCCGCATTGCTAAGGACATATACAGTGAACTTGCTGCTGGAAAAAAGACAACAGGACGCCCAGCTCTGCGGTTCAAAGACGCATTTAAAAAAGACCTCACATCATGCGACATCAAACTAATGCGACCTTGAAGATGGTGTCGCTGACCACACCAAATGGTGGACAACATGGCGGACTATTACTTATAATATATACGTTTTTACTTATACATATAAGTAAGCACTTCGTCAGACCTTTCAAAAAATACATGAAAATCAAAAAAAGATCCGGGGCTTAGGTCCCCTCTCTCTGCCAATGGTGAGGAACCAGGGAGTGCTGAGCACTAAAGTGCAAAGATGGCTCATTCAAGTTGAGTTAAATAAAATGTATTATTCAATTATATATAGTGACTCAAAATGTGGTCTACCAAACAGTTGCACAGGACCTTAAAGGGTTAGAAGGCACTGAATGATCAAGGATAAATTCCTATGCACAACTTGAAACAGAATTTCCAGTAGTTTCACCTTAACTATATCCATAAATTTTAAATAAGGATATGTCTACTCTCATTGTACTGAATTATTGGGAGCTGCACACACTTCTTACACACTGTCTCGATGGTAACTACACAGACAAATTTCCACATAACTGTAGTCAAGTGTGACCAGACTATTTCTGCTGAGTTGTGTTTGTTGTGAAGGAAGAACCCGAAGTCACATTTGCTCATGCGGGGACAGCCTCCGTTTATTTATCCTGGATAACAGGGAAATACAGCGCTTAGCAAGGATGCTAATAAATGCCCGTACTCAGATCTCTCCCTAAGGACAACATGACAAAAGGCCGCACATACCTGGATAACAGGGAAATACAGGGCTTAGCAAGGATGCTAATAAATGCCCGAACTCAGATCTGTTGTGAACATAGACATAAACACCGTGTGGGATGGACAACAAAAACAACACTCAATGACAATAAAATAAACAAAGTTCAAGATCACAATAAATGCAACTTAATAAACATGAATGATAAACACAGAAATACGGACGATATGATGTTACGGACACTAACCTCTCCCGAAGGACAACATGACAAAGGGGAGAACTATGGACCCACAGGGTATTTATACTGTGTATTCACAGAGGGACATGAAGAAGAAATGGATGTGGCTGGAGGACCAGCACCCCAAACAGGCTGCACAAGAGGTATGTATATGTCACTAATTAAACAAAGAACATTACAACACAATTTTGTGTAATTATAACAAACGGGTTACACAAGTCCAGTTATAATCAGCTGAAAATTCTGACTACAGCTAATGGAAAAAAACTGTAGAACTTGACAAAGCGTCAGGCAGGGCTGTAGTACTCGGGTCCGGTCTCGCCTGAGTCCGGTCATCTTTATTTTGTTACAATATCCAAGGGAAAAGACATAATTCATTTCAGTAAGTTAACTGCAGAGCGAGGTGATGCTTAGCCTCATAAGCTAAGCTATGTGTTATGTTAATGTTAACATTAGCTAACATAATGGAAGATAAGCCAAGGTAATGTGTTTTTGGACATAGTTATGGAGGGTACCAGCTACACAAACGCAAAAGGGTTTACGTTAAAATTCACATTAGGGTAAAGTAAATGTGTGTGTGTGCATGCCCTTCTGTGCGCGCACACGTCTTCTGCACTTTGTTTGGAAATAAAGAGAACACATTTTAAACTGTTTATTTTTTTTATTTTTCTTTAATGTTTTCTGAAAAAAGATGTATTCCTCACTAGGTTTAGGTTAAAACTAACCATTCTAAATAACAAAACTACAGAAAAAAAATTTCCAGTGAAGGCATAAACCAACCATAGGAGTACACTAGTTATACTGGCCATTCTTGTCTAGGTCTGGAGTGAGGCTATTTTGTAATTTAGTTGCTCAAATGCACAGTCGTAGTACCTATCAGTGGTAATAGTAATGAAATGGTGTTTGTATCAGTTATACTTCTAACTATAGACATCACCTTATATCATTCTGTTTTTTTTAGATTAGATTATGTGACATCAAGGGGAATGGTTCTACTTAGAAATCCCACCATTGCTTTCAGATCAACAAATAATCCAAAATTATTGCCTTTATACTGTCATGTAACGTTTCATGTGATACCCCCCAAAATGCCCTAATCAACCCTATAAAACCCTGTGAGACAATTATATTCTCTGAAAAATGGAGAAAGAATTACAAATTCTGCAAGTAAACGTATGAGCACAACTGTAAGTCCTATAATTGTCATATCCTTTGTCTTGTGTTCTGTTCTGTGTTCCTGCCTGTCACCTTTCACCCTGTTCTGTTCTGCCTGGTTAATTAGAGATACAACTCACCTGGTGAGGGCAGCTGAACTCATCAGGTGAGGAGTATATAGTCTGCATTCAGACCTCAGTTCTTTGCCAGATTATCATGACCAGTGCTCTGATTCTCCAGCAATTCTGTTTACCCTGTGTTCCGTGTACCAGTCCTGTTTCTGTCCGACCTCCGATTTCTGCCTGTTACCCCTGTCTGTTATTGAACCTGATCCTGAACCAGTTAAGTCTCTTGCCGCCTGCCCCGACCTTGGACCGAACCCCGACTACGAGTACCGCCGCCAGCCCCGACCTTGGACCGGATCCGAACCGAGACCAGTTTCCCCTTCTGAGCTGTGGAGAACATCTGTGCCCGACTGGGATAAGTACAGCCCAGCGCTTAGAGACTTTGAAGGGAACTTGTCCTCACTCATCTGTTCTGTGACTTTATTCTGTGTATCAATAAATTGTTGTTTGGACTTTTACGCACGCCTCTTGTTTTGCGCTTGGGTTCCCCGAAGCCTGTTACAGAATAATCTGGCCAACATGAACCCAGCAGAACTTGAGGCGTTGCTAGAGGCTGTACGTGGTCAGGGCAAAGTGACCACTCAGCACAGTGAGGCTCTGAATGTTCTGGGTACAGGTATGAAGGAGCTTGGAGCAGCCTTAGCGGAGGTTCGGACCCAGCTCCATTCCCTGGATTCGCGGCTCACTCCGCCGACACCAGCAGCAGGGATCACCACCGCACCGACCATGGTCACCACCACCACCTCCACTTCCTCTCCTGAGACAACCCCGGCGGCCGGCAGGTTATCCCGGGAACCCCACATGCCCACCCTGGACAGGTATCACGTAGACCTTGGGTTATGCGGTCAGTTTCTTCACCAATGCTCTCTGGTGTTTAGTCAACAGCCGCTCAGTTATGCTACAAGTGAGTCTAAGTCAGCGTTTGTGATGAGTTTACTCTCTGGTCAGGCAGCGGCATGGGCTTTGGCTGTTTCTACCCAGCGTCCTGAACTTCGTACAAATTATGATCGATTGATTAATGAAATGTTATTAGTGTTCGATCATCCGGTCAGAGGCCGTGAGGCGGAGACCAGGTTGTTGTCTTTAAGACAGGGGGACGCTCCAGTCGCGCAGTACGCCATCACTTTCCGCATTGCAGCAGCGGATTCTGGATGGGAGGATAAGGCGTTACGAGCGCTGTTTCGCAGAAGCCTGAACTCGGAGATAAAGGATGAGTTAGCTCTGCGAGACGATCCCGCCTCCCTGGAGGGATTAATCCACCTGACCATCATGTTGGACAATCGGTTGAGGGAGCGAAGGAGAGAGAGGGGAGAAGCCAGCTATTCCTCCAGGACATCATCCGCTCCAGCTCTCCGGGCGCAGGTTACAGGGGCGGAGTCTAGACAGATGGGACGGACCAGGTCATCTCAGCAGGAACAAGAACGACGTCGCAGAGAGAATCTGTGTCTCTATTGTGGGGGTTCTGGACACTATATTCAGAGTTGTCCGTTAAAAGACCAGGCTCAGCATTAAAGGGGGGCATTTTGCTGAGTCGATCCTCTTCCGCTGCCCCCACTCCCCGACCTGTGTTCCATGTTCAACTCCGACCCAAGGGTGAATCCATCACCCTGTCCGCATTCATTGATTCTGGAGCTGACAGTAATCTTATGGACAAGAAACTGGTTAATCAGCTTGGGTTATCTGTCAGTGCTCTCAAGGAGCCTATAGTGGCACATGCTTTAGATGGCCATTTATTGGCAAGAATCACTCATCAGACTGAGTCTGTGCCAATGATCACGGCCGGAAATCATTTAGAGACTATTTCATTTTTTGTTCTGAACTCACCTGATCTTCCTGTGATTCTAGGATATCCATGGCTTCGCCGTCATAACCCGCATGTGGATTGGCAGACCGGATCAGTTTTAAGTTGGGGTAAGGGCTGTCAATCCATTTGTCTCCAACAGAGGGAGCTCGTGTCTAGAGCGGCACCTTCAGCAACACCACAGGATCTGAACATGGTTCCCGCCGTTTATCTGGATTACCGGGAGGTGTTCTCTAAGGTGAGGGCGACATCGTTACCTCCTCACCGGGACTATGACTGCAATATAGATCTCCTACCAGGTACCTCCCCTCCTAAGGGTAGATTATACTCCCTTTCCGCTCCAGAACGTAAAGCTATGGACACATACATTAATGATGCTCTAGCTGCAGGAATCATCAGACCCTCATCCTCTCCGGCAGGAGCCGGTTTCTTCTTCGTGGAGAAGAAAGACAAGACCCTTCGACCCTGCATCGACTACAGGGGGCTGAATGACATCACGGTCAAGAACAGGTATCCGTTGCCACTCATCTCCTCTGCCTTCGAACCACTTCAAGGCGCCACCATTTTCTCGAAACTAGATCTGCGCAATGCCTACCATCTAGTACGTATTCGGGAGGGAGATGAGTGGAAGACCGCATTCAACACACCCTCAGGACATTATGAATATTTAGTCATGCCTTTTGGGTTGACTAACGCTCCAGCAGTTTTTCAAAACCTCATTAACGAGGTTTTAAGAGATATGTTAAATCAGTTTGTGTTCGTCTACCTGGATGACATTCTGATATTTTCTCGCTCTGAACAGGAACACATTCATCATGTCCAGCAGGTTCTCCAGAGGCTTCTAGAGAACTCCCTGTACGTCAAGGCAGAGAAGTGCGAGTTTCATGTTCCTTCGGTCTCCTTCCTTGGATACATTGTGGGCCAGAACAAGCTTCAGATGGATCCCTCCAAGGTAGCAGCAGTAACCGATTGGCCTGTTCCCGGAACTCGCAAGCAGCTCCAACGGTTCCTGGGGTTTGCAAACTTCTATCGAAGGTTCATCAGAGGTTATAGCACTATTGCTGCTCCCCTTAGTGCCTTAACCTCTTCTAAGATTCCTTTTCATTGGAACCAAGATGCTGAACAGGCGTTCCTTAAATTAAAGACTCTGTTTAGTTCCGCTCCTATTCTCCAGTTTCCCGATCCAACCAGACAGTTCGTGGTAGAGGTCGACGCTTCCAGTGTGGGAGTAGGGGCGGTCCTTTCCCAGAGAAATGGTTCCGACAATAAAATGCATCCTTGTGCTTTTTTTTCAAAACGTTTATCTCCTGCAGAGAGAAACTATGACATTGGGAACCGAGAACTTCTGGCAGTCAAGCTGGCACTCGAGGAGTGGAGACACTGGCTGGAGGGCGCTAAGGAACCATTTGTGGTTTGGACAGATCACAAGAACCTGGAATACCTGAAAACCGCCAAACGACTCAACTCCAGGCAAGCACGATGGTCACTATTCTTTAATCGGTTTGATTTTTGCCTCTCCTACCGCCCAGGTTCCCGCAACATAAAGCCTGACGCCTTATCCAGACAGTTCCACTTCACTGACGAGGAGGAAGGAGATCCGGAACCCATCCTTCCCCGAGCTTCCAGAGTCGCGGTCATAAGATGGGAACTGGAAGAAAGAATTAAGACGGCGGTGGAGAATGAACCCGGACCCAGTAACTGCCCTGTCACTCACCTGTTCGTACCCCTCTCTTTCAGAAGTGAACAATTCACTTCCTCCTTCTGGAGGGAGTTTTGCCATTTAATTGGGGCATCTGTGAGTCTTTCCTCAGGTTTTCACCCTCAGACCAATGGGCAGTCCGAGAGAGCCAACCAGGAACTGGAATCACTTCTTCGATGTATGACTTCGAGGGATCCGGGACAGTGGTCTAAACAGTTGGTATGGGTTGAGTACGCGCACAACACCCTCGTCAATTCATCTACCGGTATGACCCCGTTTGAGGCTGGTAACGGATACTTACCTCCTCTGTTCCCCGACACCGATATCCGTTCAAGTACCCCCTCTGTAGAATCTTTCTTAAAGAAGTGTAAAAGAGTCTGGAAAAACGCCCGTGCCTCGTTGCTGCAGTCTATTAAGAGACAGGCTTGTTACGCCAATAAGAAGAGGTCACCAGGACCTACTTATAAGGTGGGCCAAAGAGTTTGGCTGTCCACCAAGGATCTTCCATTGAGGGTCGAGTCTAGGAAACTGTCCCCTAGATTTATTGGACCGTTCACGATAGAAAAGATAATCAACCCTGTAGCGGTCAAACTATCCCTCCCGCGTTCCATGAAGATCCACCCCTCCTTCCATATTTCTAGATTGAAGCCGGTTTCAGAAAGTCCGCTAATGGGTCCCTCTCAGTCTCCACCTCTCCCTAGGATGATCGACGGTGCACCAGCCTACACTGTCCGGAGGTTACTTCGTTCCAGACGGTGGGGGAGAGGCCTGCAATATCTGGTAGATTGGGAGGGTTACGGTCCCGAGGAGAGGACATGGGTACCAGCCCGGCAAATATTGGATAAGAGATTAATCACCCAGTTTCACGCTTCCCACCCAGGTCAACCCTCCAACCCCAGACGCCGGAAATTTCCCCCTCTCGACATCCCTGACCCTCCGTTAAGTGAAGAGGAGGAGGCTGAAGAACCCATGGATGAAGTCGAGGAGGGGATGCCGGAACATCTCCCTGGGGATGTATCGGAACCGGAGGAAATGACCTGGGAGAGTTACGAGGAGGATAATGTCGAGATGAACTCTGACGTCTCCGAGGAATTCTGACCCTCCTCCGGAGCCCCCACCACCCTCCCTTGTCTTGTTTTTGGTTTTTGTTTTTTTTTGTGGTTTATAGTGTAGAACGTCGGGAGACGTTCCTTGGGGGGGGGGGTTCTGTCATATCCTGTGTCTTGTGTTCTGTTCTGTGTTCCTGCCTGTCACCTTTCACCCTGTTCTGTTCTGCCTGGTTAATTAGAGATACAACTCACCTGGTGAGGGCAGCTGAACTCATCAGGTGAGGAGTATATAGTCTGCATTCAGACCTCAGTTCTTTGCCAGATTATCATGACCAGTGCTCTGATTCTCCAGCAATTCTGTTTACCCTGTGTTCCGTGTACCAGTCCTGTTTCTGTCCGACCTCCGATTTCTGCCTGTTACCCCTGTCTGTTATTGAACCTGATCCTGAACCAGTTAAGTCTCTTGCCGCCTGCCCCGACCTTGGACCGAACCCCGACTACGAGTACCGCCGCCAGCCCCGACCTTGGACCGGATCCGAACCGAGACCAGTTTCCCCTTCTGAGCTGTGGAGAACATCTGTGCCCGACTGGGATAAGTACAGCCCAGCGCTTAGAGACTTTGAAGGGAACTTGTCCTCACTCATCTGTTCTGTGACTTTATTCTGTGTATCAATAAATTGTTGTTTTGACTTTTACGCACGCCTCTTGTTTTGCGCTTGGGTTCCCCGAAGCCTGTTACAATAATATGTCAAAAGAAGGAGACAAGCTTTTAAGTCTGCTTTTGAAAACCAGACTGTGCCAGACTAGATGTTTTCCCTGCTTCTAGTTGCAAAGCTCGGATAATCTCATCCTGGCTCTAGCTCTGTGTAGAGACACAATGACTTCAGCAACACATACATATTCTGATGTCAATCTCTCTACTTTAAAAAAGTAAGCCATCATACTGATTTTATTTTTCTGAACTGGCCAGTGGATTCTATCAAGCACTCAATAACTTCCTCCTTTAAAAAGTGACATTAAACATGCACAGATTGCCTCTTCCGGGATCGTGTTCAGGAAGCAACACCCTATAATCCAATACCTTTTCAACAGAGCATTGTTCCCTGTAACTAGAGCAAAAGCGATGTGAGGCTGATAAGTGAGGGAACAATCACTGTTTCGAGTCTCATGTCAAGTACAGATATATCTTCCGGGGAATTCTTTTCACGTTGTCTTCACAGCTATATCTCATCAGTCTAATTGTCTTTTACTCATTGAAAAGTGTATGTTTGGTCTCGGTTCAGCTGCACAAAATATCCCGCCCTCAACCTGATCTCTAGTTTTACTAATCTTATTTATTTATTAATTTATATGACATCAACAATGCAGTCAAACATAGTTACAGTCTTGCAGCTGATGTGATGCATATAGAATTTATAGCTTGTGCTCATTATCATTTCCTGTCCTTAGTTGGTTTTTTCTACAGCACTACAGTATGTTAACCCTTTGATGCATGAATTATGAGAACCTAAGTCAAGATTTTTTTTCTCATGTTTTTAATCCTCTTTAGGCTGAAAAAAGCAATGTGATTGAAATAATTTTAATGAACCTCATTTTTATGGAGTTACAAAAATGTCCCCTCAGCTGGAAAACACTTAAGCTTTGAAGCAAAGGAACATGTATTTAAAACACAATATCAGAACACTATGAAATAAAAAAATATTTTAATGTAATTTTTGTTTAACACAAGACTGTTAATTACAGTGTAATAACAACAAGTAATTGATTTATCGGTAAACATATTAGTGTAGATCAGGTATTAAGAACACACAAGTTACAGTAATGATATGAATTGACTGATATGAACTAAAACAAAAAAAACATGAATATATATGAGAACAGCTGTAGAAGAACTGTCCACTGGAGTGACCAGTATGTATCAAAGTGTTAAAATACATTACAATACAATTTATAATATGAAAAGAAAGGAGAAAGAAGAGAAAAAAATTTAATTAATGGGGTACACAGGTGATAACTAAACCTCATCCTAAGCAGTATTTTGAGGAAATAAATGGTAAATGGTAAATGGACTGCATTTATATAGCGCTTTTCCACCTTCATGGTGCTCAAAGCGCTTTACATTAGCCTCTCATTCACCCATTCACACACACACTCATACTACACCAGTAGGTTTTTCTAAGGTCTAAGGTCAGTCCTACTGGGGGCCTAAGTCAGGGTTCAGTGTCTTGCCCAAGGACACTTCGACATGTGGACAGCCAGAGCCGGGACGCGAACCGCCAACCTCTCGGTCATTGGGCGACCCACTCTACCAACTGAACCACAGCCGCCAAATAGTCAGTGGTTTATCCTGGTAGCCCAAGGACAGTGTATTGTTCCAAAGTGTAGAACAGGGGTGGGAAACTCTGGTTCTCGAGGGTCAGAATCCTGCATGTTTTCAACATTTCCCTCTTCCAGCACATGTGGTTCAATTAATGATAAGGTCATCATCCAGTTCTACAGAAGCCTGATAATGATGTAATGGCTTCCAGGTGTGATAGAAGAGGGAAACATCTAAAACTTGTAGGATACTGGTTCCCAAGGCCTGGAGTTTCCCATCCCTGATGTAGAACCTAGTTTAGTCAGTCATTCCACCTGAAATAACCTTATTAGGGCAGCTGTGGCTCAGTTGGTAGAGCCACAGATTTTAACCGGGGGCCAAAACCGGCCCACCAAAGCATCCAATCTGGGATGGATTTGTGAAATGCAAAAATTTGATTGAATATACTAGAAAAGCAATCTGAGAGTGCCGACCTCCACTCCCTATTAGTTATATTATTTGACTCCGGTATACTTTAGACGACATTGGCCTGAATGTGGCCCCTGAACAAAAATGAGTTTGAAAACCCCTGCTGTACACACTTAATACTGCAATGAATGACTATAGTAATCTGTGTGTATGTATATATATATATATATATATATATATATATATATATATATATATATATATATATATATATATATATATATATATCAATCAAAAGCCTTTATTGTCATTATATACAGTGCATATAATGAAATTGGAAAATGCTACTCCACAAGGTGCTCAGTGTAGATAAAATAAATATTCAAGATAAAATATTGGAATAAAATAAATATTAAGACAACAAAAGATCAATACGTTATAAAAACCAAATCGTTGTATATTGCACAGTTGCTCAGGGAAATGGTGATTGCACATGTGTTCTTGTTATTGCACGTATTCCAGTTATTGCACATATAATACCACTTGGATTATATTTTATGATGTGGTGAGTTCAGAGCACTGATGGCTCTGGGGAAAAAACTGTCCCTGAGTCTGTTTGTTTGGGTTTTGTGAGTCCTGTAACGCCTGCCAGAGGGCATTAGGTTAAACAGGTAATGACCAGGGTGGGAGGAGTCCTTGAGAATCTTAACTGCTCTGCTGAGGTAGCGCGAGCTGGCAATGTCACCCAGTGAGAGAAGAGGACAGCCAGTAATCCTCTGAGCGGTGTTGATCACTCTCTGTAGAGCTCTCTCTCTCTCTCTCTCTATATATATATATATATATATATATATATATGCCTGTTCTGAATGTGACAAGTTTTATGACTCACGTGTTTTTCATGCATGTATTTTATTGGCCTGAACGCCATTTTTTAACATTAACCTGTTCAGGGAAATTAGCATTTTTGCTATAACCTACCACAAACATATCACCTCTTTTCTGGAGGTCAATGTGTTTATGTGCATTGTCCCTGATAAATAAACTAAACTAAACTTGTTAAGTACTTTTCTTTGTTTCTTTCTGTCTTTCTTCTTTCCTTCTTTCTCTTCAACAGGCAACTCATTTGTCAAAATGTAAACAATCATTTATAATCTTCCAGATACAGCAAGAGGCGAAACAGATGCTGCTTTAGTATGAAGTACATTTTGTCCGAGTCAACAAGATAGAGAGGAAATAAGACAGGAACAGGATGTCTAATTCTTAAACCATCATTTAACCTTCGTTCAAGAGGCAGCTGAAAAGAGACAGGACAAATATGGAGTTTTCTCGGAGGGAGCCCTGACTGTGATCGCCCATGGTGAGATAGATAAATCCACTGGAACAACTCGTTTTGTTGACACTGGTAGTGAAAGACACAAATCACTCCAATAACATGATGAGATAATTACTCAATCATAAAAGCAAAATAATGACTGAAGTAAACGCTTTTTGAGAAGAAGATAATCCCATCTCTCTCTTTCATTGTCTATCATCAGGCTGTCAGAGCTGTGACAGCAGAGTAGAACACAAACCTTGTTGGACAGGGGTTTCAAACTAATTTTCGTCAGGGGCCACATCCAGCCTGATTTGATCTCCAGTGGGCCAATCGAGTAAAGTAATAATAACCAATAAATAATGACAACTCTAAATTTTTAGTTAGTTTAGTTTATTTCAGTCATATATTCACTTCAAAGCAGCAAAAAAGAGAGAACAATACAGAATTTGACTGAAAAAGGCTCAGCCAGAAGCAAAGCTTATTAATGCCCACCTACCCTACATATTAAGCTTCACAATTCATGCTATCAAACAGGTAGAGGAAAGAAAAAAAAAAAAAAATACATAAATATATACATATACATACATAGCCATGCACATACATGACCCCCCCCCCCCCCAATTACAGCCATAACTCCTAAATAATAATGCACATAATGATTTCTTGAACATAACAAAGGAAGTAGCTTTAGTTTGAGATCAGCCCTGTTCCACAACTGAACCCCTTTAAATGAAATGCATCTTCTTTTAACTTCTGTTTTAGCTTTTGGTAACACTAATTTGCTTCCATCTCTCAAGTCATATTTACTCTCAGACCCTTTGAAGAACTTCTGCACACCGTCTGGTAGTGTTTTATTATTTACTTTAAACATGATTTGCATTGTTCTATAATGAACCAAATCTCTAAACTTCAAAACATGAGAATTTAAAAATAATGGATTAGTATGATCATAGTAATTGGCTTTGTTTTATGATGCGTATGGTTCGTTTTTGTTGTAACACAATTTTATCAGTTGTAGTTTTAAATGTAGATCCCCATATTTCCACGCAGTAAGTTAAGTAAGGAAGTATTAGTGAACAGTAAAGTAAATATAAACTTTTGTGATTTAACATATCTTTGGTTTTGTCCATGATTACAATTGATTTTGAGATTTTTCCTTTTACATACTCAACATGTTTCTTCCAGTTAAGTTTATAATCAATCACAACCCCAAGGAATTTGTCTCCCAAACCCTTCCTGTTTCAATGTTACAGATTTTTAATTTGATATCACTTCCACATTGGCTTCCAAATATCATAAATTTTGTTTTCTTTATATTGAGAGATAATTTATTGACATCAAACCAGGTTTTAAGCACTCTAAGCTCTTCTTCAACAGTGTGCAGAAGTTCCTCCAAGTTTCCCCCAGAGGAGTACAAATTTGTGTCATCAGCAAATATAATACATGTTAACTTATTAAAAACACAGCAAATGTCATTAATAAAAAGAATAAACAATTTGGGGCCAATGATGGAGCCCTGAGGCAGTCCGCAGGCGACTGGTTTAAGGTCAGACATTGTTTGGTTTATTTGAACATATTGCTATCTCTTTTCTAAATAACTTTTCATGAATGAACTGTCCCTCTAAACCCATAGTATTCCATTTTTTCCAGTAAATAGTTATGATCAATGGTATCAAAAGGTTTACTTAAGTCTATGAAAATACCTACTGTATAAAGATCACTGTCCATGGCATCAGCTATTTCTTCAACCACTGTCATCACTGCATATGTAGTTGTTCTGTTCTTTCTGAATCCGTATTGTTGTGATAAATAAAAAAGAAAAAATCATTATTTACAGTCCTGTTTGAATACTGGAATTTATCTTCGATGTTCTTGAAAAGGGTGTAAGAATTTCATGTTTCCTTCTGTTCAGGGTATACCACCCGAGCTTCCGTAGTTAGGAAGCCTATTGTAAACGCGCTCCGTTCAGTGTGTACTATGCAGGGTAGTGTATTCTAAAACAAGTGCAGCTCACGTACTATGAACATCCTCTTTGGATATTGTTGCTGTTGTTTTTTATATATGTTTAAGGTAGCATCGTTGGTACGTAATATTTTACTTCGTATTTTTACATGCTATGTCTCAATATAATTGTGTTATTGTGCTCGTGGGTCTTGTTGGGTCACGCGATGTATGAATGTCGGCTTTGAGTGGAATGATGATGACAGTGTGTGTACTCAAATGCTAATGTTTATTCTTGCTTCATCTATGTATGTTTCAGTTTCACACTCCTTTATGTCAATAAACCTGCGGACGGCGAAACGGTCTTCAGAGTGTTTGGTGTACAGGATGTGTTTAGCTGGCTGTTGACATAGCTATACTGAAGACAGCACACGTATTGTTGTTCATTTAGAATATTATACTTTTCAATGAAATTATCTAATTGTTTTATAAAGAGCTTTTCAAAAATTTTTGAAAATTGAGACAGTAGAGCTACTTGCCTGTAATTGTCCATATTGTGTCTGTCACAGTTTTTAAAGATGGGCACTACTTTGGCTCGTTTCATGTCTTTTGGGAAGATGCCTATTTGGAATGACCTCTTTAAGTGTACACATATCAAGAAGATTTACATCAGTTGATGTTTTATTCTTGAACTTATTTACGACATCTATGATATCCCTTTCTTCAATCCCACAAAGAAATATAGAATTTCAATTCCGTTTGATTAACTTATTAAAGAGTCCTTTATTTTGATTGTCCACAAAAATTTTGTTTGCCAAACCAGGTCCATACACTAAGAAAATAATCATTGAAGTTGTTCGCAATTGTCTCTAAATGCTCAACTTTTGATCCACTGAAATTCCAAAAGTAATTTGGGAATTCAGTCTGTGTGGATTTGTTTCTAATAATATGATTTATTACTTTCCAAGTTTTTTGTATATTGTTTTTACTAGCTTCTATCTTTTCAGAAAATATTTTTTTTATTTAGTTTGTATTTATGTTCACTTTCTTTGGTTCTTAGTTGTAAAAATTGTTTATAAAGTATGTTTTTCTTTTGGCATGACTTTTGGAGTCCTTTTGTCATCCAGTCTGGTACTTTATTTAAGTCTTTACCTTTTACTGAATATTTTTTTTATAGGACAGTGCTTATTGTACACATTTAGAAATTTGATTAGAAAAGCTTCATAAGCCTGATTTCGATTTTCCACATAAACCTCCTCCCAACTACAACTTTTGAGTCTTCCTTTAAGGATTCTATTCTTCCTGGTATTCTTAACCGTCTTAACTTGAATAAAGGTTCGCTATTCTGGGGTGCATTTGAGGACTTTGTACTGTGCATAATCATAAAAATAGGAAGGTCAACTACTGTAGTTGTGAATTGTTCAATGCCAGATCCTGGTGTCCGGTAAGTACAACTTAAAGTATTACTCTTGAATTTCAATTGTGAGATTTTCCATTAAATCATCTACCACTGTACAGTCAATTTGTTTGCAGTCTGTTTGTACAAAGAAGCCAACGCCACCACCTCGCTTATTCTTCTGATTTGCACTGAAAAAATTGTAACCTTCCAATTGAGAAGAATTATCGTACCTACAGTCTGAGATCCAGGTCTCACCTCTAGCAATTGTGTGAAAAGTGTGTTTTAATGATACCACATAAACTTTTATTTTTGCAGAATTAGTATAGAGGCTCCTACTATTAAAATGTAGCATTGAGAACCATCTAAATGAAAACAATCTAATTGAGTTTCAGTATAATATTTAGGATCATTCATCAAATCTTTGTAAACATTTAACACGGGATCCACATTATTTTCAAAACTAAATTGTTTGTGATCAGTCTCATTTAAAAAACCTAACTTAAATTTATCATTTGAGCATATTTCAGGATCACTATCAGGATTTACTGTCCTGTCTAAAATTAAGGTGTTGTCTATGTTAAAGAGGAAAAAAAACAACAACCACAACTAACAAAACAAGCTTACAGTAAAGTCCATTTTACGTCTGTGCATGATTATCATGTGAATTGGTCCAGATCTGTCATGTTACGAATCATTATAATCTTTGCTTGCTCTGGTGACCCATTTGACTTCACAAATACTTTGCCATTTCTTGTCCATGTTGACTGGATTTTCTTCTCCTTTCTGAGCACACGGCTCTGTCTGGCAATTTCTGCATTTTTCTTTGTTAAATGTTCATTAATGTAGACTCCAACTCAACTTCTTGCATGTTTCAACACTTCTAATTTATGCTTTTGGTTTGAAAACTGGACCACTATTGTGGGTTTCACATTATCCTTATTTGAAAGTGTGTGGCATGCTGAGATGTATTTCTTCTCCATCATGATGTTTTTCTTGTTCAAAAATGCCACAACTTGATCCTCTAGTGTCTGTAATTCCTCAGGTGGTGCATCCTCACCTGCAGTATCTGAGATTGTAGCCCGAGCGTAGCTGCGATGTTTGGTTTCCAGTCCTGTAATTGTAATATCTCCAACACGAGTGAACTGCTCCAAAACATCCATCTCTCTTCTCCTGACCTCTTTCATTGTCTTTCATCAGCCTGTCAGAACTGTGACAGAAGAGTAGAACACAAACCTTCTTGGACAGGAGTTTCAAACAAATTTTCTTCAGGGGCCACATCCAGCCTGATTTGATCTCCAGTGGGCCAAACGAGTAAACTAATAGCATAATAAGCAATAAATAATGACAACTCCAAATTTTTGTGTTTGTTTTGTTGCAAAACCCCCTCCAAATTATGAAAATACTTAGTGTTATAAAGTATCGAAATGCAAAATATGTGAATAACCTGAAAAATCACATTTCATAAGGAAAATAAGGGCAGTTTTAACCATATTCTGCCTGATCTCATCATGTGTATTATGGATCAGTTCTTCTAAGACATTAAAGGGCAACATGCAGGTTAGACATTACAATGAATGTGTATATATGATAAAATATCAGAATGTCGATAAAGAAACTGCAATTCAACATCGCAATAAACACTTTTTTAACCTCTTCCACCCTGACCCAATTTTTGAAGGAAAAACACCTAAAAAATACCTAAAGTAAATGAAGAATTGCTCCACAATCCGAAGGTTTATATGGATGTTCTTTGTATCTATGGACATCTACAGGCTTCACAGAATTTATTCCCATTGTCTAAAATAGTGTAGCTATTACTATGACTGAATAAACTGGAATAAACTAAAAGATTGACAAAAGAAAACACCCTGCTCACAATGATTCCATGAATATAGACACTATTGATCACCTTCAGTAACTCCTTGACAACACAGGTACAAAAGTTGATAGAATTAGAGCAAAGGACAAAGCCTCCAGAAAGGTGTAAGTCAAGATAACACCAGGTGGACAGTGCATTTGGAACAGTTTTGTGCCAAACTGTTCCAAATCCATTATTTTACACTTCCAGTAAAATCTGTCTGGCATATACAACTCATATCCATTACAGAAGTCTATTAGTGTCTACTGGAGCTTTTAGAAATAAAATTTACCTTGTGTTTCATCAACTTCTACCTTTGTAAACAACTAAAATCAATAAAACCATATAAACATGGATTATTTTGTCTCCAAATGGAGTAGTTTTATTAAGAACTTACTCCAAACAATATAATAATAATAATAATAATAATAATAATAATTAATAATAATAATAATATATCATTAATAATATACTTTAGTAAAAATCTAATATAAAGTTGAACAAATGTACAAAAATATATGATAAATTCAATTAGAATAAATATAAATATCAAAATTAGTGCAAATTTATGAAACAAAATAACTAATACAAACATTCAAAACACAAACAATTGCAATAAAGTCCAAAAATGTCCATGTGTTATCATCAGGTGGGGGGTGGTTTATCATGAGGTGGCGGGCTGGCAGCAGACTAAACTGGTCCATGTGATTCTCCAAAAAGCAGTTTTATTTGTGTCAAATAAGGCTGTCATCCTCCTACCTAGGAAAAATGAAGACAATCATGATTTGAGACTAAATACATAATAAAATATGTACATTTGGCCAAAATAAATAGATAAATGTACTTCACGTATGTAAAATACTTTTCAGTAGTGTTGAATATTATTACAACTATTCCCCAAAGTAGGAATAACATTATTTTTCCTTTTCATGAAATCATAGAATGTTAGAATGTGATTTATTTTTGACAGAAAACGTGAATAAATCCTCAAACAATCATTGATTCATTGTAAACTTATCTACTTATGTGTAGAAATAACAATAACATGAGAAATGATACTCAAAAAATACTACTATAGTCAACAGTGTGTAATATGTATTTGCATGTGTATAGTATAAAATGTAGTATTATTGTTATTATTACTATTAGTTTGTGAAACAGATATGAGTAAGATACAACAACTTACTGCATAGATGTTCATCCTGTTTTGAGGATGTCAAAAGCCACAGTCAGATCTCAGTCAGATGTTGAACTGATCAGCTGCTCCTCCGTCTGTCTCTGCTGTTGTTTACATGCTAGCACGGCTAATCGCTAACACTAATAGCACTTCACAAAGCTTACCACAGTCAGTAACATTCAGGAAAATACACTGCCACTCACTGTTACTCACTAAAATCACTTAAAACTAAGAATAAACTCAGTAAATATGAATATAACCAGCAGACCGATCTCTACCAGTGTATGCTCTGTGTGTGCGCAAAAGGAGCGTAAATCTGAACTTTCACCTCTTTTACGCATGCATTTCCTGTCCAGAGGGAAATGTAGTTCATGGAATGTGAGGTGTCAATGGATTCAGGAGAATCTCCTCTTTCAAACGCCTACAAACATGGCTGCCTTACCGCTCAATAGAAAACAATGGGGATTAATTAATTGCGCATATCGGCGGTTAAAAATAGCTTACATTTCACCACACACATTAAAGATCATGTTTAAAGGTGACTTTTATCACTAAAATACACTTTATATGTACTTTTATTAACATTAGGGTCTTAACTTTGAGCAAAAGTTGAAACAAATTTCCATTGTCCAGATTTTTTTAATGCACCACATGACACTCAGGGTTACACTATCACGGTCCAGGCATAATGTCTCCAGTCAGGGATCTGGAGACATATTAACAGGGAGGAATGGGGGGATTTCACTAATATGGCCTCGCTGGTGGGACCCGGCCCCCCTATGGCTATGGGGTAGTGGGGGTAGACTACTATCCATGTTGCTGTGCTGGGGGGTCCCTGGGACCTGGGGTCTGTGGTTGGGGGGGGGTGCTCCTGCATGCCCGTTGGGTTCAAGCTGGTGTGATGGCTCTTGGCGGACTGCGGGGGTTGGATTGGCCAGTCTGGTGGCGTTCAGTCGCTCTGTCCTGGTGGGTTGTCGGGGCGCATTGTGGGGAGGCGGAGGCCCTGGGTGTACTGCCCTCGCCTGGGGCCGGGTGTGTGGTGCTTCCCTGTTGGCGTTACTGGGCCCCAACACACTGTCCATTTTTGCCCACTGGACTCGCGTTGGGTCCCGGCTCCGATGTCCTCTGGCCGGCTCCCGGTGTCAGCCTGCCTTGTGATGGGCTGGTTACCGCCCCCTTGGTGGGCCGCTCGCTCCCTGTGTCTGGCTTCCTGGCTGCGTGGTGTTGTTGGCCCCCTCGGGGGTGGGGGGGGTGGGCAGGGTTGGGGTGGCGGGTGGTTCCTCGTGCCCCGGGCCGCCTGGGTTGGTCTTGGTGCTCTGGGGGGTTCTGCAGCTGCTCCCTCTTGTTCTCCGGGTTTGTGTTGTTCACGGTGGCCCTGGTGGCTCTCTGGGAGTGGCATCCTGTGGCTCCTGCGGCCCGGGGTGGGGGTTGCCCTGTCGGCTTGGCCCTGCCTTGTCATGATTGCTGTTCTGGGCTTCGGGGTCCTTCACACTTGCATGTTTGATCAGGTCTCGCCAGCTACAGCCAATCTCTACCCTAAACTCATTCTCTTCTGCACTGGTGTCCTCTTCTGGCCTGTTCTATTCTATTACATTGTATTTTGTACTATCTGGACATCCACGGTTGTGGTACTCGGTGCTGATTGTTTAATTGTTTATTTGTTGAGTCTTTTTTTTTTTCTTCTTCTTCTTCCTTTTGTGTTGGTTTGGTTTTCTCTTTTTGCGATCTATTTATTTTTGTTTTTATTGATGGACAATTGGTGGTTGGGAATAACACACCACCTTGCAGTCTTTAATTGCAATAGCACGGCCTGTTGGTTTCTGTCCCCTTTTGTCCTGTCCAGTCTTTGTTTCCTCTGCACATCACTGAGGTGTAGCACTGCCCTCACTGACACCACTGCTCGAACGCCCGCCATTTGTAGGCATACAGACCCCTAGTAGATGATGCCCTTGCACTCTGGATAGTTGCCACCACATTTGGGGGTAGACCCTGAGCTAACAAGTTTGACCTTTCAACAGGTAAGCATGACCTCTCCTCCCGCCTGGGAGAGGAGGTCCCTGCGAAGAGGGAGCTGCTAGAACTTCACTGCCAGCAGACTGATTATCTCAGCGTACCATGACTTCGCCTGCCATTCGGGAGCCACCAGGATCAGGGAAAGCCCTTGCTAGCACTCTCCAGTACTGTCAAAATCATTTCCACATACAGCAGCATGTTGGGCCAAGCATGCGCAAGCGCCCCCCCCCCCCCCCGCTTGTTTAGTAGGAAACCACTGTTGTGTTGTCGGTCCTGTTCAGGACATGGCCTGTCAGAACAGACTGAAAATGCTTCAGAGCTAAAAGGACCGCTGATAGCTCTAAGTGGTTGATATGCAGCCTGCCTTGCGCTGGCGTCCAAACCTCCCTCACTGCTGCGCCTTCGCACAGAGCCCTCAGGGAAGCATCTTGCGAAAAGATACCTTCCCTACAGGGGACCCCATTTGCAGTAAACCAGGTTCCCTCCATGGAAGAATAGCCAACATACAGTGCAGAGTTATCGTCAACCTCCTCTGGAGGTGACGTGCACAGCCGGTGAGACAGAGTCCAGCATTGAAAAGCTCTCATCTTTAACAGCTCGAGTGGCACAACAGCAGTCATAGATGCCATCATGCCCATCAGCTGTAAAATGGTCTGGAAATGCAGTTTGTGTCCCAACTGAAAGTGACCCAGGCAGTGGTGAAATGCAGCCACCCTGCGCTCTGACAGACGTGCCTAGCTCATAACGGGTCACATTTCCAAACTGAGAAAAAAATCCTGTTGGCTCGGTATTAGCGAGGTTTTCCATAGATTCACTAAAAAAACAGAGCTTGAATGTGTGACGGGGTCAGCTGAGTTGTGGTGCATTCTCTGGAGTTTGCAATCAGAGAAAATGATCTAGATAGGTTAATATCCGAATGCTTTTCTTCTGGAGTGGAACTAATGCTGCCTAGACACATTTGGTGAATGTGCACGGGGCAAGAGATATGTTTATTTCCGAAATGGGAACAACTCGTATCGCTCTCTTGCTCAACAAGTTGTTTATTTCTTCCCTCAGAACGGCTGCTGCTTTGTGTCCTACTACTGTGTTTACAATAGAGTGGAAACAAGGCGGCCGGGCCCTGAACTGTAAACAGTAGCCCGTGGCAACGGCTACCCAAGGTGAGATTGCGCATGCACGCCACCGATGGGGCCGACTGACCTGCAGCACTGTAGGTGAGGGGCCGTTGCCCTCTCGTGGGCCTCATTTGGTTTATGTTTTGTGAACAAACAGTGTTTATTTCTTGAAATTCCGAATATATTTTGGAAATAGAAAAATGCGTTGCGGAAGTTTATTTCCAAAATATATTTGGAATTTCAAATTGTCCGTGTCTAAAATGTCTAATTACCAGCCAAGACATAAACCACTTGGAATGTTTCCCAAAGAGCTCCTTGAGTCTTAATGTCACACCACCAAAGCAAAATGGAATAACTGCTTCAAAATGGGTGGCTGTGGCTCAGTTGGTAGAGCGGGTTGTCCAATGATCGAAGGGTTGGTGGTTCGTCTCCTGGCTCTGGCTGTCCACATGTCAAAGCGTCCTTGGGCAAGACACTGAACCCTAAGTTGCTCCCTCTAGGGTCAGGCAGCGGCGGTGTATTGGCAGCAGCCGTCTACTGGTGTATGAGTGTGTGTGTGTGAATGGGTGGATGTGAGGAATTGTAAAGCGCTTTGGGCACCAAGTGGTGCATAAAATGCGCTATATAAGTCCATTTACCATTTTTTTACCATTTAACTTAATAACATAATGCAGCAGTTTATGACTAAATGCGGCTTATTACAAAATGAAATGAAAAAGTTATTACATTTTGGACGTTTATTAAAAAATGCACAGTTATTACAAAATGCGGCTCAATAGGGACAAGCGAACAGAAGACTTCCCCTTCGCTCATTTCGAGACATAGTAAGTAAAAACGAGCAGATGAAATCAGCGCTCCGCGTGTAGCAGCTGCTAGCCCCAACAGGGGCAGTTAAGCTAATTTCAAATATGCAGTAGCACAACAAGACCAAGCCAACTAGCAGTATCTAATCAGCTTGACTCTGTAGAGGTGTTCTTAGCGAGGTGAAGATCATAAGAATGAATCACGATGACCTTGATGGTGCATGTATTTATGTGCGGGCAGAGCTTCACATACGCCACCACAGGTATTCTGCCATAAAGGCCTGCATAGAGGTTTTATTCAGTCAGGTCACGTGGGGTATGATATCCCATATAACATGTGTTGTACTGAGTGAATCGACTGAAAGGGAACAATAGTTTACAAAATATGACATGATTGGATTGTAAGAGTAAGACCACTTCCCAAATGACTGAATATCACATTCAGCTTGTATTGTATTGTTGCTTCTAATTCAATCTTCTCATGCAATCATTCTTACATAAAATTTTGCTTTAATTTAAAGAATTGTTTTTTAATTTTTTTAAAATTGGGTAGTCTTTGCAGAATTTACGCACTTGACTTTTCTTTTATTTAATTCAATTTTGTTTTTACATGGTTTTGAATTTTCAAATTTTAACATGTTTATTCAACACATTCAACAGTTTCAACAAAACGAGTTCAAACAAAACAACTGTTCCATTTAATGACTTTACACAATTTAGGTTTGTTGCTTTGTTGAGTATGTGCGTGTATATAAATCAATCACATTGTGTTTTTCATGCCTAAGGAAGAATAAAAACAAAAGAAAAATAAGACCTCCACCAAGGCTTAACATAGCATCATATGATGTAAAAATGTGATGTGATCGAGCCATAGGTGTTGACCAATCTGATGCCCGAAGCTGAAACGATGTGAATGCAAAAAACTGCAAGATTCTATCTTGCTTGAATCCTGAGATGTTACCACTCATGTGTTATAGCTCTTGACCTTTAATGTGACCTTGACCTTTGACATTCATTGCTCAAAATCTACTATTCCTGAAAGTTTAATCAAAATCTGTTCAGAACATTTTGCATAATCCTGCTTACCAACAGGCAGACAAACAGACAGACAAACAGATGCGAATTTAATAACTCCTTGGCAGAGGTAATACATTTTTTACGAAGGTTCTTCTAATTCATGCACCAAAGGGTTCATTAAAAAAAGAGAAAGATAGACAGAGAGAGAGAGAAAAAACATGGTTTTAGTGCTGTAGTGTTGCGCGGGCTACCCACTGGCCAGCGGATATCCGCGGGTGACCCGCGAGTCGGGCGGGCTGGGTCGCAGTATTAACCCAGGTGGGGCGGGTCAGGGACGATCAATACCCGCATTTTTCCATACGACATTCCCAAAAATGGCACAATATGGATACACTGAAGGTGTACAATATTTCAACTTAAAATAACCTCATTAAGAATAATCCATGACATATAAAAAATATGATGATGAAAGACAACTCAATTGACATCGGCAGTTTCATTCCACGAGAGGCGGCACGCTCCAGTCAGAATGAATGGGTAACAGCCACGTTATTTTCACATCCTTTCCATTGCCATCAACAGGAAAGGGTTGCCTTCATATTGTAGCGATCCCCAAACAGCACCAGGAGAAGAAGGTGTCTTTCTTTAGCTTTAATAACCAGGCTATTGTTGGCCATAGCCCACGCCTTACAGAACACAAATACGACAATCTCGTGTCTCTCACTGTAACCCGGAACCGGAAAATCACCCCGAGGTCAACGTCCCGCTCCCCATCTCGTCCTTCACAATAAGACGCTTAACATTCCAAAACACATTAAACATTCAAACCGTTACACTATCTTTACAGACCATGTTAAGACCGATGAGGGAGGATAGAGAGGAAGATGAGAGAGACTGTGTGTGCGTGCATGGAGCAGTCTCCACAGACAAATAGAGAGGGGGCGAAAAGTGTCCCAGCCAACTCTCCGAAGTAAACTTCACTAAATAAATTGAAATCTACAGATGGTGCCTGAATTCCAATGTTTCGCTACTCTATGACTCCACACAGGCCTATTCAGTCACACTGCGCAAAGCTGGTCATTTAACATTACATGTAGTGATGTTAGGAATCATCTACCATTTGACAGTAGCCTACGTGCAATGAAATGGAAAGGAGCCCCGCTAACCTACAGTAGCATCGTCGTCTCTCCTCTCCTTCCAATTGCTCGTACACTTAATTCTCCTATGCTTCATGACTTTTAATATTAGAAGCGCAAGGTAAAGATGCCGCGAATGTACTATGTGAGTTAAGAGCCAAATTTAAGCTCGCGGGTTGATAGCGGGCGGGTTAGGTTTATCGATACGTGACATCATGCGGATTGGGCGGGGCGGGCCTAGCCACATCTTGGGTTTGGGTGGGGCAGATTTCTGTAAAACCCCCTAACCGCGCATCACTATAGTGCTGTTTTTGCAATGTCAGATTTAGATTTTCTATTTAATGATGCCTGAAGAAATTATCTCAGTTAAGATAATACCATCCATGTTGTCCATGACTTAAATGATATGATTGAAACTCTTCTAACATATTCCATTGAGCCCAGCCACGTATTATTCAACACTCTGTCATCTTTAATTATATAAATTGAAGAGGGCATAAAAAAATAAAAGAGTCCAGTGTGTACAATTTGTTACAGCATGAATTTGAACATTGGGCTGTCATGTGTATGCTATTGTGTAGTACTGTATTTCCCCATTCAGTTGACAATGTGTTTTTATTAGGGTGTAACGGAATTACCTCATTCCTCCTCAGACGCTTCGCTCCAAGCTTTCAGTGCTTTTCAGAGATGCACATGCAGGGCGTGTTGGGGCAACTAAAGTTCATGTGTTCAAAACTAACTTCTAACTAAATCCCCTGAGAATGCACACACTGTTGCGTAAAAACCCTTTTTCAAAGAAATATCCTGCATTGTCATGAAGCATTTAAATCACTGAACAATCTGACATTTTCCTGTGCAGCTCAGGCTTGAAGGCTCAGATCATGGTCCACGTCCAGCTTCAGGTTATAAATAGTGTTAATACTGTCATATGCACTACATTCTGCCAAAATGTTTGGACTGCTGCACACTGGCTGCAACCCAAATCTTGAGGGGTCTACATAATATCAACAATATGCTACTTTTTGCAATTAACACCTATTTTTCTGCAATATTGAGTAAAATTCAACTGTAATGTAATTGTCTTGTAATTCAAATTTCAACTGTACCACAACTATTTCTACTAGTACTTTAATTCTTTCATTATTAAACTATATGCATACATATTTTTAAATTTGTTTACACAGTTCATTCTGTTGTTCACACTTTTTTAGCTTGTTGTTTAGATCCTATTTTAACACTTAGGGGCCATTTACACAAGGACAAATGCGGCTAAATACGACAGCATACTTTATCGGAAGTGCCTTTCATTTATACGGCACCGGCCCCATCGGGGTGTGAATATGCACAAATTTGAAGACCCCTTCCAGAGCGGGACATCTCCGTCAAAAGAAGAGAAAAGCACAAGTTCACATTGCGTGCGTCTTTACATCACACATCTGTCACGTCACATACACTTTCATGACAAAATGACCTGTGGTCATTTATGGAGCCATTTCGCTGCCATTAACCTGTGGCATTGAAAAAACAACTTGGCATTGTAGAAAAGATTACATTGACATTGTAACAAGTATTGGCATTGTAAAATATTCAATGGAAAGATAAAATACAGACATTGGAAACACAATATTTTGGGAGGGTATATATTATACAATGCCAATCTTTGGATTTTTAACAATGGTTTTTTTTTTACTTTCATGCTTCTCAGATTTTCGGTTTCAGTTTTAATTTTATTCAGGTTGAACTTACTGGCAATGTTTTAACATGGGGGGGTGGGGGAAATTGAGCAGGGGGAGAGGGCGGGACTTATAGCATGAGAACACTTTTCTACATTCCACCCTTTGTGGCGACAGCTGTTATCTTCAGCCAAAGTGGATTGCCCATGACCAGCAAACCGCCAGTAAGTTTGTTTCTCTTTATTAGTTTTATTATCAGTATATAGTGTTTTTTCCACATAGAACCTTGTAACTTGAACATTGATTATAATCACTTTATTCTTCATATCATGCTAATTTAGCAAATGTACTAAATGTTGTCTAAGCTAGCTTATATGAACGTGATAAACATGGACCGTATACTGATTAGTGGTGTACCAGTACACAAAAATCACGGTTTGGTATGCACCTCTGTTTTGAAGCCATGGTTTGGTTCATTTTCAGTACAGTATGGGAAAAAAAATGCAAAAATATTTTCTTGCTCAGCACAGTATTTATTAAACAAAAAACAGTCAATATACAAATGGAAACAGCAAATAATTCAAAACATTGTTTGGTTGTTTGGCATTAGTTAAATTATCTTAAGTTATTAACCAAATGTTGAAATTAAAAATAATGAATTCCATTTAAACATTAAAAAAAAAACTTTTTCCAGCATCTTAAGGTGTCATTCCTTTTGGAATCTGATGAGTCACCATGTTATCAACACATGCTGCATGTGTGTCCCCTCCACTGGCTGTATTTCCCATTCACAAAAAACAACAGAGAAACGAACAACTCAGAAAAAAACGGTCCACTACACATCACAGGAACATTAGTGTCACCCACGTGGGGTTAAGCCCGTCCCCCATAGCATCGAATCTGAAGTAGCATTAGCATCTACAAGAGAAGACAGTGCCACAGTAGCCGCTGCACAAACTTGAAAAAAATGGTTCAAAAACTGGTTCATTTGCTCTCTGTGGAAGTAAAGCGTGGGTTTTTTCCCCTGCACATTTTCAACACAAGCGACGGCACAAAACTTAGCTGGATGTTATACTGCTACTGCTGGATGCTACTCACAGAGCAAGAGGGGAGGGGTGAGTGTTCCTTCTTGCATTCTGACCCAATCAGAGATGCGTCATTACCACGTAATGGACATGTATGCTGAAATACCGGTAAATTGTTGTTTGACCTTAAGTAATTTTTCAGTAACACTTTATAATACCTATGTATTAACCATTTATTACCTATTTGTAAATAGTTTATTCATACACAATTGATCATCAACAGAGTTGGTTCTTCTTTGCTATGAACAAACCATTCACAGCTGTGTGACCAAATGCTTTATGATAAATTGTGTATAAGTATACATTAATAAACATTAACAAATAGGTAACAAATTTACCTGAATTTTTTCATACATCATGAACAAACAATGGATAACAAATGGTTAATACATAGTGGATTGTGTGTAGGTATTATAAGGTGTATTTATTATATTATAAGGTATATTTTTCTACTGTCACCTCTGCATGATATGCACATGGGCACATGCAAACTGACTGTAACCGAACGTCTGTTTTCAAAGGTTCGGCACAAATGAACGGAGAAATAGACGTCCGAGTCAAATTTCCGTGTTCGTATGTCCGATCTACTGCCATTTTACTAACAGTGTATTTGGCGAATCTGTAGGGGGCGCTATAGTGCGAAATAACAATTTCGTATGACAAACAGGCGTAGACCTGGGAGACAGACATCGGAGTTACATTTCAGCTAAATCGGTGTTCGTATGTCCGAACAACAGCCATTTTAATAAAAGTACATTTATAGGGGGCGCTAAAGTACAAAATCAGAATGTCTTCAGCTAAATAGATGTAGACGTCTGTGTCAAATTTCAGCCAAATTGGTGTTTGTATGTCTGAGCTGAAGCAATTTATGTAGCAGTAATTTTTCCAGAAAACTTCACAAATTTTGTGACAGCGTAGCACAAAAACAACTTGATGTCCCACTTGTCTAGATGGTGTTCACCGATTTTGAGCTCATTGGGCCCAATGGCCAAGGAGGAGTTTGTACCATTCCAATGACAGCGAATACCATTTTTAAAATTTCAATCAAGATGGCGGACTTCCTGTTGGTGTTTGGGCATGGCCATCATAAGGTTTTTTGTTCATCATCATATGCCGAACATGTACCAATTTTCATAGCTCTAACTTTACAAGGGCATGATCTGGCCCAATACAAAATATTTTACGTATTCTAGGGGGTGCTGTAGACACATTTCTTTCCCGACTTTTACGAATCCTATATATACTCACAATTTTTCACACTTCTGAAGTGTGCACAAAATTTGCTAAGTTTTCGTGCATGTTCAGGGGGGTCAAATTAGAGCTCAAAGGGCTGACCCCCCTTGCGATCACAGCAGTCTCAATCGGCCTTGCGCCCGCCATGGTCCACGGTGAAGGCCTAAAAAGAAAAAATACTTTGTCCCCTGGCAATCACAGCGGACTCAATAGGCCTCGCGCCGACATGGTCCGTGGCTGAAGCATAGAAAAAAAAATTCAGAAACTGAGCAAGAACAATATAGCACCCCCCCCCCCCCCCAAACTGTGCCTCATATGAAATCTTTTGACCTCCCCATGTCACTGTGGGGTCAACGATCACATGTGACACACTTACACTCATGTCAGTGACCCTGAGTGGCTGTGGCTCATAGACTCCCATTCAGGGAGGAGCAAATAGCGGTGTGTGTGTGTGTGAGACGTGGATATGCTGGGACAGCCTAAAGTCCAATGTCCATTTGTTTACCCTTCATTTGGTAAAATTTTGTGTCATGTCCATTTCCCCACCCACAGGTGGAGCTCCAGGTGGTCCTGTTCATGTTAATTTCTGATTGGTTATCTCTTTTTTTTACGTGTATTAATAGTATCAGTTCTACTTGTTTACATGCATTCTCAGACATGTTGACTCTGGCAAGATTCTGCTTCAGGGCCACAGTTGACCTCTGCTGACCCTTGACCCTTAACCATTCCTAACACACTCATGTCAGTGACCCTGAGTGGGCATGGCCCATAGACTCCCATTCATTCTGAGCAGGAGCAAATAAGTGTGACGTGCACATGCTCGGACACGGCTTGCTACATGAATGTGTGAGTGGTGCGAGTTGTCCCTGACGACCGCATCCCTGGCATATTTTGTCCCCTGGTGATCACTGTTTACTCAATAGGCCTTGTGCCGACGTGGTCCGTGGCAAAGTCCTAATAAAGAGAAACAGACCTACTGGCGGTTTGGTAGTCCCGGACGAACGTGAATCCAGTTTGCCTGAGCGTAATGGTTGTAGCAATGAGGGGGAGCCCATAGACTCCCATTCATTCTGAGCAGGAGCAAATATGCAGTGTGTGTGTGACGTGCACATGGTCGGACACGGCTCGCTACATGAATGTGTGAGTGGTGCGAGTTGTCCCCGGTGACTGCGTCCCTGGCATATTTCGTCCCCTGGCGATCACTGTGGACTCAATAAGCCTTGTGCTGACGTGGTCCGTGGCGAAGTCTGAATAAAGAGAAACAGACCTACTGGCGGTTTGGTAGTCCCAGACGAACATGAATCCAGTTTGCCTGAGCGTAATGGTTGTAGCAATGAGGGGGTGCCGCTAGACTGTCCGTAGTTTATCTTTCCATTATCGTTTTCTACAACGCCAAGTTGTTTTTTCAATGCCACAGGTAAATGGCTCCATAATCACTCAGTTCGCGTCGCCTGTGGCAATTCTACATGAGCGTTGGAAGCAACGAGTGGGCAGAGCTTCAAGCTGCAGTGCAGATGTTCTCAGTCCAGGCAGACATATTCTTACAGTGTTACAAGAATTACAGTAGTCATTCTTCTTTTCACAAGGCCCACTGCAGTCATTTATCTAAACTATATAATTTATGATGAAATGAGTGATTATGATAAATGAACAACCACTCAATAACACAACCATGTGATCATAAGATTATCATATCGTCATTATGTATTTACCTATTTGACATGTTTGGACAAATAAGCAGGAGTTGATTTTGGATTGAAAGAGGTGTAAGCTATATAGTATATGTGCTGTATGCATGACTTGTTTTCCCCCTTCACCATGAATCTTACTGTAGAAAGTCTTATCTTTGAGTTGCTTCAGCATCTATACTGCATAAACAGAGAGGCTGGAGCCGCCACTCCTTCTGGGTTCATACATCCTGAAAACACGGCATCTCCACATGGAATTTGACTGGCTGGTTCAGGAGCTCCGCTGTGATGATGCTTGGTTCCCCTGGATACTGCAATTATTAGCTCCTTCATGATCAGCTCTTTTCTCCTCCCATATAGGCCATGTGCTACAACCAGAAAGAGCCTTAGAAATTAACTTCCGTTCCAGACTAACAGGTAATACTTTCTTTTGCTATAATTAAAAAGTAAAATAGTTGTACTTTTCTCAAAAAAAGTTCCACAAGAGGATTCCCTGCAGTTATCGAGAAATAGGACTCCGAAGTTGACGTATAGGGTGAAAAATGGACATTTTAGCATGAAGTACCATGTTTGAGTGCTCATAAATCCCAAACTATGAATCTTCCCACCACCAAATCTTACTAGCTCATTGTAATGTAGCTAGATATATGGTATATGAATAATTAGGGTAATTGGTTGAATGGTTCTATTTCAGGACTAATTGAAAAAAATGGAAAATAGCAAAAATGACTTTTTCACATTAAGGCCACTTGCTACCAACCAAAGACTAGGCTATTCCTTCCACAAGTATAATTCATTAGTAAAAAGGTTCTAGCTATCCTGGAAAATGTTCCACAAGAGAAAACAAGCCAAAATTGGTCAAACTACCCAAAATGTCAACAATTTGAACACTACACAAAGGTAATTCCAAAAATAATCAACATGACTCCCAAAAATACATGTATATCTTAGATAATATTTAATGAAAACTTACAAAAAAACCTAACTATCAGAGCTACAGCTATATACAATTCAATATCATAATACTTATGTACACATAGATGAAGAAAATACGCCTAATATTTTTATACAATGAAATATCTATGATTAAAGATAGGGCCTAATCCTAGCAAAATCCGCACAAAAAATATCAACAAAAGGCACTAAAAGTGAATTACCATGTATTTTGTAAGATCTTAGAAATAACATTTATCATGTTTACTGACAGTTGTAGGCCCTATTGAATATTTACTTCAGAAAGATTCAGTTACTCATCATCACTATCCTCTAAACAGTCCACATACTTTCACCAGTTTCAGATGATGATGACATTTCCCTCTCTGAGGTAGAGGGCATTTCTTCATAAATAGCACCAGCAGGAAGCGATTCCACATACACTATTTCACTTGTGTTCTTCATGGATGGTTGATGAAATATTAGCTGTGGAAAATCACTTTTGATTCTTAATTTTAATTGGTCAGATCTGAAAATAAACATTATTTAAAATTAGAAACAAAATGAAAAGGAAAGCCCTTCTAGATTGTGGAGAGGGAATACCACAAAAATAAAGCACCTTATATTATTTCATATTAAGATTTTCCTATCCCTGTCTCGATGGCAGCAGCTTAAGTAATACATACCTATAATCTGAGGCGTCTGTTGCTTCCTTCTTTTTCACCATCCCTTTAAAGATATCTAGCAGTTTAGACATCCTCAATACTTCTTGGTTGTCTAAAATCCTCCTTGTGATGACACTCTCGCAAAAGTCTTTGTATGTCAACTCATATGGTGCTTTAAACCCCCTGAAATTAAAATTTACAAGATGGAATTCAGACACATAAAAAGTGTAGTCTATTCAGTTAGTAGTTCATGACTTTATCACAATCATTCAAATGAATTGTTATAGTAGATATCTTTTCAAAGAGGACCTAAGTGTAAGTCAACAATATTTCAACCATTTACAGAAAAAAATCAGATTAAAGAAATATTAAGATATCGATGAAACATACCTTACTCCTTCAGTTTTCTTTTTTGACAGAAATCTGATGTATGACCTGTAGCAGCTATAGTGGTACCTAACCTCGAGAGCAACACAGTCCTTATCTCTTATATAAATGAGGATAGACTCATCACGTTTTAGTTCAGCAGACTTCTGTAACTGACCTGAAAAATTAGAAGTAAATAAGTAGGCTGCTAGATAAGATCTAAAGATATTTGGAAGGGATCTCTTATATGCAAATCTGTTATAACAGATTTCAGCAGAACATTTTTTGAAAAATGACATACAATGTAAACTATTAAATTTTCTTTTAAATCCAATGATGTCAGCAACTTCTCATCTTAAGATTCAAGTAAGAATATGTGTACAACTATGATAAGATCATACTTACCACATGATTCAGTTTCAGCTTTAGCCAATTTATCTTTGCATCTTTTTCCTGCTCTTGTGATGTAGTGTTCCTTTTTCTTGCATATTATGCACAACTCGGGTAGAACTGCAAGACGTGCTTTCATCTCTGATTTAGATCGCAGCCTTTTTGGTGTTCGTAGAATGTCTTTTTTCTCTTTTTTCCTATTTTCTGAAACATATAAAAATGTACATTGTAAGCCTACTTTCTGATAATAATCTGATAATATCAGGTCAGGGTCCTGTCAATTTTATAGAGTGGCTAAGATAAATCTAGAACATAGAAACACCAATATAGATTGTCAAAACTGTTATTCTAATATTGAAAATTATTTTAATATTATATCAAATATATTAATCAATTGATTATAATATAATATGTAATTTCATACAGCAGTAGGTTATTTTAGGCACATTATATTACTGCGAATAAAAGAGACAAACATTTTTCTCACATAAAATCATAGCATATAGCTGGCGACTATTAATGATTGCTGCCTGGCCCTGACTAGGCCTACTAAATAGGACCTACGACTAGGTAGCCTACATATTTTTTTCATGACAAAGACATGAGCCAAAGAAAACAGAGCAGAGCAGAGTCAGAAGAGAGCAAATAAATAATATTCTTAAAAACTACAGACAGTTGACAAAAATGCCCCAGCAAGTAGCCTAGATTTAAAAGGACATAAATAATAACTCACCCTCAGCATGTTCAGACAGTTGACTACGTTTAGTGGCTCTTTGCTTTGCGTAAAACAGCTGTCTTTTATCAGTAAATCGCTTGTAGCATGAAGGGTGGTAATGGGGTAGAGAATCGAGTTCAGTGTGCTCCGTATCAAGCTGATTTAACACTGGTTGAACCACTGCTGCCTCTTTCCCACCAAGCACTGACCATTCTTTTGCAATCACTCTGAATGTATCCCACCGAGTCTTCGTAATAACACTTGTTTCTTCAGTACAATCTTCCAAAATATGCAAAAAACAGGCAGGTTTGTCAGGACCATGCCTTCTCTTGCGACTGGGCGCAGCCATCTTTGTTGACAAAACAAGCCTCCTCGCTGACGTCATTTCAACTGAATCTCCTATCTGATTGGTCGGAACTGGGTCAATGACGCTTAACCACCATAGTAGAAACAGAGTACAAAATAGTCCAAGCTTTCGTTTGTGATGTGTTAAATACTGCAGGGATTTATCGTGTGGAAAATTAGTATTGACATATCTAGGCCATATAGTTTGAGAAAATGTGAACTTTTTTTATTACCCAAAAGTCTGGAACGGAACTGAATGCTACAGATCCTAGCACATGGCCTAATATTATTTTTTCCGCTTTGAGAACCCAGATCGGCTCCCAATTGGCTGTCGCCGCAGTCGTGCCACTGCTCATTTCTATGAAGTTGAAATTTCTCAACTTTTCCTCGTCGCTCAATCGCTCACTTCGCTCACTTCGCTCACTTCGCTCATTTCATGTTGCCCGCTGTCGCTATCGCCTGAATTGCTCCCAGTCGCCAGCGGACGTAGACAATGAATGGCAGCTCGTCACTCCGATCGCCCCTGTCGCTTTCAGTGTGAACAGCCCTTTACATTCATACGCTGAGCAGATAAAGCAACAAACATCTTGGACAACCTGCATCCCACAGATCTTCAAGCTGCACTAGCAGCTCTAGTAAATGTACAGGAGTCGTTTCAGCTATTTTACAAAAATTACACACATACCATAGTCGAACAGAGAGGGGTGTACAATTACGTCAAAAACAACAAAGGACATGTTGGAGGTCTATCACAATACCACCCCTCGGCCTGGCATGCGTATCCAGGGCCGTCGGACTGTGGGTAAAACTTAGACAGACTCAGGGGGACCCAAGCCAGAGGGGGGCTCACAGGAGGTTAAGGAAAAATAAATAAATATACATTCATATTAATAAAACTAAATTTCATGATAAATATCTATTAACATGCAAGTCTGGTTTATTATTCATTGGCATATTATTGAAACATTAAATCTATTGTGGCTGACTACTCTGTGACCACCCCTCTCAAAATCCGTAAATGGTTCAGTCCACACACACCTTGCACTGTAACCACAGCTTGCTTATGAAAGTTACTTAGATGCACTTGCAGTGATGGTACAACTTAAAAAATGTCAAGTAGCACTTCAATAGTTACAAGTACAACTTCCAGCTGGCCTATGACTTCCCACGAACAACATAACTGTCAAAATACATCATCACCACATCCACAGGCATTACTTGTTGAGAAAAGAAACATCGATCAGGCCGTAAGGTGAACCCTGTTTTCATTTCATCTTGCTATGACATGCTGCTGAAGATGGAATAAAATGGAAAACAACCCTTGGTTAAAAAAGGGGCAACCCTCACTTAAAACACTCAATTACAAAGCTACACTGTTGCATTTTGGTGTGATTGTTGGTTAAATGATAACATCGAGTCTCATCATTATGCCCAAGGTACTATCACAGAGCTCTCATTTTGTGTAAAGTGTTACTGACAGGGGTGGTGAATTGTGTGAATGGAGTCAGCAAAGGTATTTCAGATGTTTTCTCAATAATGTACTTTTTTCCCCTTTTTTCACACAAAAATTTTTAATATATATAAAAAATACAATCTTCCTAAACCCAAACATAAATGACAAAAGCAAACAAAATGTCACCACCTTTCCTCCAGTGACCTTTGTCCCACTGCTCTCCATTTCACCTGGCCCACACTGCGCAGCTGCAAGCTGTTGCTGATCTGCAACTATATAAGTAGTGAGGCTTGCAGTTGCCAGTGCGGGACCATTCAGCATTGTCACCTCCATAACCTGGAAACTATGCCATTTTCCCTGTTCTCAAGAACCTGGACATTTTTCACACCACGGACTCTGGCTGATCTACCCCCAGGTTTTGTTTGGTCTTGTTAGGTCTTTGCCGCATACCACGTCGGGCTCAAGGCCTATTGATACTGCTTGCAGTTTGATCTGATTCTGCTCTTTGAGCTCAAATTCGACACCCTGAACATGCATGAAATGTCACCAAATTTTGCACACACTAGTTTCCCTGTTTCGGCCCGGCCCTGTAGTTTCCCTGTTTCAGACCGGCCCTCATGTTTCCCTGTTTCAGCCAGGCTTGGCCCTCATGTTTCCCTGGTTCGGCCCGGCTCAGCCCTCATGTTTCCCTGTTTCGGTCCAGCCCTCATGTTTCCCAGTTCCGGCCCAACCCTCATGTTTCCCAGTTTTGGCCCGGCTCGGCCCTCATGTTTCCCTGTTTCGGCCTGGCTCAGCCCTAATGTTTCCCTGTTTCAGCCCAGCTCAGCCCTCCTGTTTTCTTATTTTGGCCCAGCTCAGCCTTCCTGTTTCCCTGTTTCAGCCCCGCCCTCCTGTTTCCCTGTTTCGGCCCGGCTCTCCTGTTTCCCTGTTTCGGCCCGGCCCTCCTGTTTCCCTGTTTTGGCCCAACCCTCATGTGTCCCAGTTTTCAGCCCTATCGGTTCCCTCATTTTGCCCCTGTCTCAGCCAGAGTCCGTGGTCCTCGCCCCAGTAATCAGTGGTCTTCCAGTCGTCTCCGTCAGTCCCTGTCTGTGTTCCTCTTTTGTCTTGACCCTGATAAGCCAGATCTCCCCAGTTCCATGGACCTTCCTCCAGACAGCTCTGCCCAGAGGGTACACTGCATGGAGGGTTACTACACCGCTCCGCCCGGAGGGTTACCACACCGCTCCGCCAAGAGGGTACTTCACCCGGAGGGTTACGACACTGCTCCACTCAGAGGGTCTTCCACCCGGAGGGTTACCACACCGCTATGCCCACAGGTTCTTATGCCTGTCTGGGGGCATCAGGAGCAGCCCCTTATGAGGAGGGTAATGTCACAACCTTTCCTCCAGTGACCTTTGACCCACTGCTCTCCTGATCACCTGGCCCGGACTGCACAGCTGCATGCTGTTGCTGATCTGCAACTATATAAGCAGTGAGGCTTGCAGTTGCCAGTGTGGGACAATTCAGCATTGTCACCTCTATAAGCTGGACACTTTGCCATTTCCCTGTTCTCAATAACCTGGACATTTATCACACCACAGACTCTGGCTGATCTATCCACAGGTTTTGTTTGGTCTTGTTTTGGTTTTGTCTCTGTGTCCTGATTTTTTTTTTCTTTTATGTGTGTGACCACTGTTTCAGCCCCGCCCTCCTGTTTCCCTGTTTCGGCCCGGCTCTCCTGTTTCCCTGTTTCGGCCCGGCCCTCCTGTTTCCCTGTTTTGGCCCAACCCTCATGTGTCCCAGTTTTCAGCCCTATCGGTTCCCTCATTTTGCCCCTGTCTCAGCCAGAGTCCGTGGTCCTCGCCCCAGTAATCAGTGGTCTTCCAGTCGTCTCCGTCAGTCCCTGTCTGTGTTCCTCTTTTGTCTTGACCCTGATAAGCCAGATCTCCCCAGTTCCATGGACCTTCCTCCAGACAGCTCTGCCCAGAGGGTACACTGTATGGAGGGTTACTACACCGCTCCGCCCGGAGGGTTACCACACCGCTCCGCCAAGAGGGTACTTCACCCGGAGGGTTACGACACTGCTCCACTCAGAGGGTCTTCCACCCGGAGGGTTACCACACCGCTATGCCCACAGGTTCTTATGCCTGTCTGGGGGCATCAGGAGCAGCCCCTTATGAGGAGGGTAATGTCACAACCTTTCCTCCAGTGACCTTTGACCCACTGCTTTCCTGATCACCTGGCCCGGACTGCACAGCTGCATGCTGTTGCTGATCTGCAACTATATAAGCAGTGAGGCTTGCAGTTGCCAGTGTGGGACAATTCAGCATTGTCACCTCTATAAGCTGGACACTTTGCCATTTCCCTGTTCTCAATAACCTGGACATTTATCACACCACAGACTCTGGCTGATCTATCCACAGGTTTTGTTTGGTCTTGTTTTGGTTTTGTCTCTGTGTCCTGATTTTTTTTTTTCTTTTATGTGTGTGACCACCACCGGTCCTCCCTGAAAGCTGAGCAAACATCCTTTATTAGAACTCACTATTATAAGCCAGGGAGGGCAGTGCTACACCTCAGTGTTGTGTGGGGGAAACAAAGACAGGACAGGACGAACAGGGAAAGAAATAAATAGGCAGTGCTATTGCAGTTAAAGATTGTAAGGTGGTGTGTTATTCCCAACTATTAACTGTCCATCAATAAAAATAAGTAAATAAATCGAAAAAAGAGAAGAAAACCAAAACAGTACAAAAGAAAAAGAGATTCGATAAATAAATAATTAAACAAGTGTGAAGGACCCCGAAGCCCAGAATAGCAATCACGGCAAGGCAGGGCCAAGGCAACAGGGCACCCACCATCCCGGGCCGTAGGAGCTACAGGGTGGCGCCCCCAGAGAGCCACCGGGGCCACCATGAACGACGCAAACCCGGAGAACAAGAGGGAGCAGCTACAAACCCCCCCAGCACACCAAGCCCGACCTAGGTGGCCCGGGGCATGAAGACCCACCCACCCACCAACCCAACCCTGCCCACCCCAGCCCCCACCAAACCCCCCAACCCCCTACTCGACCTTCCCAACCCCACCCCCACACCCTCCCCCGAGGGGGCCAATGGCCCCACACACCCAGGATGCCAGACACAGGGGCCGAGCAGCCCACCGAAGGGGCGGCACCCAGCCCATCACAAGGCAGGCCGCCACTGGGAGCCGGTCAGAAGACAATGGGGCCGGGAACCGATGCGAGCTCAGAGGATAAAAATGGACAGTGTGGTGGGGCCCGGTGACACCAACAGGGAGAACAAGAGGGAGCAGCTACAAACCCCCCCAGCACACCAAGCCCGACCTAGGTGGCCCGGGGCATGAAGACCCACCCACCCGCCAACCCAACCCTGCCCACCCCAGCCCCCACCAAACCCCCCAACCCCCTACTCGACCTTCCCAACCCCACCCCCACACCCTCCCCCGAGGGGGCCAATGGCCCCACACACCCAGGAAGCCAGACACAGGGGCCGAGCGGCCCACCGAAGGGGCGGCACCCAGCCCATCACAAGGCAGGCCGCCACTGGGAGCCGGTCAGAAGACAATGGGGCCGGGAACCGATGCGAGCTCAGAGGATAAAAATGGACAGTGTGGTGGGGCCCGGTGACACCAACAGGGAGGCACCCCGCATGCCCCCCGACCCGGCCCCAGGCGAGCGCAGTATAACCAGGGCCCCCGCCCCCCCGCAATGCGCCCCAATACCCCACCAGGAAAGAGCCACCACACGCCACCAGCCCGCAATACAGCCACAGCGGCCACCAGAACGGCCAATCCAGCCCCAGCAAACCCCCAATAGCCATCGCACCAGCTTGGACCGACGGGGAAGCAGGAGAACCCCCCCCCCCCAACCACAGCCCCCGGTCCCGGGGACCCCCAGCCACACCTACACGGATGGTAGTCCACCCTCGCTACCCCATAGCGACAAGGGGGCCGGGTCCCACCAGCAAGGCCATGTTAGTGAAATCCCCCCCCCATTACTCCCTATTAATATGTCTCCAGATCCCTGACTGGAGACATTATCCCTGCACCGTGATAGTGTAACTCTGAGTGTCATGTGGTGCATTAAAAGTGGAGAGGCTGGGCGAGGCATCCAGGAGGCAGGCCAGAGGATCACAGAGGATGGCTACTCTGCAGCCTGCCCTGGCCCAAGTTCCCCGAGCCGTCCCAGACCTACTCCCAAGGTGTGAATGTGTGTTGTGCATTAAAAGAAATTAGAGAGCAGGGGCGGCAGGCAGGGGGGTGATGTGGAAGATACAAGACCGTAGAGCCCTGCCATCTGCCCCACCACAAAGCCCATCCATCCCGCCCCCACCTGCTCTCGAGGCCCTAACTGTTGTGTCCCGATATGTGCCTAAGGGTAGCTATATACAGTGAGGTGTGAAGTGTGTGAAGTGCACAGTAGGAGGCAGTCTGGTGTGGGTCCGGCCCATTAGGACAGAGCAGCGGGGGAGACAGGTAGTGAGACCACCGGTACTGACGCAGAGGGCCCCCAGAGCCCCGAGGCCAGAGGCCAAAGTGGGCCCGCCTGAACCCGACCGGCCCAGCTACAACCAAAACTCCCAGGAGTCGCAGCGCTAGACCAGCGCCCCGGCAGACACCGCAGTCCCACCACGGGCCAGCGGCATGCAGCACCCTGCCCCAGAGGGAGGGCCAGGCAGCACCACCCGGAAGCGAGGGCCATGAGCCCCCTCGCCCACCCCGGAGCTGGCACGTCCGGGACGCAGTGCGCCCACCCCGCAGCACCACCGAACCCCCACCACCACTCCCCAGGACAGCCCCTAGGCCCCGACAGAAGCCCCCAGCCAGCAGAAGCAGTGGCGGCACACAGGAAAGTGCCGAGGCCTGTGCCCGGATTAGCCAGAGCCACCCCCCAGAGAGACCACGCCCACGCCAGCCTCCCAGGCAGCGGAGGGCCCCCAGCCCCCCCAGGGGAGGGAGAGGAACGAGGACGAGTGGCCAGGCAGGAGAGGAGGGAGGAGGAGGGAAGCAGAGCAGGAAGGGAAAGGGGGGCGACCGGAGGGCTGACCCACCCCAAGCTCCAGGGCCAGCCAGGCCGCCCCAGAAGAGATCAGCCGCCAACACCCCCAAGACCCCGGGAGAACGCACAGACCCAGCAGGTCCAGGGCTCAAAGGGAGAGACACCGGGAACAACCACCCCCAGGCAGAGGGGCCCGAGCCACGCTGGCCCCGCGGAGCCAGAAAGCGACCCCAAGAGCAGTAGGAAGGGACACCCCCAGTGCATGCACAAAGCCTTGAGGTCCATGGTGCCATCCTACTTAAAAAGGTAGAGGGTTAATAACCTGAAATAAAGCAAAGAAAAGTCAAACCATACACACAGACAGAATAATAATTACAATTTTATGAGGGAAATGGTATACGCTCCCATACAAGTGGAGGCTACAGATTAATATTTATAGATTTAATAAATGGAGACCATTTTTCTTTGAAGGAGTCCAATTGTTTTTTTCTAATAGCAGATATTCTCTCTAGTGAAATGTATTCTGTGAGGAGGATCAGCCAATGGATGATGTTGAGGGCTTTCTTATCTTTCCAGTTAACTAAAGTAGTTTTCTTGGCGATGGTGATAGCTGCAAGTGTGGGCTGGATATGTGGAAGGGCTATTTGCGTTAGATCACCAATTAGGCAAACATTTGGGGAATCCGGAATCCCACAGTCCAAAATATTGGAGAGTCTCTGTGTGATTATTACCCAGAATTGATAGACGGGTGTACAAAGCCACAGAGCGTGAAAGTAAGTGTCAGTCATGTTTTGGGTGCATTGTGTACATGTGTCTATAGAGATAGAGACAACAGCCATTTTTTCTGGAATGAGAACACTTGGGCACAAAACACAGTGGCATAGTTAGCAATGATTCTTGCTAGCATCAACACGCACTGGCACACGTGTGATGTGATGTCAACAATGTGACTTAGTCTTTATAATTTTTTTCTTAGGCTTTTACAGTAGAGCAGGGCTAGCCTCCGCCGCACTGTGATCCACGCCGGTGGTAATGATGACCGACGGAAACAATCAGAGGTCCTTAAACTGAACGTAGCATCAGTGTGTAAAGTTGTTAAATCGATGTGTGACACCGTAGAATTCTCTGGACCCCTGCCTAATTTGGCCACTGATGAGATATACTCTTGGTTGTCATCATTTAACTGCTGCTCAGAAAACAATGTAGTTTTCATGGATAATTGGCATGTGTTCTGGGGAAAGCCTGGGCTCATTCGCAGATAGCATACATCCCACTTGGGAAGGTGCCTCTCTCTTAGCACAAAATGTGGCTGCTAAATTTAGCCTGTCAAAATGACAATACAGAGTGCGGGCCCATGCGCAGAGTCATAGTGTAAAACACTTCTCTGTGCATCAACTTCACTCTGAGCTGTCACAAACCCAGCATGTAGCAAGTAATAGAAAAAACTGTGTCTATACCCTGTGTAGTTAATGATATTTAATTTTATATATATATATATATATATATATATATATATATTTAATTAATATTTAATTATATTTAATAATAAACCTAGTATTAAAAAACCTATAGGAGTGAGATCAAATAATTTAATAAAAATAGTTTTAAGTAATCAGATTAAAACCTAGCAATTTTATCCAATGTGGACTGCTCAATATTACATACCTGCAAACTCATGAGGGTTAAAAAAGGTGACAAACTAATCGTTGCCCCGCCCCAACCCCCAACAACCCCCCCCCCCCGCGGGTGCTACCAAACAAAAGACAATATTTCAGTTAATAAATCATGCACTTTTTATTTTTGCAATTTTGAGAGAATTACTTTCATTACTCAAACTATGAACAAAACTGCACAGAAACTGAACATAAATTCATTGATTGTTCTAGGTCTTTTTTCATCCTCAGAAACCCTCACATTGGCCCCGTGGTGAACAGTTCTACTTAAATCATGAAAAGTATGTGTAATTTGTTTAAACCGGGCCGTAGGTTTAATGTAGTCCGCCATGTTTTTTGGACCCCGCATCTCCCCCCGTTGCAGCCCGGGCGCACGGCGAAATCCTCCCCATGTGCCCTCCACCGCCTGTGCATAAGTCCGGATGAGGGGTTGGGGGCGACCGGTGGGGATAATCCTCCGGGGTGGCACTGGCTCAAGGTTGGGGTTATAGTGGTTGCGGACCCCGGCGTTGTGAAACCCCGGAGCCCTAAATCCACTGTCCGTCCCCAGGAGAAAATCATCCCCACCGCGGCATCCCGCTTCCCACTCCCCGGGCGCGAAGCGACCTGGCCGGCGTCCCCTGCGGACCACCGTCCAGCCCTCTCCGTCCGTAAAATTCTGCATTTTATTTTATATATGTATGTGTCTGTGTGTCCCGTGTTGTGTGTGTGTTCTGTAGTGTGTGTGAGTGTGCGTATTTTAATTTTAACAAAGAAAAGAGAGACAAAAAGAAAAGAAAAAGAAGCTAGCTAACACGGAAATCTCCGCCGAAGCCGGGCGGAAAACTCCCGTGAAAGTCAAATAAAAATAAAAAAGTGGACGACGTTTCGACCTAAATAGGTCTTTTTCAGGTCCAAATAAATAAAAACCAGATAAAGGAAAGGGTTTTGTGGTGGTTTTCGACCAAAATAAAGCTTGAAAAAAAATTCGGTCAGGGGATAGATTTGACGGAACAGAAATTTCATTTTTGACAGATTAAATAAATAAATAAAAAAATCAAATAAAAAACGTTATGCGTATTTTGCAGTGATTAATCGTAGCAGCGTAGTTTGGAGTCAAAATGCGTAAAGGTCGGCAGATATGCAATCTATCGCACTCAGTTATGACATAAAACCAACAAAAATGTTTCTGGACTTACCTCAGCACACGTTGCAGTCAGCACAGCAAAAAAAAAAAATCTTCACAGCGCAGTTGTTCAGGTACTCCAAATCCGAGGCCGCGACAGTGAATGTGACAGTTTCGTTTGTTTGGAATGTGAAAGTTTCATACTCGCGCGTTAACGTTACGAGATCTCGCACGCGACTAGGTTTTAACTTTGTAACTGGCAGTCATGGAATGACCATTGAGAGTGTATGATGTATGTACTGTAGGCTATCTCAGTGGGAACGACAGGCAGAGTGAGACAGACCAACATTATAGAATATAGCTCTGTAGTCTGTCTCTGCCTTGCCTGGCCTGCCCCCCCCCCCCCCCCCCAAAAAAAAAAACAAAACTCTTCGGATCTACACGATTCACGTAAGTGACCTATTTCGGGATCAAAACGGCGAATTTCGCCGAAAGGTGACTAGTTTGCAGGTATGATATTAGGTCAATTTCTCCCAAATCTTTATTATTAAATGATCTAATTAGTGATCATAAGATTGATATTTTAGCTCTGACTGAAACCTGGCTTCAGCAGGATGAAGATGTCACATTAAATGAATCCACGCCACCAACTCATGTGAACTATCACACAGCCAGAACCAGTTGCCATGGTGGAGGAGTGGCAGTAATAGCTCACTCCAGTTTAGGTCTAAGCCCTAAAATTAATCATAAAATTAATCACACTTTCCACTCCTTCGGAAGTCTAGTTTTATCCATTACCCAACTGCAGAAACCAAAAACCAGTCTTTTTTGTCATAATCTATCAACCTCCTGGTCCTTATTCACAGTTTTTATTAGAAGTCTCTGCCTTTTTATCCAGTGTAGTGTTGAACTGGGATAGGATTATAATAGTTGGTGATTTTAACATACATGTTGACAACACTGACTCTCTTACTAATGCATTTAGTGACCTACTAGATGGATTAGGTTTTATCCAAAATGTTAATAAACCAACCCACATTCACAGACACACACTCGATCTGATTTTAACACTTGGTGTTGAAATTAGTGACCTAATTTTCCCCCATAATCCCATAATCTCAGATCACTTTTTAATTGCCTTTCAGGTTTTGTTTGAGGATGTTTCCACCTCAGTGATTAAAACACAAATGAAAAGGATACTATGTGACCATGCTGTCTCAAAGTACAAAGAGTTAATTAAGCCACTATTTGCGTCTATGTCATGTTATTATGTAAAGGACACATTTAGTCCCTGTATAAGTGATGAGTTAGTTGATAGTGCCATGCACACACTACAAGCTACTTTAAATAGAGTTGCCCCCCCTTAAATTAAAAACTACTAAGATTAGATTAACATTAGTACACTGCTGACACTCGCTCCATTAAACAAGCAACACGTAAATTAGAGAGGCAATGGCAGCGATCCAATTCAGAACATTCTTTCAATGCCTGGAAAAATAGCTTACTAAAATATAAGCAAGCTTTGCGTACAGCCAAAATTAGATATTACTCATCCATAATAGAAGAAAACAAGAATAACCCTAGATTCCTGTTCGGTACTGTAGCCAGACTGACAAAAAGCCACACCTCCGTGGAACCACTTATTCCATCCACGTTCCATTCTGATGATTTCCTTCAGTTCTTTAACAACAAAATATCAACTATTAGAAATAAGATAAACTACTCCCAAATATTAGATCAGAAAAAGCAGCAGTTTCAAACCTAGACCCTTTTATAAATCCCTCTGTAACACCAAATAATTTCACTGCTATAGACCAAACTGATGTAATATCTATTATCATGTCTTCCAAATCAGCCACCTGCCTCTTAGATCCAATCCCAACCAAACTCTTTAAAGAGATTCTGCACCTAATTTTTGACACTTTCCTAAATATAATTAACACCTAATTAACGACTGGATATGTGCCGCACTCATTTAAATATGCTGTTATTAAACCAATTCTGAAAAAGCCTACTGTAGATTCTGACATTCTAGCTAAATATTGGCCTATGTCCTTTCAAAGGTTTTGGAATGAGTAATAGATAAACAACTGTGCCAATACCTGCAGGATAATACTTTATTTGAACAGTTTCAGTCTGGCTTTCATGCCCATCATAGCACTGAAACAGTGTTAGTTAAAGTTACTAATGACTTATTAGCCGCTAACGTCGGATTAATATCCGCCCTGGTGTTATTAGACCTTAGTGCAGCCTTTGACATCATTGACCACAGTATATTAGTGCAGAGATTAGAATGTGATATGGGTATTAGAAGAGAAGCTCTCTGCTGGTTTAAATCATATTCATCTAATTGCTACCAATTTGTTAACGTTAATCAACAATCATCACTTTACATTACTTATGGCGTGCCCCAAGGGTCAGTCCTTGGGCCTATTTTGTTTACACTATATATGCTCCCTTTAGGCAACATCATTAGAAATTATGGCATTAATTTTCATTGTTATGCAGCTGACAGACAGTTATATTTATCAATTAAACCTGATTAGACCAGGCAAATAGATAAACTAACTACATGTGTCCAAGACAAAGACTTGGATGAGTGCCAATTGTCTTTTATTGAACCCTGAAAAAACTGAAGTCATTATAATTGGTCCTAAAAATGCAAGAGACTCCCTAATTGACCAGATAGTTAGTCTAGACAACTTAAGTGTAACACCCAGTGCCACAGTTAAAAATTTAGGTTTCATTTGATCCAGATCTTTTATTCAAAGAGCACATTAACCAAACATGCAGAACAGCCTTCTTTCACTTGCGCAACATAGCCAAAATTAGGAATATTCTGTCTAAAAATAATGCATAAAAATTAATTCATGCATTTATTACATCACGATTACATTATTGTAACTCCTTACTTGTAGCGTGTCCTAAATATTCCTTAAAAAGCTTTCAATTGATTCAAAATGCATCAGCAAGATTATTAACAGGATCAAACAGAAGAGAACACATCACCCCTGTGCTCCAAACCCTTTATTGGCTACCAGTTGAGTTTAGAATTAAATTTAAAATCCTCCTCCTTACATATAAAACCATTAATGGTAGGGGCCCCTCTTAGTTACCTGGCTGCTGTCTTATGGAATCAGCTTCCATTTAATATTAAAGAGGCCGACACAGTCTCTACATCTTAAATTAGGTTGAAAACATTCCTGTTTGAGAAAGCTTATGGTCAGTTTAGTTAAAACCAGACTGAAGTCCCAGTTCAGTCTTGACAGGCAAAAAAAAAAAAAAAAAAAAAAACAATCTGGCAACAGGCAGACAGAAAGAGCAGGCTTATAAAGAGCCACCTGCTTAACCACAGGTGTGATTACTCAGGTGGCTTGCATTGGAATCAGGACAAAGGTCACACACAGACAGAGAGAGAAAAAAGACAGAGCAGAACAACATACAAACATGACAACTATAGTATATATATATATATATATATATATATATATATATATATATATATATATCATAATTTTGACATTTTATCTAATAATTATCCATTTCTTATCTGATAATTCTGACTTTTTATCTCATAATTTAGATTTTTATTATCTGTGGTTTTTGTCTTTGTTGGACTTCTGGGCCTTTACTTTGACATGTGGGTTTGTGTTGACACTTCACCTACTTTCCCCCTGATCACCGTGTGTCTCCTCCCATTAATTATCCCCAATTATGTCTCACCTCTGTTCAGCCCTATCTAACCCTCCTTTCTCTGTTGGTCCTTGCAAATCTGTTGTCTTCCTTTGTGATATCATATGAGCAAGTTACCTCTTGTCTTGATCTTCTGATGTTTTTCTGTCTAATCCTGCATTTGGTAAGCACACCCCTAGTTTTTGACCCATTGCCTGCTTTTTTACCTCGCTCCTATGTATTCCCTGCCTGCCTAACCCTAACCCTGGAAATCGGACCCCCTGGTCTGACTTTAGAACATCCTCTGGTAATGTTATTGGAGTCTCCTTTTGACTTATTCCGGACCCCCTGTTTCCACTGACCACTGTTTCTGTCTCTTGTGCTCCAGTAGCTTTCCTCAAAAGAGACTTTACTTCAGACGACTCAAACAGAAGAGGAGCTTGCACCATTTATTTAATATATTAAATAAGTATCCTAAAACTGCATCCTTGCTTAGGGTCTTAAATTTGGGTCCCCCCAGTTTCTGCCGTTGTTTCAATCCAATGCGCGTGGTCCGCTGTCAGTCCGGCTTTGTCCACAATTCACTAAAGTCGCTTTTCGTCCCTCAGTTCTCAGCGGATTTCAATTCTGATTGATTCATTAGATAGACCTAAGCATTGGGCACAAAACCTATCACTTTGTTTTTTGAAATTTGCTTTTGGAAACGACTTTTTTTTTATTTCTTTGTTTTTCCAGTCTGCCACTAAAATGACTTCTCCCTCAGTTCTCAACAGATTTAAATTCTGATTGATTCATTAAATAGATCTAAGCACTGAGCACAAGACATCTCACTTTGTTGAAATTTGCCTTTGTAAACATTTTGTTTTTTTTCCAGTTGTTCACTAAAATAGCTACTCTTCCTTCAGTTCTCAAAGGCTTGCATTTCCGACTGATTCACTGAGTTAAATTTCAATCAAGATCAAAGAAAGTAATATTATTATTATATTACTTTCCACCAACAACCTCTTGCATAGCATGTAACAACTTTAACCACAGTAATGTCATTACCCAGTTACCTACTTTTGTTTGAGTACCCCAGAAGAGCTTCCAACTGTTTTTTGCATTTGTTGATAAAAACATACAGTCACACAGTGGTATTGATTTTATGATCAATTGAATGACTCCCTTTTGTTGATAGCAAGCCATCATAGCTGTGAGGACCGGATGAGCACAGTGCCATTGGCCCAATTTTTTTTTCTCATCTTTTTTTTTTTTCAAAATCATAATTTTGACTTTATCTCGTAGTTCTGATTTCATCCATAGCAAAAAAAACCTTTTAGTCAATTACAATTTAGAAGTTGTACTTTTTTACTTTTACTTCAGTTGAATGAGTACTAAAGTGTCATTTTGAATAGAACCTGTGGAGAGAGACACTTTAACCTGTTTTCCACTAATGCAGTTTCCAAACTACATGATGTGTCTGTGAAGGATATCCTCACTGAACACTGTTGGCTCTGAATAGCTGAATTTCCTTGAAAAGTGAGATTTTTTATCAGTATGTTACCAAAACCACTTAATGCATCATTGTTCTTGTGCTAGGTTTTTTTTTTTTTACTCACTTACAGAACCTGCCTGCTGTTATCAGTTGCTCTACAGTGAATACAATGGCCTACATCATTCATACCATCTACTGTCTGGAGATATATATATATATATATATATATATATATATATATATAAAAACAAGTTTTTACAGAGGAACATTTTGTGACATAGCATTGTCCTGATCAAATGAAAATGTGTTTATCATTTATGCATATTTCTAGTGTTCACTTCTTCCAGGAAATAATACTGTTTAAAAAAGTAATTGCCTTAACAGTATCATTATATATTGTATCGTGATCCTAGTATTGTGATTAGTATGGTATGTATAAACACCCCTACACATGGCAATTTGTCTTTTAACTTCCAATCAGCATAATGTATGAAAAATTAGTTTCCTTGACACTTTTGTGAATTGAAAACCTAACTTATCGTTTTCACTTGCACATACATAAATATACACTCTACAAAAATATAAACGCAACACTTTTGTTTTTGCTCCCATTTTTCATTAAATGGACTCAAAGATCTAAAATTCATTCCAGATACACAATATTACCATTTCTCTCAAACATTTTTCACAAATCTGTCTAAATGTGTGATAGTGGGCACTTCTACTTTGCGGAGATAATCCATCCCACCTCAAAGGTGTGCCACATCAAGATGCTGATGTGACATCATGATTAGTGCACAGGTGTACCTTAGACTGTCCACAATAAAAGACCACCCTGAAATGTGCATTTTTTTGCTTTATTGGGGGTCTGGGGACTCAGAACCAGTCAGTATTTGGTGTAACCACCATTTGCCTCATGCAGTGCAACACATCTTCTTCGCATAGAGTTCATCAGATTGTCAATTGTGTCCTGTGGAATGTTGGTCCACTCCTCTTCAATGGCTGTGCGAAGTTGCTGGATATTAGTGGGAACTGGTACACGCTGTCAAATACGCCGGTCAAGCACATCCCAAACATGCTCAATGGGTGACATGTCCGGTGACTATGCTGGCCATGCAAGAACTGGGACATTTTCAGCTTCCAAGAATTGTGTACAGATCCTTGCAACATGGGGCCGTGTGTTATCTGTTGAAACATGAGGTGATGTTCATGGATGTATGGCACAACAATGGGCCTCAGGATCTCATCACGGTATCTCTGTGAATTCAAAATGCCATCGATAAAATGCACCTGTGTTCTTTGTCCATAACAGATGCCTGCCCATACCATAACCCCACCACCACCATGGGCCACTCGATCCACAACATTGACATCAGCAAAGCGCTCACCCACACGACGCCACACATGCTGTCTGCCCTGAACAATGTAAACCGAGATTCATCTGTGAAGAGAACACCTCTCCAACGTGCCAGACGCCATCGAATGTGAGCATTTTCCCACTCAAGTCTGTTATGGCGACGATCTGGAGTCAGGTTAAGACCCCGATGAGGACGACGTGCATGCAGTTGAGCTTCCCTGAGATGGTTTCTGACAGTTTGTGCAGAAATTGTTTGGTTATGCAAACCAATTGTTTCAGCAGCTGTCTGAGTGGCTGGTCTCAGACGATCTTGGAGGTGAACCTGCTGGGTGTGGAGGTCCTGGGCTGCTGTGGTCACACGTAGTCTGCGGTTGTGAGGCCGGTTGGATGTACTGCCATATTCCCTGAAACGGCTTTGGAGACGGCTTATGGTGGAGAAATGAACATTCAATGCACGAGCAACAGATCTGGTTGACATTCCTGCTGTAAGCATGCCAATTGCACACTCCCTCAATGCTTGTGACATCTGTAGCATTTTGCTGTGAGACAAAACTGCACATTTCAGAGTGGCCTTTTATTGTGGGCAGTATAAGGCACACCTGTGCACTAATCATGATGTCAGATCAGCATCTTGATGTGGCACACCTGTGAGGTGGGATGGATTATCTCAACAAAGCACAAGTGCTCACTATCACACATTTAGACAGATTTGTGAACAATGTTTGAGAGACATGGTAATATTGTGTATCTGGAATGAATTTTAGATCTTTAAGTCCATCCCGTGAAAAATGGGAGCAAAAACAAAAGTGTTGCTTTATATATTTTTGTTGAGTGTATATATAGTGTATATATATTTTTAGAATAGAATAAGACTGAATTTATTCCGCCAAGGGAGTCATTCTACAATTATTGCAGCTAATGTAAAGTGCAGGTATGAGAGCAGAAAAACGTATTTACACCCTTAAAATATGAATATGGAAAATAAATTTGAATTTTAAACAGTATTTGTCTTCTTTTTTTTAACAGTAGTTTACATTATTTACAAGAAACACAGAATTACAGAAACACAATCAACTACAGAGACATATGAAAAGTCCCAAGCATCCCCTGTCCTTAACCCTTGTGCGGTCCTTCGTGAAAGGCACACTGGCTGTGTCCTACAATCGGGTCTTAAAGACCCAGATTCCAAGGTTCAGTTCCATAGACTCATCACCCCACCCCCCAAGGATATATTACTGTTTTCAGTAGTAAGCAATGGCATCCTACAGTACGTATAAAAAGGTACATTTGTGAGCCACCAGGTCTCTTTGACCCGAAGGTCCGCACAAGGGTTAAACCCTCCTCCTCGGCAGAAAAAACTTCAAAACCCAGTGGGGAAAAAGAAGAAATTGTCACAACCTGCCACGACCTTTCCCCCAGTGCTCTCCAGATCCACCTGGTCCCGCACTGTGCAGCTGCAAGTCCTTGCTGATCTGCAATATTTAAGCAGTGAAGCTTGCAGTTGCTGGTGTGGGACCATTCAGTAGTATCCCTTCCATAACACAGACATTTTGCCATCTCCTCTGTCACCATAACCTGGACATTTTTCACACCACGGACTCTGGTCGATCTAATCCTCCCAGATGTGATTTACTCTTGTTTTAGATTGTCTCTGTCTTGACTTGATTCTGTTTATTAATAAATTATTTTCCTCACTTCACCTCACCCCCTCATGACAGAAATCTTGAGGAGAACCACATTGAAGGTGAGATCCACTTCCATGGGCTGATAAATGAAGGACGGGGGGCTGGTCCATCCACCAGACAGGCAAGGGAGGGGATCCGGGGTCACAGGTCAGCACAAGCAAGTCACTGCAGATCCTGTCGTCCATGGCTCCAACACAGACACTGTCAAGAGAGCCACCACTCCCCCCAGGGGGGAAAGAGGACACCAGGTGACAAGCCATGAACAGGCTTGGTATGTAAGATAGGTTATAAAAATGACAAAAACAGGTGTGAGAGAGAGAAAGAGAGGGGGAGAGAGTGAGAGGAAAAAAAAGAACACAGTGTCTGTACTTCCCCCAGCATTCTAGCTCCGAGGGCAGCTTAGACTGAACTGTGACTTCAGTCTGGTTTTAACTAAACTGACCATAAGCTTTCTCAAACAGGAATGTTTTCAACCTAATTTAAGATGTAGAGACTGTGCGGCACGGTGGTGCAGTGGTTAGTACTCGTGCCTCACAGCAAGAAGGACCCTGGTTCGAATCCCACACCAGACCTTTCTGTGTGGAGTTTGCATGTCCTCCCCGTGTCCGCGTGGGTTTTCGCACTCCGGTTTCCTCCCACCATCCAAAGACATGCACTGATAGGTTAATTGATAATGAATGAATGAATGAATTATCTCCAACTACACCCCCCATTCTACTGGGAAACGCCGCCCTTTATATATATATATAAAGGGCATACATATATATATATATATATATATATATATATATATCCCTAAGCTCCACCCATGGGCATACCAATTAATAATAATATTATAATTAATAATAATAATACCATTATTTAATTAACACATAATCTACAATATTTACATGGAACATACATCAAACTGAAATCATATTAATTCATATTCAATTCAATTTTATTCATATTTATATATTTCACATGAACAATGGAACCAATTATCCTCCATACATAGAACACAAACAGAAGAAAAACCCAAAACAATGAATGAATATGTCCTGTAGTCACTGATCATGTGTTCTATGAAGCGCAAATTATGAGGATATAACAGTGGTCCGGTTCTGCAGCAGGTGTGCGTGCGTGAGCGCATATGTGTGCGCACCTCCAGACGCCCACCACATAGAGAAATGGCTGAGTAGTGAGGCAAGGTCCTGATGACAATGTCCAATTTAAACATATGTCACAGGAGAGGCGCACTTCACACACTCCAAAAAAGCTGAGAGAAAGAGAAAAAAGAAAAACACACACTGGGCAGAGATGATGGCACGCAAATGTCGCACCGTCACAATATTTTTAAAAAAGAATCTTTTTCTCACAAGTTGGTGTGGGCCAGTCTGTGTCCGCCTATTGGGGAATGTAAATACAAAACATACCTTTGATATATCTAATGTTTGGTTTGGTATTTCTATGTCATGAAATATGCCAGTATGTAAACTCTTTGTGCACAGTGAAGAACGTCTGACTCACCACAGTTGGAGATAACAAGATATACCAAGTAGTCATATATCTTTCAGGAAACGCAAGGAACATATCAAACAGTCAGAAATCTGTCAGGAAGTAAGTAAGTAAAATTTTATTTATGTAGCACCCTTCACAGTACAGGTACACAGAGTGCTTTACAAACCAGACAATAAAAACAGCATACACAAATATAAAATGGAAAGAAATAGAGGAGAGAGGCTAACAAAACACTAGTTTAAAAAAGTGCGTTTTAAGTTGAGTCTTAAAAATGTCTGTTGTCAGAGCTGTTCTCAGACATAGGGGGAGTTCATTCCACAGCTTTGGGGCCGTCGCCTCAAATGATCTGTCCCCCTTTGTTTTTAACCGGGTCCGGGGTACTGAGAGGAGAACCAGGTCAGAGGATCTCAGGGTGTGGCGCGGGTTGTGTTGGTGAATGAGGTCCTGGATGTAACTGGGGGCTTGGCCATGAACACCTTTGTATGTGAACAACAGTATCTTGTATTGGATTCTGAATTTGATAGGAAGCCAGTGCAGTGTGGCGAGTATGGGTGTGATGTGGCAGGATTTTTTTGTCCTTGTGAGAAGTCTGGCGGCTGCGTTTTGAACCAGTTGAAGGCGGTCGGTGGAAGACTGATTGAGACATGTGAATAGTCAGTTGCAGTAATCCAGCCGGGATGAGATGAACGCATGAATAGACATTTCAAGTTCTGAGTGGGAGACTATGGAACGGAGTTTGGCAATGTTTCTCAAGTGGAAAAAACTGTTTCGGCTCAGTGATTTGATGTGTGATTCGAGCTGCATCGACTGGTCAAACTGCACACCGAGATTCCTGATGTTTGAGTGGATGTTGTTTTTTAGGGGCCCCAGATGTTCTTGAATCCTGGCCGAGAGACTGTCGGACGCAATGATGAGGACCTCCGTTTTAGCGTACGTTTAGTTGCAGGAGGTTTTCTGCCATCCAGCCTTCAATGGCTGCCAGGCATTGAAGGAGGATGCTGAGACTCTGTAGATCATCTAGTTTGAAGGAGAAATGGAGCTGAATGTCATCTGCGTAACAATGGTGGGAAATGCCGGGGAACCTGCTGATGATATGACTGAGGGGTAACATGTACAGAGAAAACAGGAGAGGAACCAGAACCGAACCTTGAGGAACGCCATAGTGAAGGGGAGTGGAGTCTGACCTAAAAGGGCCGACGGCCACAGAGAAACACCTGTCACTGAGGTAGGATGTTAACCAGGCGAGGGCAGACCCAGCCACCCCAACTCAGTCCCTAAGCCTGTCTAGCAGGATGGAGTGGTCGACGGTGTCAAACTTTACAGGAGAAATGCTTGCTCTTACATTTGCCACTTTGTTTCCAAAAAAATGCAGAAAGGTGTTACAGTCATTGTCAGAGAGAACTACAGCAGGTGGAACAAGCGGGCTGACAATTGTGTTTATGGTATTAAATAGCACTTTGGGATTGTGCTTGCTGGATGAGATGCGGTTGGCAAAGTTTGCAGCCCTTGCAGTCATTACTGATGAATTTAATTGTATTGTGAGCTCTCTGACATAGAGACGATGTACTTCCAGGCTAGAAATTTTCCATTGCCTCTCTGCTCTGCGGCGTTTGCGTCTGAGCTCATAGATGTTCTCATTCAGCCACAGGGAGGTGTTAACGGGACGGACTGTGCGAGTGACAAGAGGGGCTACGTCATCTAGAATGTCACCGCAGTGCTCATTGAAGACGTGAACCAGACTGTCTACGTCATCAACGGGCGACATCAAAACATTAGAGTCAAAAGCCACCTGGAACTTTTCTATCACTGCCTTGTTTACAATGCGTGAACTTTTAGTCTGCTTTCCCGGCAAAAAGTCATTATTGAACGACACACTAAACAGTATGGCTTTGTGGTCAGTCACCAGCAAGTCCTCCATATGGACGTTACCAACATTCATCCCAACAGTGAAAACAAGATCCAAGGTATTACCTTTGATGTGCGTGGGACCTGTAACATGCTGGGTGAAGTGGAACGAGTCTGTGATGTTGAGGAAATCCACTGCAAAATTATCCGAGCCTTTATTGACATGGATATTGAAATCCCCAGCCATGAGGATTCGCTCAAAGTGAATGATGGAGGCGAGGAAATCACCGAATTCAGCGAGGAACGAGCCGTTTCTTCCTGGAGGACGGTAGATCAGGACGCAGTAGAAAGGATTTGTGCGTCCGATTTTGTTGATAAGGACTTCGAAAGAGGAGAAAGACCATGTGCTCACTGTACGTGAGGGAAAGCAGTCCCGATGGATACTGGCTAGCCCTCCGTCTCGGCCAGTGGATCTCGGGGCGCAGGAGAAAGCGCAGTTTGGAGGACAGAGTTCATTTAGCGAGACAAACTCATCTGTCTTTTGCCAGGTTTCTGTGATCAGCATGAAGTCGAGGTCCTCAGAGCCGAAGATATCGTTTAGTGCGAACGATTTGTTAGCAATGGATCTGGCGTTTATGAGAGCGAAATGGATGAGGTCGGCGCCGGCCCTGCCAGGAGTGTACGCTCGGGGAAGCGGGCGTAGGTATCTCAAACAGCGGCCCGCTCTCCAAGCCTCAGGCACTGTAGGCACATTTGTGATTGGAGGACGAAGGTTTTTCTCCGGGATAGTGGTCATGGGACAGGCACACGCAGGCATCGAAGCCACACTCGCGCCAACGATGATAGGATCCAGGAGCAAACGCCGGAAGCAGCAAGGAGCAGATTATAAAAAATAACCCTGACATGTTAAGTTGTGATTCACATATATGGGAAAGACACAGTACACCACATGACTAAAGCACAAGATAAGACAGAGAATGAACATGCTGAATTACAGAATTTGCAGGCCCAATTGTTAAAACTGCAACTTAACGAGGCCAGACAGAAGATAAAGAAAAGAAAAAGGGCAAACCAGAATACACCAAAGTATTAATGAATTCGCAGCTTGACTCTGCACAGATGGCTGGGCAACCCGATCTGTTTCTGACAACACCCTGGGCACCACAATCACAATACCAAGGATGTGGAGGCACACACACAGGCAAATTTAGGAAGGCACACGACTTACGGCCAATTAACTCCATTTTACAAACACCCACTGTACCAGTCCCTAACCCCTACGTAGCCTTGACCATGTTAGATCCACAACATCAGTGGTTCACATGCATAGATCTGGCCAATGCATTCTTCTGCCTACCCCTCGCAGATGAATGTCGAGACATTTTCTCTTTCACTTACCAGGGCACTCAGCTAAGGTACACCAGACTACCACAGGGTTTTGCGCTATCTCCAGGGATCTTCAACCAGGTGCTAAAAGACATACTTGCGACTTGCCAATTACCCGAGGGGGTGACCCTGGTGCAGTATGTAGACGATTTGTTAATAGCTGCTCCAACCGCCCAGTCGTGTCTACAAGCCACGAGATTGGTCTTGCAACATATGGCTGACACAGGGTTCAAGGTCAGCAAACAAAAGTTACAGGTGGCCAGGCGCCAGGTCTCATTCTTAGGCCGAATAATATCACAAAAGGGATCGGGGTTATCTGCACAGCACAGACACACCATTTTACATCACCCGCAGTCACACAATGTGAAAGAAATGCTATCCTTCCTTGGCCTAACAGGGTACAGCAGAAATTACATATTGAACTGCACAGGACTTACCGCGCCATTAAGGGCAATGGTACAAGAGGCAGGGAAGAGAAATCTCACCGCACCTTTGACTTCGAATACAGAAGCTGAACAAAATTTCATATTTTAATATTTTAATGGGATCCTGTTCCAGAGAAAAGGGGGAGAGAGAGACAAGTATTAATTATGTCAGCACAATGCTAGACAACATGGAAAAACGACACCCCATATGCACACAACATGCAGCTGGAATAGCAAAGCTCATTCAAAAAACAGCACACATTGTGATGGACCACCCGCTACACATATTGACAACATGTGTCAATATGTGTAGCGTATTTAGCGTCACAAAATTTCACATTAACAGCATTAAGACAAAGGAAGCTATGCAAAATACTGGAAGCACCAAACTTAATTTTCACACACGAGGGGATCAACATGGCAGAACAGGTGGGGACAGGGGAACCACATGAATGCGCTTAACAACTTTGGAAAGATGGCAAAGTAAGAGAGGGATTAGAGACAGAAACCATACAGGGAGCTAGAAACCTGTACACAGACGGGTGTTGCTACAGACATGACTCACAGGGGCTCATAGCGGCATATGCAGTGGTGGAACAGACAGAAAGGAATAAAAACAATAGAGGCTAAAAGATTAACCGGACAACAATCAGCACAGCGAGCGGAATTACTGGGGGTAATCGCAGCACTACGCCTAGGGGAAGGACAGGAAATAAATATCTACACAGACTCAGCTTATGCAGTAAGTGCAGTACATGTAGAACTAAAACAATGGTTGAGAACAGGATTCATGACCACAGCCAATAAACCCATCAAACATATGAAGGAAATGCAAGAATTGACAGAAGTGCTTATGCTGCCATAATAAAGTGTAAGGGACATGAAAAAGAACACTCAAAAACAAAACAGGGCAATGACACAGCAGATGAGGCAGCCAAAAAAGTTGCAGGATACACAACTAATATGATAATGATACAGGCTGACACAGAACACATAGAAGCAGTGGACACACATAATCAAGGAACAAGCAAAAGCATCGCCACAAGAAAAAACACTTTGGAAAGTAAGGGGAGCCACTGACAGAAGGATTATGGCGAAGCCCAGACGGCAGACCCATAATACCACCAGGCATCAGACAAAGAGGCACACGGAGTAGGACACGTGGGGGGCGGTGCAAATGATGAAAAATTTGGAGAATTGGTGGCATCCATTTTTGAGAGAAATGACAAAGCATTACATAGAAAACTGTTCAGTGTGCACAAGCTACAACCCCAGACCGACAGTGAGACCACACCCAGGGCGATTCCCTCTGGAAACAAGGACAGGGAAAGAGGTTATCATTGATTATACAGATATGATCAACCCAGTCAAGGGATATAGGTACCTCCTGGTCTGCGTAGATGCATATTCGGGGTGGCCAGAAACATGGCCCACAAAAAGAGAAGACAGCAAATCAGTGATAAAATTCCTGATAAATCAGTACATACCCCGACATGGATTCCCGGAAAGGGTAAGGTCCGATTAATGGGACACATTTTAAGAAACAAGACCTACAAACGGTGGAAAGAATGCTCGGACTGCAACATAAGTTTGGTACAGTGTATCACCCACAGTCACAGGGAAAGGTGGAAAGGATGAATTAATCAATTAAAACCAAATTGGCTAAAATCTGTGCACAGACAAATCTTAATTGGCTAGACGCACTACCTCTGGCCCTATTGTCCATACATAGCTCCATAAATCAGAAAACCAGGTTTACACCTTATGAGCTACAAACAGGCAGGGCATTTCCAGGGCCGAGCAGCAAACCTCCTGGGGACATGGGGGAACTGCAAAAGCTATCACCGAAACAGTATTTCCGTGAACTGAAAAGTCTTGTTTCAGCTTTTGCAGAACAGGTTGGAGAACAACAAGGCAGATAGCGACCCAACACCCCAACGACTGAGTGGGTATTGCTGAAAACCTTGAAAAGAAAGTGGTCCGAGCCAAGGTGGACAGGACCATACCAGGTTACGGAGAGAACCTCACACGCGGTCAGACTCAGAGGAAAAGGTGACACCTGGTACCATTGGAGCCAGTGCGACCACAGCCCCCAGCAGAACATTGGAGGAAACACACAGGGCTCTGTGTGAACAACAGGAGGAGTCGAAACCCACCGAACAACAAGGGGCAGAATGGTGGTAAAAGGGGGTGAGGCAGTCTACCCAAAACCCCCGACGGGAGGGAGTGAAAGAGACATCCCTCTCCAACAAGCGAGAAGCCGAATCACCAAAAATGAACCAACCCTGCAGCACAGATGACGACGAAGACACTCACCGGTTTGATTATTTGTTGGTTAATTGTGACTATTGTTTTTCTGTGGGCGTCGGTGCATCTTCTCCTGACAGGGAAGACACAAGTATAAATACTCAATTAGCACTACATATATATTCTATTGATGTGCGGCATATTATATCTGTAGTTTTAGGACGTTGATGACCGAGATTGGGAGGATAAAGAGGTCATGAACATTCATAATGTGTGAAAATGTGGTTGTTATTTTAGGTGATGTTTTTTAACGTAGGTTGATCTCTTAAAAGATATCAAAAGGGGGAATTGCAAATACAAAACATACCTTTGATATATCTAATGTTTGGTTTGGTATTTCTATGTCATGAAATATGCCAGTATGTAAACTCTTTGTGCACAGTGAAGAACGTCTGACTCACCACAGTTAGAGATAACAAGACATACCAAGTAGTCATATATCTTTCAGGAAACACAAGGAACATATCAAACAGTCAGAAATCTGTCAGGAAGCAGCAAGGAGCAGCACCCCCACCTTATCCTGCCTAGCAACAACTTAAAGACACTATACACCAATGAGGATACAGACACAAAAATGGGGAAGAACCCAAATAGTCTATAAAGAACACACACCGAGCTACCTCAGGTCAGATCTTCTTCCTGTCTCACTATTGATATTATACAGAGTGGATCTCCGCTTTCTGCAGAGGGCGAAATAAATATTCTTGTACTTGATTCAACTGAGACTCCGACTGACATCTTCACCACATCAACCAACTCAGGGAGATAGACAACTTCGGTCTAGTCTCAACAGGAACCCTGCCCTAACCCATTCACCACTGCTACTCTGTTGTTCACCATTGTTGCTACAGGTGCAAGGCTGCTGTTTTTTCCTGTCATGGGGTCATGACGTGGGTGTGAAGACACACGGGTACTCGTCCAGATGTGTGTGGAAACGATCCAGATCTTCCCACTCTGGGACCCGTTTTGCAAAGATATGGTTTTGGGGTACCCATGACACCAGTCCCATTTTGATTAAATGCCAACCTTAAGAAAGTACGTCGGTTCCATGTGAATTTGTTTCTGTTTGCATTTTTTGCAGATATTGGGTATATCTGAATTAGTATTTTCCAGATAACTAGTAAATATGGGACAGTTTTGCCCCTGAAATTGATTTGGATTTAGGTAGTGGTGTAGTCTACTTTGTGGTGGGTATACTTTATATTTGGGCAGAGGGACCGTGGTTCTCAAAATATGGGCGGTGACCCCGCGGTCCATGCGAAGGGCTGCTTTTTTAAAGCCATGAAAAGTCTACTACACCATAAAGTCTAACTACACCATGAATTGTTAATAGTCACAGTACATATATAACTGTCTTCAGAATGGTTAATTATGTACATATGATATTTAGGCCTTCGCCGTGGACAACATCGGTGCAAGGTCTATTGAGTCTGCTGTGATCACCAGGGGACGAAATATGCCAGGGACGCAATCGCCAGGGACGACCCGCACCACTCACACACACTCACACATTCACGGTAGCGAGCCATGTCCGAGCATGTGCACGTCACATGCACACACTGCATATTTGCTCCTGCTCAGAATGAATGGGAGTCTATGGGACAAGGCCACTCAGGGTCACTGACGTGAGTGGAAGTGTGTCAAATGTGACCTAAACCTAACAGTGACGTGGGGCAGGTCGAAAGATGAGGGCGAGTTCGGGGGGGTCAGAAAAATGCTATATTGTTCCTGCTTGGTTTCTGAATTTTGCACACACCTCAGAAGTGTGAAAAATTGTGAGTATTTACAGGTTTTGTAAAAGTCGGTCAAGAAATGTGTCTACAGTGTCCCCTAGAAAAGGTGAAATAGTTTGTATAAGGCCAGATCACGCCCTAATGAAGTTGGAGATATGATAATCGGTACACATGTTCGCCATATGATGATGAACAAAAAACCTAATGATTACCACGCCCTAAACCAACAGGAGGTTCGCCATCTTGGATTGAAATTTTTTAAATGTTGAGTCGTCATTTTTGCTGTCATTGGAATTTATCTATCTCCTCCTTGGTCGTTGGGCCAAATGAGCTCAAAATCGGTGAACACGACCTGGACAAGTAGGAAATCAAAAGTTATCCAATTTGTTTGGAAAAGTTTTTGTGCTTCACTGTCGCAAAGTTTGCATAGGTCTCGGAAAAATTACCACTACATAAACTGCTTCAGCTCGGACATACAAACAACGATTTAGCTGAAATTTGACACAGACGTCTATCTCCGAGGTCTACATCCATTTAACTAAAGACATTCTGATTTTGTACTATAGCGCCCACTAGAAATGTGCTTTTTCTTAAAATGGCTGTAGTTCGGACATACGAACACCGATTTGGCTGAAATTTGACTCCGATGTCTGTCGCCTGGGTCTACACCTGTTTGTCATTACGAAATTGTTATTTCGCACTATAGTGCCCCCTACAGATTCGCCAAATACACTGTTAGTTAAATGGCCGTAGATCAAACATACGAACACGGATTTGGCTGAAAGTTTACTCAGATGTCTATCTTTCTGTCCTACACAAGTTTATCAATAGAAATTGCGATTTTGCTCGATAGCGCCCCCACAAAATTGCCTTTACTGAAATGGCTGTAGATCGGGCATACGAACACCAATTTGACTCGGACGTCACGTGGGGAGACGGTCGGCAGGGGAGGTAGTCGCCAGGGGAGGCAAAATCCCCTCCAAAAACCACACCATTGTGGGCGCTTTTGCAATTTCCTTATAGCAATTAAAGCAATACTATTTCACCGGCTGTGACACAACACCACACTATTAAATAAATGCATGACAACAGCTCAGTACAGTACAGTAATTTTCTCTCATTCTCTCCCTGCCTTCACCATATTTCCTTTTGTCTAAGGTTACTTACATGATATTAAGAACATGTTTGTATTAATTTGTCAGCAAACATTTTAGATGCCATCTTAGTATAGCTAATAAACGCTAATATTCAATGTTAAAGTGAAAAGATCAACAGGATATCCTATAACTGAAGTCTAAAAATCTTTCAGGCTTCCTGCAGCATACTTGCATTTCTGACCTTTCACCCCCTCCTCCTTGACTGACCTTTTTTCATTCAAACTCTCAGCTTTCCTTTTTGTTCTTAGTCGTAGTCTACTGTGTATGATCTGTCAATGCTACAGGGGCAGGCCCATGGAGAAGCAACTATCCAATCACAATGTGTTTCATTAAAAAAAACAAAAAACGCTACCAATTCCTAACACTGACTCTGCGGAGCTCGGTGCATGTTACCATTGTTTGCAAGCAAGCTAATAGGGGGGCTGGTGGTGGGGGTCAGGCCAGGCAGGCCATTGCACAGGCAGGCCACTGGGAAAAGTGCCGGTCCTCCGGTGTGTCAGTCCAGACCTGGGACATAGTCAATTTTAGGTGAGTATAAGCCCAATTTTAGGTGGCTATACGGTATTCCCCGAGTTTTCCTGGTGGGTATACGGCGTATAGCTGCGTATCAAGTAGACTAGACCCCTGGATTTAGCCTGAGTAAAGTTGAATACACTTCCACACACCAAAATAATTTTGTTTGAGATATAACATATCTTCAAGGTGTGTGCTAATATATAACTATGAAATTATATTCAAGATTCTCAGGTGTATAATTTTTATGCAATTAATTAAACAAAAAACGTGCACTTTTGTTTTAAATGTACCCTTGCTCAAAACGTACAGTCGTGAGTATAGTTGAGACACCATTGAAAACAATAGAAATGTGACAAGTGAGTCTTTGCAAATGGAGTGATTTTAGTTTACTTAATTTAAATTGAAGTAATTTTGTTTCATGTGTTTTTCTAATATATTTAGTGTAAAATGAACTAAAATAGACTGGAACCCTAAAAATTTATTAATCAATGTCATTTACATGATATCATATTCAAAACAGGGTAAAAACATCAATAAATATCCACTTTTTAGGCCTACATTTTTCAATATTTATTTTATTTATTTATACTATTTTTATTTCATTTTTTTATTCCATATTTGAAAGATACTTAACAGTATGAAATTAATAACCGCATTGCAATTAAAACATATGAAAGACAACACCGGTCCGTGGATCAATTGGTACTGGGCCGCCGGCCGCCTCATAATTACTTAATTATTTCTCCTTTATTTATTATCCGAGTCTGAACAATCTCTTATTTTGAAAAAGGACCGGATTCTGTTGGTTACGTCATTAGCTTTTCCATTACCCTTGGAAATTCGCAAAATATAAATATTGCTATAAAACTGGTAATGGAAACACCTGAATTTCGAAAAAAACCCCACTCAAATATCGAAAAAAAAAGTTTTCACGCTTTCATGAGGTGGTTTTTCAGACATTTGGATATTGTAATATATCGCAAAACCGCAATGGTAACCCTTTTTCCGCACTATATGTCACAGAATGTGACTACATAGTCACATGACCACTTCTCTCAGAGTGAAAATTACAGCCACAGTCACTGTAACCATAGCAACCATTGACTGTTTATAATTTGTTGTTAAGTGCAGAGTACATTTACACTTAATATTTCGTCTGACAATGTAGGGACCACATGTACAGACCCTTATAATGTGAGACAGGTGGTTTGTTTTACATGTTAGGGTCTTCAAAGAGTTCGCCAGAGACTTTTACTGACGAGAGAATTAGCCGATTCATTCATGCTAATGCTATTACATGCTAAATCGCGGTTGTCATTTAAACACATCTAAAGCATATTTTCACCTAATATTTCGGTCTGACAATGTAGGGACCACATGTACAGACCCTTATAATGTGAGACAGGTGGTTTGTTTTACATGTTAGGGTCTTCAAAGAGTTCGCCAGGGACTTTTAGTGATAAGAGAATTAGCCGATTAATTCATGCTAATATCAGGCTGATATTGCAGTCAAGTGATTTGAAACTCCGAAGGTGACAGCAGTGAAATGTCGTGGGACGATATTTCACGAGAGTTACGACACCCCTGCCTAGAACAACCGTCAAAGCACAAATATACTTTGTCAAAATTTGAGGAATATTGATATTGTTTTGCGAAAAACTAATGGAAACACTGCTTCTGTCACTTGAATGCCAAAAATGTAACCCATGTTAGCAAAATAAGTAAAAAACAGATGTCTTTGGAAAGTTTCTTTTTGAAGAGGAAAAGACCACTGAAGAGACAGAAGAAGATCCTCCAACTTCCAAGAAAAGGAAAGCTTTTAACAGACAATACCAGGAGTTGGACTTGAACTATGCCCCCCCTGACCGGTCCGTGGTAATAAAAAGGTTGGGGACCACTGACATAGTGCATTCTATTATTCAAGCTGACATATCATTCTTGCATTAGCCTTTGCTAATCCCCCAAGCGCACCTTTCTTCTGTACGCCTTGTGAGTACACTGTCCGCCATTTTTGTACACTGGCCCGCTGTGACAAATTAAACCATACCTATTTGCGTTTTCACATTTTGAATGTTTGCAACCTGCAGATTCAACACTAGATGTCCCCATATAATCATCAATACTGTACATTTCAGAATAGACAATTCAACTCCAAATCTAGGCTGGTTTTTCCTGACTACCATTTTTTCCGAGAAGTAATGAATTGATAAACATTTTAAAAGTGGGGGGGGGGGGGGGGGGGGGGCAAAATTGTTCATCATATAAAGTGGTGGGGACATGTCCCCGGCGTCCCCGGTGAAAATGATGCCAATGGTTATATGTCGTAATGGCATGAACCTTTGAATTGCAATTTGCCATAGTACTGGAAAGTCACCCTCCAAATTTTGGATCATTTGGTGGTGTTGTGCAGATATGAGGCATTCCACAGAAAATCAGGAGACACTACAGGCAGAAATGTGTTGCATTATAGATAGATGTTGATTAAAGTAATTAATTAAGAAGAACCTTCATACTGAAAAAATACTTTTGACTATTTTTCCTACATGTTTGAAATTTAAAATGGGTCAATTTCACCCATAACAGGAGGGTTCACCCTGGACAAGTCATCAGTTCATCATAGAGCTCAACATATAGAGACACACAATTATTCTCACATTCACACCTATGGGCAATTTTAAACTAACTGATTTAACTTATCAGTGCATGTGTTTGGATGATGGGAGGAGCCAGAGAACTCTGCAGACACAGGGAGAACATGCTAACTCCACATAGAAAGATCGCACCTGCATCAATTGGTGTTAGAATCAAACCCAGGACCTGGGTCTGTGAGAACAAGTGCTGTCCACTGCACTACCCCTTTTCATTTTGTAAAAAAACAAAACAAAACATCATTATGAAATATTGTGAACTACAAATGAAAAGACACACACACTAGACTTTAATACAAGTGTCAAAAATAGAAAAGACTTAATCTCATCAATTCCCATCAGCAAAATGCACATCCATTCAGTCATTATAGTTGACACTGGTCAGTGACTCATATAACACTTGAGACACATGTCTTTATTATAATTTCACACATGCTTTTATATATCCATGAGGAACATCAGTCAAATGTTATTGAGCAGGTCAGGATAAGCCTGTACATCCTATTATCAGTGAGTCATTCACACACTCAAAAACCAATTGTCCTAATCAATAACAAAATATCTCTGTCTTAAGTTGTAACTTCAGCCATTACTGTCACTTCAATGTGATGTTGCATTGTCCTTAACCTTTACCTTTACATTAGTCAAAACACATTATACAGATGTGCTCACAAGTTAACATACATCAACAGAATTTATTATTCTTTTCTATTTTTCAGAGAATATAAATAATAGTACAAGAACTATTCTTTCACTTGTGGCTCGTGGTTTGGTGAGGTCATTAATTATTAAACAAATGTATTTGCTCTTTTTAAATCAACAGAAACTACCTACATGATTCTGATCATAAGTTTACATTCCCTCGTTCTTCTTCCTCCTTATTCCTTTAACAGCAGTGACAGATGTTAGTCTTTTGTGGTAGTTGTGGATCAGACACTTTATTTTCTCAGATGGTAAAGCTGACCATTCTTCTTTGCAAAACACCTTCAGTTCCTATAAGATTTGGGTTTTCTTGCATGAACTGCATGTTTGACACCTCCGCAAAGTGGTTCAGTGATAATGAGGTCAGAAGACTAAGATGGAAAGTCATTCGCCTTCAGATTTTTTCTGCTGTAGCCAGTGAGGGTTCGACTTGACCTTATGTTTTGAGTCATTCTATGCTTTCACACTGTTAGGCCAAAGCCAGGCCAACCGGGGCTACCTGCTTTCACATCTTCAGGACCAGGTGCTAACACGGGCCGAGGACCAAAACCCAGGCCATTACCCCAAGGGTAATGGCCTGGGATTTCTGGCCCAAGCAAATGATGGGCCAACAGGGGCCAGAGGCAGGGGGTGGGGATAGTAGAGTCTTAGCTGTAACCACCTGTACCTGTAAAGAAGAAGAATATGGATGTCCAGTTCTGGTCAGCTGATGCCTGTGCTCTCCTCATTGTCTGGACAGAAGACTGTTCAGCAGAAAATCGACAGGGTTTGCAGAGAACTGCAGAGCAAGTAGTGTGAACACCACAGATGTTCAGGAGCTTGACAGACAAAAGAATCTGCTACGAGTTGGAATTGTCATTTCCTGATTTGAAGCTGTTATTGTCTTTAACCATTGTATTCAACCATAATAATCTAGCTAGCATGCTATGTATAAACTTAAAGTACATTCCTGGTGAGTGTGACCTCATGGTCACATTTATGTTCTTTATTTTTCACCGTGTTTCAGTGTAATTCATACAGACTGATATGATGCACCAGATTTCTGGAAGGTGTTCATTTAGTCACTTCCTAGGTTGAGCCCCTCCAGCTTTTGGGAGGAATGACACTAACAATTACTCATTCAAAGAGTCTGTGCTGTACTTGTGTTCACCAGTTCTTCCAGCTGAGCAGTTCCAGCTGTTTCATGCCTATGACTGTACACTGACATAAATCACTCCAGATGTGTCTGCACAAATTACAAAAGGTTACGTCGTCAGTCTTAAAGTAACTGAAAAGGTTTTTGACCATTATTTATATCAGCCAAAGGCTTTTTGTAGTGAAAACATTGTTGTTTTATACTTTTTTAAAACTACTTTTTCTATATCCACTTTAGCAGAGGAACAAAATAAACTCCATTTAGTTTATTACTGTACATGATGTTGTTTTGATTAATATAATTTGATACTCCTGTGCATGAGTTTATTTGAACTAGTGTTTGAAAATACTGTACAGACTCGGGATACATCAGCATGTGCAGTGGGACCACCCCCATTAACGGGATCAAAATCAACAAAAGTGATTACGTGTATTTTCTGGACTATAAGGCACACTTAAGAGCCTTTAATTTTCTCTGAAAGCGACAATGCCCCAGCGTTGGTTCCGGAGTGTTGGTCATGCTTAGTGACTTTGAAGTGATTTTGCGTCGTACACTTGGTAAAACTTTAGATTCCAATTTTTTAGCATAAAACCACGATTTCGATTATTGCATCACTATCTTCCATTGGGACACCCCCCCCCCCCCCAAAAAAAAGAAAATTTTAATGAATATTGGTGCAATTTTTCATGTGAAAATATTGTAAACGACATTCGCGACACTGGTAAAGTACACTATTGGAATATAATTAAGTTTAAAAAAAAACAATAGTGACACACATACGCAGAGTGAAAGATATATCCCTTGGTTGGATTTAACTTGACTGAAAATGTCCAAACATATTAATGTTTTGTGCTTTCTTACATTAAAACTGAGCTGCCATCGTTGGCCTGTGTGTGATACTGTCCGGGGGAAAATTTTTTCAACCTGCACAGAGATCAACTATCCATTTATGAGTTCAAGATTCAAAAATTTCTTTTGTCATTTTGCATATCCAAGGAACATAAAGTGAAAATTCAGTTTGACCAACCCATCCCAGGCTGATCAGGTCATGCAGCCATGTACGACGTTACCCTCAATATCGATCACTAATCAATCAGATAGTCAAGAAATTAAGTGTATACATTCCACTATACAGTGTATACAGACACTGAGTTCTTTCTCTCTCTCTCTCTCTCTCTCCCTCTCACAACTGTTTTTGTCATTTTATAACTTATCTTACATAAAAAGTCTGTTCATGGCTAGTCACCTGGCTAGTCTTCGTCTTAAGTTGTACAAGTTTGTCGTATTGCACCTGACATTTTTACGGGTTCTTTACACACTTTTCATATTGCTGATGTTCGTCAGTGGGAGAAAAGCTTAACCAATTCCATATAACGGAGGTGGATTTCTTTTTCTTCAACTCCTTAGCTTCGCTGTCAGCCATAGCTCTCTACGTGACTTTTTACACACATATACCATGATGGAGGCATGTACAAAAGTGTGTTATGATGCACAATTCACTATGCTAATTTCTACATCTGCTGTGTTGGCGAGAACCAGCATAGAAATGGGAGAAAAGTTACCGCGTTCATTGGCCAAAGTGATCTATATGATTTCTCCAAATTGGCAGGTTGTCCATGATCCTCTACTTGTTCTTATTCTTCACAATTGAATATCGTCAGATTTTATTTTGAAGGAAGCTTTATATCCGCCCACAGATTTCCAAAATACAAAACACTTTACAAGTTAAGTGCTAACACGGACTAGCACCGTGTTGTCAAGTCACACTGTCGGGTTTAAACTGAGCACTAAACACTTCAGCTCCTGGGTAGAGAATGTTTAATCATGGGTTGGGACTCAGTCAGTCCACCGGTACTTCAGTCACATTACTCCGTCAGTCCACCTGTACTGGATTCCCGGTGAGTCTCCTAATGCTGTCATGTCTTTAAAAATACCCCTGTAAACCAGACACCAGCATCATAAAGAGTTTTTTTTTAATCAAATCAGTGAATATAGTTTCATTGACATTAGTGTTCTTAAACAAGATTATGTTGATCAGGTGATTTTCCTCCAAAAGAGTAAAAAAACCTGTATTTTATGTCTAACTTCAGTGTTATGCTCAGTGTATTCTCACATTTGCAGGAGTAATTAAACTTTATGACATTTTTATCTTTTATTTTGTCTTTCTTGAGGGAAAGTAAGTTTTGTATTTTAAATAAGAGCAGAGTTTTCCAAACCTGTTAAATTGGGCACACCAGATTATCAGATTTACATTTCACTATTATCAGTTATCTACAGGTACAGTATATTGTAAACACTTCAGTTTATGTTGTGTGAATTTATGTTCAGTAGTGTTATGACTGTGTAGTGAGAACGACCCAAAATACAGATTTCAGCTTCAATCGGCTCTTTATTCCGAGCTCCAGCGAAACAGCACATGAAAATAATAATACAGGCAAGCTGTTACAAAACTCACTCTAAATGGACTAAACTAGTAACCAGGGCAAAATCCTGCTGGTTCAGAAATTCTACGCTGGGAGTCCCATTGAGGGAAGAATATGGGGTGAACTGACGAGGAGGACAGGAAAGGAAAGAACTTAAATAGGGAGAAGTGATGAGGGCAGGTGTGCGAGGGCCAGGTGAATTGATTAAGGTGAACGGTGACAGGGTGCAGTGTGGAAAAGACAGAGTGATGGAAAACGTGACAGAGTGCAGGGATATGACAAGTAGTACCTGCTCTATTGTCTCTGTGACACTAATTAAACAAATGGATATGGTTTTTAAATTATATTTTTGTTTCTTTTACTTGTCAGGAACATAAAATAAGTCCTTGCTCTTAAATTGCCAATTTGTATTGAATCAAACTGAACTGAATCGGTTTGAATCAAATTGTATCAAATCGTATCGTAACGTATCGAATCGTACTGAATCATATTGAATCGAACCGAATTGTTTACTATTTTTTATGAATCGCCCTGAATCAGATCATAGCCTGTGAATCGAGATTCTAATCGGATCATTGTGTGAATGAAAGATTCACACCCCTAGTTTCCTCACATTCACACACGGGCGCACACACACACACACACACACAAAAACAGTGGGATGCTGCTGCACAGTGTTGCCTGACATTGGGCTAGTGGCTTGCTCATGGACACTTTGAGATGTGACGAAGCCATGATTCGATGGGCATTGGACAACCTCCTCTCCCAATGGAGCCACAGCTGCCCAATGTGAAATGTTTAGCAATACAAAAGAACAGATAATGCCACACTTTCCACAATAGACTTATTTGTGGAGGGACTTTTGGGGCAAAATTCAGCATATTCACAGGAAAGTAATCCATGCATATTTGGGTTATGCATGCGTCTTTGGTTGTAGTTAAGCATGAATTAAATATTTGCAAAGTCTAAAATTAGTCCATTTGTACTTATAATGTGTTGTATGTTGGCTATTTGTCAGAATACAAATCAAAAAGTTATGATATCAAAAATGTAATTTACGAAATGAAAAGCTATGAGTACACTGTCAGTATGAATAAGAATTTCTCAGATGGAAGAAAGTGGTAAAAAATATGTAATCACATCACATGTATTTTCCATTGAACACAGAAAACAGATGAAATTCAAACCATGAGTGCTCAGCTGTAACTTAACTCCTAGAAGTTCTACAAAATCTGTGACTTGTAGCACAGTGCATCTCTATCCACAGGAAAAACTGGATTTCCTTTATGATTGAAAGCAGAGGGAAAATGACACAACAAGGGGCTACAGTAGCTGATGATGTATTTGTGATCACTTTCTTCCATCTGAGAAATTCGTATTCGTACTGAAGACAGTGTGTGTGTGTGTGTGTTTTTCAAGTTCATTATGATTATCACCACCAGTGGGAGAATGTGAGAGTGAATGAGTAATGGCTCAATAATGTAAAGTGCTTAGGTTACCTTGAAAAGAGCTATAGAAATCGAATCCATTATCATTACCTCTGCCAAGGAGGTTATGTTTTTGCTGACGTTTGTTGGTTGGTTTGGATGTTTGTGTACAAGATAACTCAAAAACTTATGGATGGATTTTGATGAAATTTGCAGGGTCAGTTGGTAATGGTGGTGGTGGTGATCCGGGGGGAGTAGGGGGGTATTTCTACCTTGTCGGAGGTCTACGCTTTTTTTATGTACAGAGCCCTTAGAAAATGTGAGATTGTTTGCTACTAATGTTGTGGAAGTGTGTGAAATGATTTGAAGAGTGCAGAAAGAAAGACTATAATAATTAGTTGGGGCTGTTTTGGAAGAGTTATTCGCCTATTATTATTAAGCTAGCACCACATCTCATGTCACCAGTTGAGGAATTCACATATATGGTCATGGTCCAGTATCTGCACAGTAGCTGGTCTGAAGATTTATCTCTTGGGTCTGTCATTTCCAGGTGTACTATTAGCACAGTGCTAGGCTAGTGCTATTACCACAGTGCTAGACTACTTACAGACACAGAGGCTTGAGTAAACACTGTGTCACCAAGTGCTTCATTAAATTAGACGTATTCCAGACTTTACATGTAAATGTATTTAACACCTCTAGCATATGGAAGCATCTGAAACTTCCTGTGAACTGTAACTGCATGCTCTACCTTTTCGCCTTTGACATTTTGTCTGCACAGCTGCTTAGGTGTGCTGCTGCATGTACGTACTTCCGTTTAACAGTGGAGAGAGGGTGTAATTAAACAGCTGCATGCGTGGGACCAAAATTCACTTTAGATTTGGTTACTAGGGTTAGGGTTAGGACTTTTGCTACCCAACTCTCTCACTTGCTCTCTCTGTGTATTTGTGGGGCAGCAGTACACTAACCTGACTCATGTCATCTGGCTGCAGTTCACGAGGCTCACGCAACCATCTGAGTATCGTGCAGTTCCGGCTTTCGGAAAAACAAAGGATTCAGGATCAGTGTCACCCAGTGGGACTTCCCATGACTGTGCGGTGTTGTGGCTGTATCCATGGTCACTCCAGGTGCTCAGTTCCTCTTCAGCTTTTTGCCATTCCCTTATAGTGGCCAGACTACTCTCATGTCTCCCTAAAAAGCGAAGGCATTTCAGACATATGAGAGAGCATTTTTCCGGAACATCTGACATGTTAAGATCAAGTTCTGCAAGCCGCTGGTCTACCTGTTTTCCATCGGGAAGTTCAAGGAATATCCGCTGGCTGTTGCCGATGTTGCCTTTTATCCTCAGATTTTCCCTGCACATACATTTGCAGACAACGCAGCGGTCTGTTTAGGTGCAACCATACCATGACGTTTGTTTTGACGGTGGTCTGCTTACAGTATGGCTCTTCTTCCTGCTGTCGCTCTGAGTCATGGCTTGAGTTCAACATGAGTGGCTGAAGTGGCGTGTCAGTCAAAATGAACGGACAGATTCTTCATCTAATCACATGCAACGATTGTAGATAAGTCCCCTCTTTTGAAAATAGATTGGTTGTGGAAGGGTCCCCAATGGTATTGTGATACCATCCAGCGACAGTCAGGTTAACAGTATGGCGCAGCTGTATCCAAATCAGGGAGCGGGAAAGTTAGATGAGCAATTAAATTAAGCAATTTAAGATCTTAGTTGTTGTATGTCATAATGGTGTGAAACTTTGCACTGCAATCTGCCACAGTACTGGAATGTCACACTCCAAATCATGGATCATTTGGTGGAGTTGTGCAGGTGTTATGACATTCCACAGGCAAACAGGAACAGCCTTTACATGTAAATGTATTTACATGTAAAGCAATAATACCTACCTTGTTTAGGTATTATTGCTTATTTTTCTTATTAATAATAATAATTCCACAATTATTTAATAATGGAAAGAATCACTTGTTAGCAAATCTCGCCATCTGAACCCGCTTTATCCTCACTAGAGTCGCAGGAATCACTGGGAGCCTAATCCAGCTACAATGGGCGAAGGCGGGGTACACCCTGTATGAGACACCAGTTCATCGCAGGGCTGAAGAACAAGCACTGTCACATTCATACCGATGGGTAATTTCGATTAACCTATTAACCTATCACTGCATGTCTTTGGAAGGTGGGAGGAAACCGGAGTATCCGGCAAAAACCCACACGGACACAGGGAGAACATGCAAACTCCACACAGAAAGGTCTGGTGTGGGATTCGAACCAGGGTCGCTGTGAGGCAGGAGTGCTAACCGCTTCATCACCATGCCGCCCTTGTTAGCAAATAACTAATAAATTCAGAAAAATTTGACTTGTGGACATGCTGAAGGAGGGTAGAGTTTATGCAGCTGTAGGTGCCATTATGGAACAAACAACTCTTCATTACATAAAAAAAGAGGAAAGTAGCATAAGAACAACAGCAGCAAAAAGATTTATCATGGATGTTGTAAATGTGTCACTATTGATAATTTGTTATGTGTCCAACCTTTAAACAAGAGAGAAAATGTTAATGGCTGTCTGAGAAAAGTGTATAGTCTGTGGTGAGGGTTTCGGCAGCCTTAAAACTTATAGAATAATTGTAAAATAAATAAATACAACTGACTACTTGTGAATTTCTCTTATTGCAGTTTATATTTAGAACAATATTTATAATGATATATGATATTCCACATAACTTTAAATGATGATGTGGCCTCAGTGATTCTTTGAGATTGACATAACTGTTGAGGTTTTCAGGCTAAACTGCAGCATTTATTGTCTTGTATAAATAAGGAGGCACACATGTAAATTTGTGTGTCCTTAATCTTTAACACCATAAGTCATCAAGGGACCTACATAAATAAAAGTTTTGGTGTGATGAAGAGACTGACAGACAGAATGATGTACAGTACAGGAAATGACGAGCCCTGCTGTGAAATCACTGTGTTCATTGTCAGAGGCGTTGTCATAGGATGCGTCATGTCTGTTTTTCTCCCTCTGAATTCATCTGCACTGGGATGGGATGGGCTGGTCGGCAGAACAGTGACTCTTCAACTTGCCAAAAGAGTCAGAACTGAAAAGACCAAGCTTTTGTGTTTGTTGTCTGCTCCTCTCCTGGCTCTCCTTCTGTCTCTCTCAGTCCATCAATGATTGATGTCCCCCCCTAGGATTTGACTCATCTTTCACCTGCAGCCTGCCTCACAGCTGTTCAATCAGCTCAGCAGAGGCCCACATGGATGAACACAGCTCTATACACTAAAATACAAGCTCAATGATGGAAGTAACAAAGTAGAAGTACTTCCTTTACTGTACTTAAGGACTGTTTTTAGGTATTTGTACTTTACTTGAGTAAAAGTAAAGTACAAAGTTTTTAAAACTTTTTAACTTGAATCCCTACATTGTTATATACATATATGTAATTTATACTCTTTACATTCTTAAAATAAACTCATTACTTTCTCAAACTAGACAAATGTGACTGTATGAAAAATAAGTTGTAAATCAGAAATTGTGAATTACTATATCATAATTTTGACTTTTTAATCTCATAATTATCCTTTTCTTACCCAATAATTATGACTTTTTTTCCTAAATTTTTAATTTCTATCTCATATTTTTACTTTTATCTCACATTTAGATTATTTTTAATCTCATAAATCCGTACAAAATGTGACTTTATTTGCTACTAATGTTTTATGGAAGTGGGTGAAATGAGTTGAAAGGATCAGAAAGAAAGACTATAATAATTAGTTGGGGCTGTTTTGGAAATGTGTACTGGAATCTGTGAATATGATAATGCTAATGGTGTAAATTGTTACTGCTGGTGGAATTAGTAAAAACTAAGTTTCAGGTAGGGCAGACAGCCCAGTGGTTTGTGGCATGCTAATGCAGGTGACACCAATCAACACCCAGCAAGACATATTACAGGTGTGAAGTGAGCCACCAAATTACCTACTGTGTTTCAGCGAAAGACATACGTCCTGTGATAAGTCAGGTCCTGTATGAATGTGCATATGAAGACCTTGTGAATGTCCATAACAGCAATGAGTTGTCATTAGTAATGCACTACGGCGCAGCTGGAGACAAATCAGGGGGCGGGAGCGTGAAACTTTGTACTGCAATCTGCCATAGTACTGGAAAGACACCCTCCAAATTTTAGATCGTTTGGTGGAGTTGTGCAGGTGTTAGGTGTTCCAGATTTACTGAATTATAGATAGATCATTATATATATATATATTTTTTTTAATCTCCTATTTATGACTTTTTAATTTTTCCTAAATTTCCTTTCAATACTCACAAGACTGAGTACCATGACCTAATAAAACACATCACTCACTTAAAAGTAACTCACTTTTAAAGTTTTTATTTTTGAATATTTTTGAAAATGTTCTGTTTTTTCTTGTTTAAATATGTATTATTTCAACCATAGGGGGGGGGGGGGGGCAGTTTTAATTTTTACTTTATTACAATTGAGAAGTTGTACTTTTTACTTCAGTAAAGGAGTTCAATCAGTACTTCTACTTTTTTTTCACACAAGTAGCTGTACGAAATGTAGCGTAAGTACAGAATGTGACTACTTTTACCACCTCTGCAACAGCTCGTCTGAGGATCAGTGCTTTCTGTATCAGTGCTTTCAGCTGATGTATCACACAGCTCGAACCATACGTGAATCCCCTCACATCCAGCATCCCTGGACACTCATGGATTTTTCACTGAGCTACTTTCACCATATGTTTTCCTCTCTTATATAGATCTATAAAAGCTTTTACCTCCTCAACTTTGCACGAGAATCAATGCTTTTATTCAATATATATATATATATATATATATATATCTCACCCTTTAGTGCATATCCCAAAAGCACAGAAATAAAAAGCCACTTTTCAGCTGCAAAGGCTGAAATTCCATGTTGTCAGAGCCCATTGTATTGCAGAGGCTGCATCTGTTCTTGTCTTGTATTGTCTATTGATAGTGTGGGAGCGGCAGACACCTCAACAGGCACAATTATGCAGCTTCACAAACGAGAGAAACGACCATAACCTCACACAGGAATCAGCGTTTTCTTCAAGCCAAAGGTGAGGAATAGCTGCATAGACGTCAGAGCCATCATCTCTATACTGCTTACAGTAACATATTCAGTAACATGCAAATAGGATCAGCAGGTCATATACCCTTAATACTGGTTTAGATTTGATATGGTGTCTGTTTGTTTGGCTTTGGTTTAAGCCAGAGAATGAGAACAGCTGCCAACAACCAAAAGCATGCTGTTTATCAACTTTCCAGCATCATCAGAAGCTCCACAGTGAATATGTTTAAAGCAGCATCTCCAATCAGTGCAATGGGGGGAAAAAATCTAAATCTGACCAAGTGTATTTATCTTACTTCTACTTAAAACTAGAAAAGCACTGGGAGAATGCAGACTCCACCAAGGCAGATCAGCCCCATCTCCTGAAAGCCCCCCCCCAAATGATTACATTACTCCACCATTCCCTGGTGGAGTAATAATACATAATCATGTAAATATCAAATTTCAGTGCGATATTGGAACTTATTTTGAGACACTAGATTTGGAAAATCTAATTTCAAGAAACCTTACCAAGAAAATTTTCACTTGTTCCATTGGCATATTTTTTAAAATGTAATTTCATTTTGTCTCATTTATAGAGCCCCAAATCACAATAATGTCATCTCACAGGGCTGTACAGGAGAGAACAATCAACCACAGAAATAGATGAAGTCCCAAGCATCCCCTGTCCCTCCTTCTTGGCAAGAAAAAACTCCAAAACCCAGTGGGAAAAAAAGAAGAACAACAGCTGGACGGGCTAAAATCTAAATCTACATTTTCTTTTAACACATATTTCATACAAAATCGGTAATTTTTTTCATAATTTTTAAATGGTTTGAGGGGTAGTATTGGGGGCCTTGGAACGAATTAGGCCTTTTACATGTAAAATGGGACTTTATAAAAATTAACGTTACGAAAAAACTTCTGGAAGGAATTAATTTCATAAGTAGAGATACCCACGAGCTCCAGCCCCAGGTCTGGCTCCAGGGTGGGGCACCGGTAACCCTCTGGGCCGGGTACACAAGATCTTAGTCTTTTTACTCATTAAGGGTCTTCAAACCGTGCTTAGTCCAGCCCTTCACCTAGGGTCAATCCACTGTGGGAGACCCTGCCAGGGGCACAACATCATCCCCAGGATCATGAGGGCCCTCAAACCCCTCCACCACAATAAGGTGGCGGTTCAAGGAGGGGCTGAGTAACATCTATTGTATAAATATATACTTGGTAATATTTATTGTCTAAATATATACTTTGTTTTCAAAGTCATCAACATTTTTTCCAGTGTAAAAACCATGTACTTGGATAAATTACTGTGTGTTTTGAAAAAATATATAAATCATAATCATATCATCTTATGGCTTACGAGCGGTTGATAAGAGTGAACTTTTCTTTGAGTCTTTCCATTGTCTTTTCATTAATTTTAATATAACAAACATAGTTTAGAATTAATTCAATCAGTAAAGATCTTAGTTACAAAATTACAAATAATTTTAAGTCAAAAGTCTAAAAGTCAGGAGAGTCCAATCTGTGCACATGCTTGCCTGAGAGGGCTTGCCTGCACTAAAATCCCTCTAACCACACAAGGTATTTTGTTTCATTGTCCCTAAAGGGGTCGACCCCCTCTTGGAATCTTCCGTTCCTCCTGTGTCATGCTGTCCTTACTGTACCATTGCCCCATCCCCCGAGCATTCCACAGAGGCCTGGGGTCATCTCAAACTGTGACATCCTGACCTGTCTTCTGAGCACAGACTCAAACCCCAGAACCATACATTTATACAAAACATTAAATTACATTTATAACTGGTATCATTGTCATTTTACAACACAACTGGGATTGTAGATTCTTGTTTTTATGTTAGGTCAATAATATAATTTGCTGAAAATAGTTTCCTTCTTATCTGTTTTGATATAATAGCCACTGAATTTACTATCAGCATTCATGAAATATGTATGGTCAGTGAATGAAATATTGCAAACTATCTACTTTTCACTGAAACATGCAAAAAGCACATGATTATATTATAATAAATTGAGATAAACATAAAAGAAAACAATGCTTTTTGGATGATGGCCATAGTTATTTAAGACACATTCCTGTTTTTATTCTTATTTACACTCATGAGTAATTATAGTCCTAGAATAAAGAAAATTTGTGGGAAGATGTAATAAATATTTTATTCCAACTTTTTTTTATTTCCAACTGCAGTTTGGTGTTTTAGGGTTAAAATTTAAGTCTCTGCTTTAAATACACAGCTTTGCTAGTGCATTGTAAAAGGTCTACAAGTCTTCAAAGGCACACCAGCTTCTGACAGACAGTGTTTTGTACTTGAACTGAATACAATGTTCGGTGCTTAAAAATAATTTAATGTTTTGCTGTCACTAATGTTAGAGACTCAAGAATGTGAATTCACAAAGCCATCAGATAACAAGGCTGGGAAGATTTTCTTGTTTCACAACTTTATACTTAATTTATTCATGATGTAATCACCCTTGACTGGATCACTATTCCACTATTTTATTTTGCATTCAAACAAATGGGGAAAATACAAGGATGCATGCAAAGTCATTACAAAGGCCAATTTTGAACAGTCCACCATAGCATAGATTTATCACATGAAGTAACAGTGGGACAAACATTTATCCTGTTACTGCAGCCAAAGAGCAATGTTCCAAAAACAGATAGCACATGCCTCACTGTTACACAATGGACACGCACAATAACAATGTCTGATGATTCGTTGGTCCAGGATGTGAAACAGGACACCAGAGTTCTGGTTGTCTTACAGCATGTTTAATGTAGCCTCCCTTTTCTGTTTAGAAAAACCCAAGGTTCAAAGGCAGAAAAGTCAAGACAATTACAGCAGAATCAAGATCCCTGTAAAACACTGTCGGATCAGAAATGGTTTACTTGTTCTAGAGGAAACAGACAAACATAGCAACAATGCATGTGACTGAATTACTGTTCCACATGGCTGGGTCTGAATCAATTGCCTCCTTGAAATGTGACACAGCCCTCCAGTCCAGCTGGGAAGAAATGTGGCCTGACAGTTTGTACACAGTCCCTGGAGCCAAATAATACTAAAAAAAAAAAACGCTTCACATTCTCACAACTTTGGCTTTAATCTGTCATTGTTCATATACTCATCCTGAAACCCAATAGTTCCTCACATACACTTTACATGTCTCCCAAAAATGATGGAATCTACACTCTAAGGGTGTCAGAAAAACCACATTACTCTCCTTTTTCTCTATAATCAGCTCAGCATCAAACTGAAATCCTGACATGATTCTTTTTTGTGATTGTTTCCTCTGTTCTAAAAAGACATGGCCTCATTTCATCAATCATTTCCACCTCTGGGAATATGACACTTTTGACTTTCTTGTGTTTATGTGAAGTAAATATAATTAAAGGTGTCATTCCATGGTTGTTTCATTAATATTGCTGTGTTCTACATTGTTACTGAATATATTGTGTGTTGGTTCTATTTAAAAAAAAAAACGCCTGGATTGCTTTGTTTGAAGCTGTTTTTGCAGGATAGAAAAATGACTTGAAGTTGAACAACAGAGCTTACCGGTACTTCCGCATAGATGTCCATGATGCGGTGATGAGGCGTCTCTGATTGATTCAGAAGGAACACCCCCCCCTCCCCTCCTGCTCTTCGTGTGTTTACCTATACCAGAGTAGCATCCCGCTAGGTTTTGTGCTGTTGCTTGTTCTGAAAATGTGCAGGGAAAAAAACTAGGCTTTATTTCCACAGAGACCACATGAACCAGTTTGATCCGCCATTTTTTTCAAGTTTGTGCAGCAACTACTGTGGCGCGGTCTTCTCTTGTAGATGCTAGTACTACTTCCGATTCGCTACGATGGGGGACGGGCTTAACCCTACGTGACTGACGCTAAAGTCCATCTGACATCTGATGGACCGGCTTTTTTGGGGTCCCTCATTCCTCTTATTTTCTGTGAATGCTCTATGCAGCCAGTGGAACTGACAAACTGCTTTCAAAGGCAACATGTTAGACCTGTTCAAAATAACCTTTTTTGGATACCATGGTATCCAGTGATATTCAGTCGATGTATAAACGACCTGCAACTGACCACTTTTTTAACTTGCCCACCACTGGGACCGCAACTGATATCTTTGTAACTGGAGGACCAGGCCTGCTTCTGGACCCGCATTTTTAAAGAGTAGTCAATGGTTCTTATGAGCATCAAATGACATACCTGCATTTATTTCCATGTTAAAAACCGATGTCATTGCTTGCGTGCAGCATCTAAACCAGGGGTCGACAATCTGTAACATCCAAAGAGCCATTTCAACCCAGTTTCCATGGAAAATAAAATATTGGGAGCCCCTCATCATCTTTAAAAATCTCAGCGAATGTGTCCCAAACCAACCTTTTTCTTGTTTGTATGTTCCCAGAGCTTCCACTCTCCCAACTTGACTTTCTCTCTTGCTCCCTCCATACCGTTGGATACTTTCGACATTGTACAGTTAATGATATTCTCTTTATTCATATACTCCTGGTTTATTAATGTGTGTAAATGCCACATGGTGAGATGAATAACACAGTACAGTTTGGATAGGTATTAGCATGGTGTGTTATTTATCTGTGCAGAAGTTAACACTGTTTAGCGCCAGTGTGTTGTAGAAGCTAATACGGTAATAAGCTAGCTGTCATCTGTGTGCTTTCCGTGAGATGATTTGTGTATTCCATGACCCATAAGATACATCTGAGTGATTCATACAGTTGTCTACGGTCCTAGTTAATTTATTGTTGTATTTATGATATTTGTTATACTGAGTGTTACTCTGTGTTATTACAGATCACAGTGAAGAAATCATCAATGAGGACATCTGTATTCCTGTTTTCCTGTGCTTTAATCGGAACAACAACCCCACACCTTGCCACTATGAACCAGATAAACCCTGGAGACAACCCCAGACAACATTTTAATGTCTATCTCAAACGGCAAACTACCCGACCTACCGTAACCCAAACATCATTAAAAATATTTTTCAATGACCCGTAACTGCAGGTAATCACGGTTGACCGCGGGCACCTGTTCACTTCGGGTCAGCCTGCGCATCACTGATGGTAACTTCTAAAATTTTACAGACTCAAGAAAGATTAAGTGCACACGATTAACTATTTGAATGAATTCATATTCAGTTGTTGAGATGAGGCTCATAGAAAAGTCTCTGTTTTTGTCCAGTTAAGACCAGTATCCTTAGGCCAGAGCACATGACATTTTGACCCAGACCGTCAGTAATTCTGAGGAACCAAGTAAAAAACCCCTTGTATTAGTGGAGACATATTAGATGCTCCATTGACTATGAAGGAATTGCAATGTGCATTAGAAAGTATGCCAGCAGGCAAGGCACCTTTCCCTGCTGAATTTCTTAAACACTTTTGGTCAATGTTAGCACCCCTTTTCTTCAGGACAGAGACAGAGATCAAAAATAATGGTTATATCAGTCAGCACATGAATATAGCTGCAATTAAACTATTATTGAAACCAGACAAAGATCCTACACTTCCCTCTAGCTATCGACCTCTGTCACTAATCAAAAGCTCTCACCTCTAGGCTGGAGGAAATCATCCCGTCAATAATCCACAGCGATCAAACAGGATTTATAAAAGGTCGACACTCCACCAACAATATCACAAGACTTCTAAATCTCATCTCTTTGACGCACCGCCACAACAAAAAAGCTATTGTTATGTCACTGGATGCAGAAAAAGCCTTTGACAAAGTTAATTGGTCCTTTCTCTTTGCTGTGCTCCAGAAATTTGGCTTCGGAGAATCATTTATCCAGTGGGTATCAACTCTGTACAACTCACTCAAGGCTACAGCCACCACTAATGGGGGGCTTCTGTCCAGGCCTAGAGGCTTTCCTGGGGGGGTTCGGTGGTGCTGCGGGGTGGGCGCCCTGCGTCCCGGATGTACCGGCTCCGGGGTGGCAGTGGGGGCTCATGGCCCTCGCTTCCGGGTGGTGCGGCCTGGCCCTCCCTCCGGGGCAGGGTGCTGCATGCGGCTGGCCCTTGATGGGACTACGCCATCTGCCAGGGCGCTGGTCTAGCGCTGCGACTCCTGGGAGTTTTGGTGCTGGCTGGGCCGGTCGGGTTCGGGTGGGCCCACCTTGGCCTCTGGCCTCGGGGCTCTGGGGCTCTCTGCATCAGTACCAGTGGTCTCACTACCTGTCTCCCCCGCTGCTCTGTCCTAATGGGCCGGACCTACACCAGACTGCCTCTTACTGTGCACTTCACACACTTCACACCTCACTGTATATAGCTACTCTTAGGCACATATAGGGACACAACAGTTAGGGCCTCGAGAGCAGGTGGCAACGGGAGGGATGGGCTCTGTGGTGGGGCAGGGTTGATGCCTCGCCCAGCCTCTCCACTTTTAATGCACCACGTGACACTCAATTAAATTCAATTCAACTTTATTGTCATTGAGCCTTCGTACATGGTACTTGAGCACAACGAAATTGGGATTGACTCCCCACATTGTGCAAAAAAAGATAGAAAGAATTATCAAGTATAAAAAAAATAAAATATAAAAATATCGCATTCAACAGTCAGGATAAAATACAAATATCTATATATAAAAATAAAATAAGTACAAATAACTAAAAGCAGGGAGCACTGATGACAGTGGTATTGCACCTCTATAAGCCGCATTAAAAGTGATTATTGCACAGATTATTGTACAGATCAACTGTTGTTTAATGAACTGATGAACCTGAATTAAGCAGCATTATGGCCTTGTTATAAAAACTGTCTTTGACTCTATTTGTGCGTGCCCTTAGCAGCCTGTAGCGTCTTCCAGAAAGCAGCAGCTGAAAAACCTGGTGTCCTGGGTGGGAACAGTCCTTCAGGATACAGCGTGCCCTCCTTAGACAGCGTGTGTTGTACAGTTCTTGAAGTGATGGGAGAGGGTGGCCGATGATCTTTTGGGCGGTGTTTATGACTCTTTGAAGTGCCGTCCTGTTAGCCACCGTGCAGCTGGAGAACCACACTGAGATGCAGTAGAACAGCACACTTTCAATGGAGCAGCGGTAGAAGACGGTCAGCAGCTGCCTCTTTAAGTTGGTCTTCCTGAGGATCCTCAGAAAGTGGAGTCGCTGTTCGGCCTTCTTAACCGTTGCAGTCGTGTTGGAGCTCCACTGGAGGCCTTCATCGAGGTGCACACCCAAGAACTTGATACTTTGCACCCTCTCCACACTCTTCCCGTTTATGTGGATGGGCTGCACTTCGGACTTCCTTTTCCTAAAGTCCACAATCACCTCCTTTGTTTTTGAGGTGTTGAGGACCAAGTTGTTGTCAGCGCACCAATCCACCAGCCTCTGGACCTCCTCCCTGTAGGCCGTCTCGGGTCCAAGCTGGTGCGATGGCTCTTGGGGGGCTGCTGGGGCTGGATTGGCTGTTCTGGCGGGTGCTGTGGCTGTACTGCGGGCTGGTGGCATGTGTTGGCTCTGTCCTGGTGGGTTGTTGGGGTGCATTGCGGGGGGGGCGGCGGCCCTGGGTGTACTGCGCTCACCTGAGGCCAGTGCGGGAGGTGTGCGGGGTGCCTCCCTGTTGCTGTCACCGGGCCCCACCACACTGTCCATTTTTACCCGCTGGGCTCGCATCGGTTCCCGGCCCGTTGTCCTCTGACTGGCTCCCAGTGGCGGCCTGCCTTGTGATGGGCTGGGTGCCGCCCCTTCGGTGGGCCACTCGGCCGCTGTGTCTGGCTTCCTGGCTGTGTGGGGCCGTTGGCCCCCTTGGGGAGTGGGGTTGGGCAGGTTGGGTGGGGGGTTGGGGGGTTTGGTGGGGGCTGGGGTGGGCGGGGTTGGGGTTGGGGTGGCGGGTGGGTCCCCGTGCCTCGGGCCGCCTGGGTCGGCCATGGTGTGCTGGGGGGGTTTGTAGCTACTCCCTCTTGTTCTCCGGGTTTGTGTCATTCACAGTGTGAACGAATGTGAATGTGATTTCTGATCAGACACCCCAAAAATCGCCTAAAATGTAACACATTTTTGCTTAAATTTTGCCTATCTAAATTACTAATGTATTGGATATCACCTTACAGGAAATTGTGTCATGTTTTATGTGATACCCCTCAAAATGGGGAAAAATGTCAGGTGTTTCTGACAAAAGTAAACATGAAATCTTCATGGCTCATGACACCTTCCCATGGTCCAAAATCAAATTAATTTGATATCTGGCCATTTCACACCTTGGAGAATGGGAATCACAGCAATTGGCTTTAAATAATAAAAAACATTTGTTTAATGGGTCTAAAGCGTGCATATCGTCAGTATGTTTACATGCACTTAGACACATTCAAATTATTGCCTTAGTCCAGCTAATATCCCAGTTTTAAAAGTCATATATACATGGCCTGTCCTGGACACTCATGACAAGAGTCATGGCATAATAGACCTTTTTCACAAAAAGCGGACATACGTCAGAGGAGTGTAACCAAACTTCCTGTTAAACGTCAAGACAGTAGAAACCCGGTAATATTTTTCAAGTTCCTGAAGAAATTTCCCACTTTTAACATTTGCAGATGTTGGAAGAATTTTGCAGGACAATTAACTTTTAAAAAAACTTTAGAAAGGCTAAATTTTTTTCCGTGACGAAAAAGTATCAAAGTCAGGAGAGATCACTGGGAGAGATCAGTGCTACTGAACTGATAACTACGTCCACAAATCATTCGTATGTCTACTTATACCTAGGACTAGGGCTATAGGGTTATGTATGGATAGTAGAGGACATGGACTATTTCACTATTTTTAATTGTTCTGTCTATGGTTCAAGTCACCGTCTCGTTAGCATAATGTTAACGTTAGCCGAATGCTATTATAATCCATTCACATTTTTCTCTGGCAGTGTGTGTTTATGTTGGTGTTTGTTTGTCAATGTAGTAGACAGGCAGGTTTTTGTGATAGCTAGATGCTACCCATTGCAAAGGAAAAAGAGGAGCCTCACAAAGTCCAGGTTTGATCAGTGTGCATACATTTACTGTGACTTACTGCTTTTGCAGTAACTACTGTTTACTGGCTGCAGTTGCAGCTCTATCATGATTTCAACTCTTTCCTTACAATGCTGCAGTTGTTTACTGCTGACAGTGATGTACTGGCATCTAAAGCCAAAAAATCCTAACTACAGTTTAAGTTGAACTTATTTGTGTTCACCATAACTTTCAAAACCATGGCAATTTCTTTTATCTCAACTCATACCGACATTAACAAGCTGCCGTTTTTGACATCATTCATTTACTGGCTCCCTTTTTCCTGTAGGAATATAATCATGCCAAGAAAAATGCTAGGGACAGACCCCAAGATGTAGTGTCCTGATGTGAAGTGTCCTGCTGCAGACGTAAGTGCTCCTTTTTTTAATTAGGAAATTCGGCCCTTTATCCCGCTGAATAGCTGGGAGTCGTTTTCGTCTAGCTTTGCCGTTAACAGGGAAAGAGTGGAACAAAATATATGACTGGTAGTTACAATAACTTTTGGCCATTGCTGTCATCTTTGCCATTTAAGTTTTGCCAGTGTGGAAGTAGGGTTTACGCTCCGCTTACGTATTTCTGGTGAGAGATGCGGAAGTTGTGAAAAGGGTCCATAATGGAAGAAGTAGAAGAAGATGAGGAACAACAAAGAACAACAACAAGTATTCAGAGAACACCTAATCTCGCCCTGATTTTGTGCCAATCTCAAGTCTCCATGACAACCCATGAATTAGAGCCAATAATATAATTTTGTAGGATGGAATCTTGACCCGAATGCATGACCAAATACAGTCTATTTAATAAAGAATGGGGTTAATACACACATAATCTGTCCATGAAGCAAACAGGATGAATGAGGGATACGCAGCAGATACTTGGGTACACAGGTGGACTATCAGCAAAGCAAACAGATTCAAAAAACAGCAGCAAAACGCAAAATCCTTTAGGGCAAGATTCAGGAAACAGGGAAGAGGCAGAAGTTGAGGAAAACAGGCACAGGTCACACACAGGGAGTAAATACACAAGAAAGATCGCTGGAACGTTTAACACCAAGTCAGGGACAAACTGTCAGAGAAGAGAATACATAGAGAAAAAATAAGGAGACAAAAAAGAAAAAAGGTGAACTAAAAACAGAGCTTGACAAGAAATGTCAATAGACAGACAGGTACGTAGGTAGGTAGGAAGGTAGATAGATACTTTATTGATCCTGAAGTAAATTATGCAGCGGTCTGTTGCTCACATCCATAAAAAACACACCATAAAACACATTCATAAAATCACCAAAAAAAGTACCAAACACAGTAGCACTAAATAAATAACTACCAAATAAAAAAAATAAATTAAAAAAAATAGGATACCAGCCCTCAAGGATTTGAATACCCCTGTAATCATAATCTAATCATAATTTTAGATAACTGTGATTTTAGATAACTTTTAAAAACAACTTCCATAAATCATTATACATTCTTTTTAACAAAGCAGAAGTAGAAGTACTGATTTTGATATTGTCCTCGATTACAATGTCCTTCTAAAGTTCTTCCTTGAAGAGGAAGTTCGGCTGTGCTTGCAAGGACAAGCACAGCCAAACAGTGAAAATATGTTCTTCTTTAGGCAAGAGGAAGTTGACCTCATCAAAATGAGAACCATCATATGGTTTACATCACACAGCGAACTAATAATCCCCTTGTCATATCTCAAAGAGATCCATATCTCCTCTCGCTGGTGTATGCCTTATTTAGCTGGACAGAATGTGTGTTTTTATTCCTGGACTGGAATAAAAACACACATTTTTATTCCAGTCCACATGTGACACATGTACAGTTACTGACAGACTTGCTTCAAGCTGTAAAGTTGCCGGCTGCAATTGCTGCATGCAAATCTGTTGCGCACACAGGAAAAACAGACATTGTATCACTAGGAAATGATTTTGCAGACAAAACGGCAAAAAGGCTGGAGAGGAAGCACTGTTAGCAGTTGAGTTAGACAAACAAGAAAACTTAACTCAAGAAACAGTGAAAGAAATGCAACAACAAAGACCAAAGTCAGAAAAGAACTATGGATAAAAAAGGGAGCAAAAGAAAAAGATGGAATCTATGTATATCCAGAACAGAAACCTATAGTTCCTTTTTATGCTTTTCAGTTGAAGAGAAGTCTGTTTTGTCCCTTTCACTTCACATGTGTATTTCCATTTTGAAACTTTAACTGGCAGTTTATTATTAGTGAAAAACTATATTGCAACGTCTTTCAGTAGTCTACACTTGTAAAAGCATTTGCCAAAGCAAATTATGTCAGAAATGTGCAAAGGTCCCTTTTTATGCTTTTAAGGTCAAGGAAGTCTGTTTTGTCCTTTTCACCTCACATGTGTATTTCTTATTTAAAACTTTACCTGGCCGTTTAATATTAGTGAAAAACCATTTTGCAACTTCCTTAAGTAGTCTACACTTGTAAAACAATTTTCCAAAGCAAATTATACCTAATATGTCCAAAGGTCTCTTTTTATGCTTTTCAGGTCAAGAGAAGTGTAACTTATCCTTTTCACATCTCATGTGTATTTCTTATTTTAAACTTTAACTGGCAGTTTATTATGAGTGAAACACCATATTGCATCTTCCTTCAGTAGTCTTCACTTGTAAAACAATTTTCCAAAGCAAATAATGCCTAAAATTTCCAAAGGTCCCTTTTTATGCTTTTCAGGTCAAGAGAAGTCTATTTTGTCCTTTTCCCCTCGCTTGTGTATTTCTTATTTAAAGTTTTTCGTCATATACCCACTCCATGATCTGTAACATGTAACTAATGACAAATACTGAGGAGATTTACACAACTCCATGGTTCTATGTGTAAGAGGAGCACTCATTGGATATGTGAGGAGTGTAGCAATGAATTTTGCCTGCTGATGGAGGGTAACTGTTTTAGACCATTTTACAGCACCTAAAAAACGCCTGGACATTTACACATATTTTAGGCTGTAACTTGGCACCTGAAAGTGTAAAATAAAAATAACCTTTTTGAGAAAAGTAAAATATGTATATTTACATTTCTGCTATCTCCGAAATTTTGGATTTGTTTGTTTGAATAAATATATAAAGAAAAACATGATGAAAATTCAAATCCGTTTTTCCCTTTTTTTTTGTTATTTAACACTGTTTTTTAATCTATAATTTATAATAATGATAAAATATGTACATATTTTATATATGTTTTGAAAAAAAAATCTTTCAGATAGAGCATTTTTTGGCACATTTATAGAGAAAAAAAGTTAAAAAGGGCCAGGCGGAATGGAACTATTACAGTACTAAAAGGATTATACAAGTAAAATCTTTTCATTCTTCATCCACACATCACTCAATGGTGCTGTTAGTACACAGTAAATTTTGCAGTGTTAATTTGGAGAAAATGGGACCAAATACACTCTAGAAGGAGTTAAATAAACTCTCCAAGTGTTGATTTAACACTGCAAAATTTACTGTGTATGTCCATGTTATCTGTTATCAAGAATAATTAACATTTGGATCACTATTTCACTTTTAAAATGCTTATGTATGCAAATTTCAGCTGACAAAATGTCAAACATAAGGTTTTTTATGGACATTTACTCCAAATTTATACAGTAAAATATTTTCATTTTTCATCCACACATCACTAATTTAATTGAATGTAATATTACTGTGTGTGTTTTTGCACACATGCGTGCATGCGCGTGCTGTGGTAGAGCAGGCCGTCCAGTGACTGAAGGGTTTTGGGTTCACATCCCAGCTCTGTCTGTCCACATGTCGAAGTGCAGTTGGACAAAGACACTAAACCTGGACTTAGTCTCCTTGTAGGACTAACAGAACCTTAGAAAGCTACTGGTGTATGAGTGTGTGAATGGGTGAATGTGAGGCTTTTGATACATAACAATGTATGTGCTTGTATTTCTATTTATGTATATATTGTATATATATATATATATATATATATATATATATATATATATATGGCTTGGTTATAAAAACCTATAAAATCCTATAAAAAACCCAACGCGTTTTGACATCATAGCCTTCATCAGGGAGTCAGAATATGCCACAAAACAGGAAGAGGTATTTTAAAAAGTGTTGACTAATCACAAGCCGACACATTGCAGTGCTTATCAAGTAAAAAGTGTAGTATAAAAAAACTGTGTAATATATAAAATCTCCACCACACATTAACAATAGGCCACATGCTGTAAAACTTCATGTCATGCCTTAACATGCCTTACAACTTAATGCACATATTTATCACATATTTATATATTTAAAATGTCATTAATTTTGGTAGCCATGGCACGGCTACTTGGTGCTTCTACAGGAGGAGGACAGACAACGTCCTTCCACTCATCTGCCACAAAGTCTCTGATTTTGGTGTAGAGGTACACCTGTCGCTGCAGGTCAAGTCCAGGGGAGTTGATCCTCTTCGGTGGTGTCTGGGGTAGCTGGGTCTCACTCACTCCTGTGGAGAACAGGTCCACTTCCCTCTCTGGGCTGTCTGGAGCCTCCCTGATGTACACTTTGCCTGGACTGTCAGCCTCAAACCTGAAGTTGTGAAACTTCTTTATCCCTGGAAGTGGCTTGAAGAAGGGCTGAAGATGCTTCTGCCAATCTCCAAAAGGAACAATGGCAGTGCCATCTTCCTTCCCAACTACCTGGGCCTGATTGCAGACAGCATTTCCATTCACTACAGACTCCAGCTCCGTGATGGATGAGACAGCATGGCGTTTGAAGGCCTGCTTTAGGAGGCCAAAGCACCAATCGGGGGCGAACTTGGTGTGGCCAATAACCAGGAAGTTAAGGGTTATGGACTTGTGCAAGCCCAATACCACCCTCCAAGCACAGTACCACAGCACAAAGCGATTTTTGTTCTGTCCAAAACAGTTGTCACAGTGGAGGTTGACATTTGTCTCACCCAGCCCATAATGCACAAAGAAATAGTGCAGGTATGACAGCACCGCGTTAGAACCCTTGCTGATGGTGTGGGCTTCATCAACAAGGAAGTTGACCTGCTTGGGAAGGCCCTCACAGCATATACCAAATAACCCCACTTTGCGAGGGACAAGGAAGTAGAGGAGGCCAGGTTGCAAGGGGTTACTCGGGAGGTGAACCTGTTGGGCAAAGTCGAAGCTGTAGTGTTGGGTCATCTGGCGGCTGCAGGGTGGTGTTGGTCCCAAGTCCTTGATGTTGTTGTTTTGACATGCTCTCTTTGCATCTGCGACCATGTTGTTGTAGTGAGAGCGTCCTAGATGAACCACCCTTAGATGCTCCTCCTGTTCCAGCAGACGTTTTGATTTTTCTTCCTCACTTAGGTTCGCACTTCTGTAAATGAGGGTGTTGTTTTTTTGACACAGCCAACAAAGGTCTGTCATGGGTTTGCTGGTGACAATATAGGGCAGAAGTTGACGCCAGAGACTCCTGAAACTTGAAGGTCCAATAGTTCTTCTTTGTGAAAAAGAACAAAAATAATAAATAAACAGAAAAATAGTTTTTAAAACACGTCTTTCTTACCCAAAGGCAAATAAGTGTTTCCCTTTTCCAGATGAACTTAACTTAATTATTTAAATATAGAAATCAATATAGTCCATCATCTGGAGTAGAATAACAGAATCTATTGCCCATTGTAAATCACGCTATTAAACTTAAAAGCCATAAAATATGGCAGCTGCAACGCAAAAATTTGATTCAGAAAAATTACTACCAGCCAACTATGACACCCATTTGATTACAAATGTGTTAGACAGGCACAATTTTAAAAGAAATGTTAATTACCTGTCCCAATAAGAGAATATGTGTAGCTCTGGTAGACCTTAGTTGCTGTGTGAGCTGAAGGCAGGAGTTGTACGTCATCACGTTTGAATCCAGGCACACGTCCAGGGCATTTTGTGATGCGTACTGCTGAATGTCACTACTCCCTTGATGTCATCCAGCTGAAGGGATCTGGTGTTGTTCTTCCTCCCTCCAGTCTGCTTTTCTTTTGGCACAAGTCCTTCCGTCTTGTACCATTTCAGTAATCCTGTAAGTCTGTCCTTGCTGATACTGTAATAAAATAATAGAAATAGTATCAAGTTACCACAGCAAAAAAAAACCATTCAAATATTTACTTTAATGTAAAATAGATAAAGTATTTTAAATTAATACTTTGCAAATCTTAGGCATCAAAGGGGGAAAAGGATGATTGAAAATAGGTGTCCTAACCCTAACCCAAATATTGGAATTCAGTTTTGAAAAATTGGAAGTCTTTTGGGACTGAAACATTAATGCCAGTGAGACATCTTGATTGTTTCTATTCAATTTAAAATGGAAGCATATATATTGCTGAGATCGTTAATGTACTTTTGGGGTACATCATGTTAAAGTGCAATAGATAATTCCTCACCTGTGCAAAAATCGGAACGTCACAACGCAGATCTGTTGTCCCTCAAGCCAGTAAGTTGTCCAAGGTCTTTCTCTGTCTGTTTGGGATTTCCGTTTGGTGCAAGATGTCTTGTCTCCAAGATGCAGGATATCTTGCCCAAGAGAATGAGCATTTGGCCACGGGGAGAAAGGCTCAGCATTTCCAACCTCCGCCGAATCATCTCTTCAGGAGAGAAAAGACCTGAGCATGGGCCACCCTCACCATACTTACAGGAACACCTGAAATGTAAATTAGTACATTAAGTCTTCATTAAAAATCTCTCCATCGAACCAACTTCAATTCCAGGCTCATCACTATAACATGCATAACATAGGCCTATACATAACACCATTAGGCCCACTAGAACAATAGATAAAACTCAGGCATCGAACTGGTATCAACTTTTTAAAATTACTTTCAAACTTCCCCTGTTGGCCTTCAGACATTTTTTAAATGTCTGAAGGCCAACTTTACCATGTTTGACCTGTTATTAAATGTGATCTGTAAAGAGATCACAAAGATCAGTTTGTTAAGATTATTTACATTGTATTAAAGAATTTGAACATTTTCATCACATAACTTTGCTTTTTTCACTCAAAAACATACAGCAAAGTTTGGAAATTTTATATTATGTTATTATTTCACTGGTTCGGCCCTCTGCAGATTAAATTTGGGTTAATTTGGCCCTTGAACTGAAATGAGTTTGACACCCCTGCCTGCTATTAAAAATCCAATAACTGACCGTATCCATCAAGTTTAGATTTCTTAAAGTTTTTTAAAATTAAAATGATTGCTGCTATTTGTAATGTCATCTGAAAGTAAATTCCATAATTTCACTCCTTTAACTGAAACTCACATATTCTTTAATGTCGTTGGCGCCTTAGGTTGTTGAAAGTTTAGTTTCTGTCTGTAATCATATGATCTTTCTTTGAACAGTTTCTGTAGATGCACAGGACAATGATGAGTCTTTGTAAATTATCGGAGCCCTTTTTAAATCAACAATGTCCATACATTTTAACGTATTTGGTTAGAAAAATAATTGGTTTGTGTGATGCATGTTAAGACATTATCTACAATTGTTATGGCTTTTTTTGTCATGTCATGAAATTCATCAGGAAACTCGTCACTGAATACTAATAGTTGTACTAGGGGCTACATAAACACTAAAACACAAACAATTTTTCCATGGTGGATGGTTTAATAATTTTGTAATGATGTCATTACGACAAGAAAATAATTTGTTATATATTGTTATATTTATATAAATCTATTAAAGGAATTAATAATCCAGATTATTAATTATGAAGTCTAAACTGAGCAACTATGATTTGAAATGTAGATTTTCTGTGATTAATGTACTTGTTGATAATTGTTTGTGTTTGAACTGGTGTGAAAAGGAGTTTAGGTGTTCCTGTATTCATCTGAGGAAAGAGACAGCAGCAGAAAGGACCAGTGTGAAGCCAACAACTACGGACAATCAACTTCCTGGGGACCTGCAAACTTCCACATTTTCCCATTTCAAATCTGATGTGCAGTAGAGACTTTAAGATGTTTGCTTTTGTATAGATACAAAAAAAAACCTTAAAATAACTCATTCATACCCACTGGTAGTGTTAAAATGACACTGGATGAAGCATTATTTTTTTTCTTTTTTTCCTCTCGATCAGTGTTTCACAACACCGGTTGCTCTTTAATTTGGTACCATTTTTACATCTCTGTGACAAACGCCCTATGAGGAGATAATTTTTGAGCGTTTCCATTCACGCTAGCAGATCGCGACCACAGGTCGCGATCTGCTAGCTCTAGAATAGCTAACTCTGAATATGTTTTTTGCCTCAAACAATGTCGGTCGCAGCTTTTGCTGGGTTTTTTTGTGTCTTTACAGCAAACCTCTGGAGAGCTATTAACGTTTCTTTTTTTTTTTTTTTTTGGTTGCTAGTTCAAAAATGATGGGCTGTCGGGAGATTTTTTTCTTCGTTTTATCAAATTTTTCACCAGGCTTGAGGTGCGTGCCGAGATAGCTGAGTTTTTGAGCACGTTTAGGGGGTCAAAATCCACGTCGTTGACACAGAGGAAAATAATAATAATAAAAAACTAATGAATAACAATAGGCCCTATGCGTTGCACACATAGTGTGCAAATGCATAGGGCCTCGACCCTGCGTGCTCGGTCCCTAATAATAATAATAATAATTTATAATAATAATGGATTACATTTATATAGCACTTTTCTATGTACACACCTCTGATACTGTTAGCTGCTAAATACTACAGTATGGTAACTTCAACCTTATCTGATGGAAAGTTGTTACGTCGGCTTTATTTCCAATGTTATGGCATGATATAGCGTTTATAAATGAGATCACGAACCAAGGTGAGCCTAAATAAGGTGTTACTATAAATTTAATGTTCACTGCATAGCCCTGAGTAGTTGGATGGATGCCAGTCTTTGCAGTTGATTGTTGCAATCCACCTCAGCCTTCTCTTTTTATTTTTCGGGATCCGGTAAAATGTCATGCCTGGCTTGTAGCCCTGTCTGTGCAACCAATGCACAGCAGGCACTCACCATGTTTACTCAAAGTATGTTACTTGATAAGTTACATTCACACACCAGCAGGTGCCAGACCTACTGGGGAGAATAATTTAGGCTTCATTGTCTTTGCCCAAAGACACTTCGACACGTGGATAGCCAGACCCAGGACACAAACAACCGACCCTTGGATGACCTCCTCTACCAACTGAGCCCCAGTCAAGTGAAACAACTATATCTACAACACAATGGACACTACGCAAAAACATTTTATGGTTGAAAATTCATACTATCTGTTCAGGTTTTTCAAATGTCATTGTTACAAGATAGTTTCTAAGTATAAACATTTTCCGAATTTAATGTTAAAATTTGAAGTTGTCATTATTTATGGGCATAATGTAAATAATTTCCACATCAAAATGACAATAAAATATGGAGTCATTCTTTTTTGTTGGTTATTCTGCTATAATTTGATTGTAGATAATATTGATCTGTATGTGGAACCTCAACTAAAATGAGTTCCACAGCCTTGACTCTGGTAATTTTGCACTTTGCAAATTCATCCCATAGGCCGCATCTGAACCTTTAACAGATGCATTTGGCTCCTGGGCCGCATGTTTGACACACCTGCCCACATGTGGCTTTACCTGTGAGCTCAATTTGGAAGTTCGCATGGGCTATATTGATGGCATTACCACAGCTTGTTCTTAATTGGTCAAACTGAGAGCATTACAACTAACCCTGTGTTATAGCTGTCCTCAGTCTCCCCTATTCTGTCAATACAATTAAATAAATACTAGATGCAGGGGGCTGCACAGGCTCTTGTGTTGACTGATCACACAGATAGAACATCCTTTACGACTATACAACAAAACTTCAAACAGTGACGACTGATCGGATAAATTAAGTATGCGTAACATAAATGTAACATGTCTTTTGATGGTAAAATCCAAAGAAAGAATGAGCAGACGGGAGCTTGGACACTGTCACATTAGACATGCTGTGACAGTTTATAAAAGGGACCCTGATGTAGTTGCAGAAAAAAAATTAACAGCAACCAATTCAGTGAGGAATCTGAACCACATGTGACATTAATAATTTGGATACTGCAAGAAGACATTTTAAATGTTTAAGCACATGACCTCAGTGGAGTACTTGTGCCCTCTAGTGTCGCAGTCATGCATATATGTGCACTGAGTAACTGTGGTGCCAATTTAACCACCACTGACCAAAAGAATGTACTGATCTAAAATGTTTGACTTTCAGAACCCCTAAACCTTTCAATGCATATCAGTAACTGATGTAAAATACAATTTGTGATCTTTTCATGGTCATCAAATATAATGTTCAGAGGCTCTGTAGTGAATGTCAGTAAAACCCATGGAGTTGACTCAATGACAGTGGATTTATTGTTATTATTGTTACAATATAATAATAATAATAATATCTGTCTGATAGAGTACACTATTTCACAAGTGAACATTTGGATCTGTGAAATAATTTAATAGGGTTATTTTAGTTTGTTTAGGTGTATTTTGTTTTAATTTTCTCTCTCTGTTTTTTGACTCTGACTCATAAACATGCAAAAGAATTCTAGTGTACCAATGTCTATTCTATTCACCTGATTTTACTTTCAGTTAATGATCTCTTTTCTGAAAAAGTCACTTTTTTCATGTTCATCTGTTTCTAATATAACCCTCAACTTTAATCTGTATTTTTCTAAATATCTACATGATCACTAAATTAAATGAAGGAAAGTACATGATTTTCACGGGAAAAAGGAAAACACAGAGGATAATATAATAAATAGTGATGAATGACATAAGAAAGTTTAAATATAGATGATTCATTTGGGGGCGGCACGGTGGTGCAGTGGTCACAGCAAGAAGGACCCTGGTTCGAATCCCACACCAGACCTTTCTGTGTGGAGTTTGCATGTCCTCCCCGTGTCCACGTGGGTTTTCACCGGGCACTCCGGTTTCCTCCCACCATCCAAAGACATGCACTGATAGGTTAATTGGTTAGTCTAAAAATTGGCCATAGGTGTGAATGTGAGAGTGATTGTTTGTCTATGTATGTCAGCCCTGCGATGAACTGGCGTCTCATACAGGGTGTACCCCGCCTTTGCCCATTGTAGCTGGATTAGGCCCCCAGTGACCCCCGCAACCCTAGTGGGGATAAAGCGGGTTCAGATAATGAATGAATGAATGAATGATTCATTTGGGAACTGACACAATAGTAACTCTGGGTCTTTATGGGTTAAAACATCTACACATAATACCTGAGTGGAGGATCTACCAGAATAATATTAAACTCATCTGACATAGAAAAAATGTGTACTTTCCAAGAATAATCATGGATTAGGTGAAATGGCACATTTAGGTCAGGGATTTGCTACCCTGGTCCAAGAGAGCCACTGTCCTGCATGTTTTAGATCACAGGAGTCAAACATAAGGCCCAGGGGCCAAATCCGGCCTGCCAAAGGGTCCAATATGGCCTGGAGGATGAATGACAAAGATATTAAAGATCAATTGTGTAAAAATTATTTTTATTCAGGTGCTATATACACAACAATTAGATCTCAATTGGGCCAGAGCAGTAATATATGATCATGATTAACTATAAATAAAGAAAACTGCAGATTTTAATGTAAAAAAAAAAAGGCAAATTACATCAAAATCGTTATATTGACAAACCATCCTCTTACAAAAACCTGAATATCGCAATACACCTGAAATATCTGAAGAGAAGTAAGTGTAATTTTACAAATATTCTGCCTGTTACTCAGGCCCGGACTGGCACACGGGATGACCAGGACTTTTCCCTGTGGCCTGCCTGCTCAATGGCCTGCCTGCGCGTGCTCAGAGCTCGGTGGAGTCAGAGCAGTAGGGGTTGGTAGCGCTTTTTAACACATTGTGATTGGTTAGTGGCTTCATTCTATGCGGGGGCCGCCCCTGGAACATTGACTGACGGGTCAGCACAAGATCATATACGGAATCTGGACGAAAGTAACAGAATCCAACATGGTGGCTACGGAATCGGGACAGTAGATGCTAGATGACAATGGTCGGATGGACAGGGGCAGTGCTCAGGACATTCTCCTAAGGACGAGACGTGAAGCTGCCATAGAATGGTGATATGTTCCATTCAGTGCAATCTATTTGACAGGAGAAACACACTGTCCGCACATTTTATTAAAGGGATACACCACCCCCAGGCCAAATTCAATGTTTCCCCACTGTTCCCAGACCTAAATAAGTGTGTGGAAGCATTATGGGAACTATTTTTCAGTGGGGAGAAACACAGCTGACGCCTACCTTTTTGAACCTGTATTTACAGAGGAGGAGTTGTGAGCTTTGGAGCAGAGAACAATGAAAGATCCCATTACTCCAAGCGATCCAGATGTGCGAAGCAGAGCAAATGCAAATTGACGGTGTCACTGTGGAGATTGCCAACCAATGTCGACTGAAATTAAGAGTTTGTGTTGTGCTGACTGGGGTGAAATATTACCATCAATGCAGGGGAGTACAGAAGAGGATAGCAGCATTTGTGTAACTACAAATGAGGCTCTCACTGACAGTCCTTGGTGTGAATATTTATATATATATATATATATATATATATATATATATATATATATATATATATATATATATATATATATATAGGTTTTGTAAAAGTCTGTAAAAAAATGTGTCTACAGCGCATCGTAGAAAAGTGAAAATAGTTTGTATTAGGCCAGATCACGCCCTAGTTAAGTTAGAGCTATGAAAATCGGTACACATGTTCAACATATGAAGACGAACAAAAAATATTTTGATGCCAAGGCTGATCAACCAACAGGAAGTCCGCCATCTTGGATTAAAATTTCAACATTGTTGAGTCATGGATTTTCACTGACAAACTCATTTGTCCGTTGGGCCAAATGAGCTCAAAATCGGTGAGCACAAGCTCAAAATCGGTGAACACGATCTAGATAAGTGGGACATCAAAAGTTATCAAACTTTTTTGGAAAAGTTGCATCATTGTCTGTGCTACGACATCACAAAATTTGCTCAATTTTCTGGAAATATTACCACTACATAAATTGCTTCAGCTCGGACATATGAACACCCATTTGGCTGATATTTGATACAGACGTCTACCTCCCAGGTCTACATCCATTTAGCTAAAGACAATAAAATGTTGTACTATAGCACCCCCTAGAAATGTACTTTTATTAAAATGTCAGTAGTTCTGACATATGAAGACCGATTTGGCTGAAATTTGACGTCTATCTCCCGATCCTACACCTGCTTATCAATAGAAATTGCGATTTTGCTCTATAGCGCTCCCCCACAAAGTCACCTACAAACACCAATCTGGCTGAAATTTTACTCAGACATCTGTTTCCTGATCATACACCATCTTATGAATAGAAATTGTGATTTTGCTCCATAGCGGCCCCTACAAATTCGCCTTTACTGGCTTGGCTGTAGTTCAAGCATACAAACATCGATTTGGCTGAAATTCGACTCAGTTGTCAGTCTCATTCAACACACACCATTTCAAATAAGTCACTCTATAGCACCCCCTACATATTGATACAAAAGCATGCATTTCTTGCAGAATATTGCATCCCACCAATGGCACATCATTGTCTCGCCACTAGCTGTCGTCAACGGTCATGCAGGGAGGCAGTCATGAGGGACGGAAGAGTGCCTTGCAGTTTTAATTATTATTAAGCCTTCCCCATGGACCATGTCTGGTGCAAGGCCTATTGAGTCTGCTGTGATCGCAATGAAGTCTGCTCTTTGAGCACATATTTGACCCCCTGAACATGTACAAAAACTCACCAAGTTCGCACACACTTCAGAAGTGTGAAAAATTGCAAGTATATATAGTTTCATAAAAGTAATCCGCCCCCTAGAAATAAATCCATTTACCTAAAGACCTTCTGATTCTGTACTATAGCGCCCCCGAGGAGGGTACTTTTATTAAAATGGCTGTAGTTCGGCCATACAAACACCGATTTGGCTAAAATTTTACTCAGATGTCTGTCTCCCAGGTCTACACCTTTTTGTCATAAGAAATTGTTATTTTGCACTATAGCACCCCCTACAGATTAGTTAAATACACTTTTAGGAAAATGGCAGTAGATTGGACATACGAACATGGATTTCACTGAAATTTCCCAGTCCTACACCTATTTATCAATAGAAATTGTGATTTTGTTCTACAGTGCCCCCTACAAATTCACCTTTACTAAAATGGCTGCATTTCGGACATACAAACACCGAATTGGCTGAAATTTGACAGGTCTACACCCATTCAACACACACCGTTTCAAACAAGTCACTCTATAGTGCCCCCTACATATTAATACAAAAGCATGCATTTCTGGCAGAATATCGTATCCCGCCTATGGTAAATGGACTGCGCTTATATAACGCTTTTCCACCTTCATGGTGCTCAAAGTGCTTTACATTAGCCTCACATTCACCCATTCACATACAGACACATACACCAGTAGGTTTCTAAGGTCTAAGGTCTATCCTCCTGGGGCCCTAAGTCAGGGTTCAGTGTCTTGCCCAAGGACACTTCGACATGTGGACAGCCAGAGCTGGGACGCGAACCGCCACCAACTGAGCCACAGCCGGTACGATGTCGGCTCACCGCTGGCTGTTGTCTGTGGTTGCGTGGGGAGGCAGTCGCAAAGGGAGACAGTCGCGAGGGACGGCGAAGGCCTGTGAGACTGCTTGCAAATTTAATTGCATTTGTTTTTTTAAAGACGTGTCAAGTTGTTAATGTTCTTCACATTGTAAGGCAAACATTATAGATGTAAACATTATCATAAGGTAAGATGAAAAAACTTTTCAGAACATATTGGGCTGAATGTGGAACTGAACTAACATGAGTTTGACAGCCCTATTTTAGATGCATCACTCTTCCAACACACCTGATTAGATGGTAGGCATATGATCCAACTCTGCAGAAGACTGATAATGACCATCAGGTGTGCTGGAAGAGGTAAACATCTAAAACATGCAGGACAGTGGCTTTTCAGGACCAGGGTTGTATAGACCTCTGATTCAGGTAAATTGTAATGAGATTTGTTTTTGTCCCACTCTTACTTTTTTTAATCACTGGTGTGGTTCAGAGAGAGAGAGCAAGAGTGAGAAAAAGAGAGGGGGGGGGCAGAGAAAGAGCTCAGTACCTGTACTTCCCCCAGCATTATAGCTCCTAGGGCAGCTTCGACTGAACTCTATAGTCTATGTGGACTTAATTCTGTCTGTTTATAACTAACCTGATCATAGACTTGATCAAAAAGGAAGATTTTCAACCTCTTTAATATTAAATAGAAGCTGAAGTCAGTAACCATGGTAACTAAAGTCTACTGTACTTTTACAGACCCTGGGAACTTCCAATGGACCTGCATTCTGAGAATGAAGGGTTCTATTTGGCTGGTATGGTATCAGATTATCTTTAAGATGAGAGAGGCCATTAATGGTTTTATATGGAAGGAGGAGGATTTTAAATTTTATTCTAAACTCAACTGGAAGCCAACTGGAAGCCAGGGAATCTTGCTGCTGCATTTTAAACAAATTGAAAAGTTTTTAAGGAATGGTTAGGATACACTACAATTAAGGAGATGCAATAGTCTAATCTAGATGTAATAAATCCATGGATTCATTTTTCTGCACCATTTCTAGACAGAATATATTTTGGCTATGTTGCGGAAGTGAAAAAAGCCTGTTCTTCATGTTTGGATAATGTACGCTTTAAAGGAAAGATCTGGATCAAATAAAACTCCCAAGTATTTAACTGTGGCACTGGATGTTTCACTTATGTTGTCTGGGGTCAGTTGGGGAGTCTCTCACATTTTTAGGGCATATTCTAATTCATTTTTTTCAGGGTTCAGTAGGAAATAATTAGCACTCATCTAAGGCTTTTGTTTACATCACACACCAGCAAGAGACAAACACACAGGTTCCATTTTCTACAGAAAATAGAGAAAAGTCTAGTCCTCGATGTACCGTTGCTCGATATTGTTGATAATCTTTATTTTAGGGATAATTTGAATTTCTCTCTTATTAATTATTTAGTCTGCTCCACTATTTGTTACTTATTTAAACTTTCTATAGTAGGGCTCTTTCACCTGGCTCTTCCACCTTCCACAGCAGAGATTTGACATTTTCAAACATGTATTGGTTATTTAATATGGTAATGCATGATCATGATGTATTGACAAGATCACAGATTTCATATAATTTGCAAAGTTACCATGCTCTGCGTGGGTTTGTTAACTTTGCGAATCAGAGATTCGTGAAGTTATGTTGCTCATCAGTTTACATATTTGTGTGTGTGTGCACATTTCCTCTTTTCTCACTCTGGCATTGCCAATTCTTGACTGATTGTTCTGAAATTTGGCATGTAGAAGGAGACACATAAGGATGAAACAGACCAAGTTTCAACCAAATCACTACTTCTGGTCTGACACCATATTGAATTTTCATGTTGTCACAGCAGAGATTTGCCATTTTCAACTTATACTGTTGATTTAACATGGTAATGCATGATCATGATGTATTCATGATGGGACAATAGAACAGATTTTGATGAATGTAGGGCAAAGGTCGCAGTCACCAAAAATGTGTTTTCACAATAAGAAATAGGGCAAATCAGATCACCTGTGGGTGAGGAGGCGGGGTTTGTTGTGCTGGGCAACACTTGTTCATTTATTTTTTGGTTTGCATGCCCCTTATACTGTATTCTTTCAATGTATATTTTAACATTATTGTCATGTCCTCTATAAGAGTTTTTATTTTGCTGTATGTCCTAAAGTTTCAAATGGAGAAAAGTAAGTAGAACATATCCTATTTCATTAAAATAAAAACAATAAAAAAAAAAATCCTTCTACTCCCGAGGGCTAGTATCTCCATATTTGAGATATTTCTCTTCCATCCCACTTGGTTCGATTATTGATCAGCTGTGCGGAAGCCTGATAACAATGGAATGGTTTCCAGGTGTGATGGAGGAGGGAAACATGTAAAACAGGGGTCTCAAAACCATATGGCCTGGGGGCCATATGCGGCCTGCTGTTGGTTCCAATGTGGCCCGTGGGGTGAAGAGATAAAATACATCCATATTTTCTTCTAACTTCTTTCTTTGCCAATAAATGATGACACGTTTTTGGTCATTGTTTAACTGCCAAAAATAACAAATTGTGAAAATATTTACATTTACAAACTATCCTGTAACATTAAACATTGAATAGCCTGAACAAATAGGAAATGTCTAAAGAAAATTAGACACAATTTGAACCATTTTCTGCTTTTGTTACTAAAAGTTTTGTCTTTGTAGAACTGATCCATAATAAACCACATGGACAAATTATAAATGGAGGCAGAATATTGTTAAAATTGCCCTTATTTTCCATATATTTGCATTTTTTTGCATTTGGATAATCTATAAAAGTATTTTAATACATTTTTTTCAGTAAAAGAATGACAAACATTTGGAGGTGTCATTCTTCACAGGTTTATTATGTTTTTATTTTACTGGTCCAGCCCATTGGAGATTAAATCAGGCTGAATGTGGCCCCTGAAGAAAATGAGTTTGAGACCCCTGATGTAGAGGTCCCTCCCCGTCTGTTTTTTTTTGTCTTATTGTAGTGTTATTGTAATGACGTGAACACGGCGCCACCTGGTGGAATTTACATATGTGACACAAATTACTGTGTTCAACAGTAAAAAATAAAATAAGTAAATAAAATAAATGAAATCGGTGCTACTATGTTTTTCACTAAATAATAAAAGTAACGGTGATTAAAAAAAAAACCTACATCTGAGTGTGCGTAAAGAAACGCACCTCTGTGGTTTGCATCGTGCCTGGACAGGGAAATAAAAAGCTGTCATTTATTAAATGACGTGACGTGTGTTTATTTTAATGTTGTGAGTGTCATGAGTCCCCAGAAGAGGATGGATAAGTAGTAGTGGCGGATTCCACTGAGTCCACCACATTCCGCCTTTACTTGTGGCGTTGAGGAGGAGCTCAGTTGTTTATTCATTCACGTCAGCCCCTCTTCCTTTCCCTTCCCTCCTTCCTGCTCCACACAACGGGGACCCTCCGTTATAACTGTTTTCCCATATTAATATTAACCACAGCCACGTCGCCACCATAAACCGCTTTTGGAACCAGGTGAGTGAAGGCTTTTGTTTCTTTTCCTTTCGCCGATCAGAGGTTAAAAACACGGCTGTTGGAGCATAGACTTGTCCGGCCCGGCGAGGCAGAGTGTTTCCAACCGTAACTTATTAAATTCCTCTTGACCAGGCTCGGAAAACGTATGCGCATTTTATGGAAGGTGATTTTCCAGCCTGTTCGCGTCGGACGGCTGTCTTTGCTCGTTCCCTAATGCGCCATATCGAAAACAAACGCTCGATGTAGGTCAGCAACTACAGTCAAAATGTCGTCTTTTTTTTTTTTACTTCCACATTCTCTCATGCCACAAACAGATGGCGTCGAGAGAGAGAGAGAGAGAGAGGGGGTGGGGGGGTGGGGAGGGGAGTGGGGAAAGAGACGCATAGAGGAAGGAGTAAGGGCTCCAGCGCCAGCCAGGCCACATTAGACCGGGTCTGCCCATCACTTATCCAGACGCACAGCCCTGCTTCCTCATGCCAACACCGTGGCCAGGATGTGTCTCTCTCTTCGAGGCCTGTATTCAACAAAGTTTTTGCTGTTAAGTTCTAGGGAGGAAGCTTTTTCCTTTTAAAGATACAGTGCAACTGTTGAGGCAGGAATCGTGATTTTATTTTGAGAAAGCGGTACAAGTTGAAGGATGAAGCTCGGTCCGCGGGGCACGCAGCCGAGACCACAATTTGGTTACATAACCCCCCCCCCCACTAAGCCTTAGGGTATATTTTGAGGATATATTGCTGCAGATAACCTGTAGCCAAGTGGGGGAAGATGAGCAACAACCAGCACCACCAGTTGGCTGAGTCGTCATATCTATGTCATCTTTGAGATCATCAATAGGCCAAAGGTATATTCTCCAGTGAATCTCATAGCACATGTCAAAGTGTCCAAAGTCCGATGAGCTCTACAGTCCCATAATGTGTGGGACTGTAAAACCAAGTAGATTCCAGTACCATGCTGACCCTTTGGTACCGATGTGCAATGTCTGATCACATAATGTGTGTAGTGCATGCGGTAAGGAAAGGCACAGCTCCTTATTGTGCATCAGCAGTTAGCAGACCCACGGACTGTATAGATGTGCACAGAACATGCACTTCAGTGTCAGTGCATTTGAGTGGCTGTAATCATTATAATAAAAAGACGCCCTCTCCTTGTGGTCCATGGGTGATCTGGATGAATTAATGGTCATTTAAGTGGAAATATCTAAATGAGTCAGCACAGCTCACTGATGCGTCAGCATGGTGCAGAGCTGCAGAATCACCTGTTTACATGATTAAATATGACCTGTTTCTGATGCCACTTTAAACCAATCTTGAATTGGTATGGAGCTATTTTATTTGTTTATTTGGACAAAATGAAGCGTATGCACAGGAAAATAATCCATGCATATTTGGGATATGCATGTATCTTTGCTTGGTTTGGTTGAGCATAAAATAAATATTGGCAAACTTTAAAATTAGTCCATTTGTACTTACAATGTGTTGTGTGTTTGGTTTTTGTCAGAATACGAATCAAAAAGTTGTCACATCAAAAATGACATTCACAAAATGAAAAGTTACAAGTACACTGCCTTCAGTACGAATACGAATTTTTCAGATGGAAGAAAGTAGTCAAAAATATGTCATTAGTTGTGTCATCATGTCACAGGCATTATCTACTGTACACAAAAAATGGACTGAATTCAAACCATCAGCAATCAACGACAACTTCAGTCTTAAGTTCTACAAAATCTGTGACTTGTAGCACAGTGCGACTCTATCCATGGGGAAAAACTTAATTTTGTTTTTGATTGAAATGAGTCACATAAGTGATGACATATTTTTGACCACTTTCTTCCATCTGAGAAATTTGTAAATGGACAAATGGACTCATTTTAGAGTTTTCAAATATTTATTTTATGCTCAACTACAACCATAGATGCATGCATATCCCAAATAGGCACGGATTACTTTCCTGTTACTACACTTAATTTTGTCCCAAAAATTGCTCCATACTTTGGCTTCAGTAGCTTATTAATCATCACTGAGCCCCGAGACTGCAGGGCGTCAACCATTTGCATGTAACTCCTCCAGGAGCTCCCACTGTTTTGTTGCAGCTTCTCAAGTCCTTCCTGTTTGTCCTCATGGCATCAGGTTGAGCACTGGTTGGCTACTGATGCTCGCCCTGGTCGTCACTGACACTAGAGCTCACCTCGGCCCTCTAGGACAGAGGTGTATTCAGTGGCTCTCTCTCTACTTTTTTCCTTTCAGCTCCATTCTGGGGCCAATCCCATAAATCTTTGGAGAGTGTTTCCTTGCTGACTGCTGTTTGAAATGCTTTGACTTACACTGCTTGATGTTATCGCCTGTCTGTTTTTTCTTGACGGCATCTCGACAAATATTAAATTGTTTTGCAAACTCACTGTCTCTCATCTGGCTGCTGTATTTCTTGGCGTTGTTGTTAGCTTTGTGTTAATGCTGTATCTTGTTGGCTGTGCTTTGTGTTTTTCATGCATTGTGCTCATTGATAAATAATACAGACATTCAGCATGGGTATTTCCCTCAGGCAACTCTGTAATGTTGGACAAGCTGCTTGATGATGATGATGATGTTGATGGGCTAGTGGCAGCATTTTATACAGTATAACCATCCTCTTGATTGTTTTCTTAATTACAAATTGTCAGATGTAACAAAAAGTAGGGCTTCATGATATTGGCAAAATCTGCAATATGCGATATAGATGTACAGCATTGCAATAATAATATTATCGCACTATTTCATGTTTGCCTAAACCAATGTCATCTACCAAAAAAATATTCCTCAACAATGTTAAAATGAGCTAATTATTTGTATGAGTTAATTTTTTCTAATTAACTACTGAACTACTATTACTATTAAATACTGTTCTACTATTATCAACTGTAGACCTTCAACTGTAGACTTTCAGACACAAACATGGTCAAATATTTAGACATTTTATTTATATATATCAGTGTGTAGATGACATGAATATATTTCATAATAAAAGTACCAGCATTCTACCATACGTATATCAGTGTGTAAATGACATGGATATATTTCATAATAAAAGTACCAGCATTCTACCATTTACCTCAGACCTTTAACAAAACAATATTCAATTATTTGCCTGGTTTAGTAAATACCACATATACAAATAAAATCTTTAAATAGAAGTGCTCAACCCTTGAATTAATAACTAAACTGTCATTCAGCAGTAGCAGTACTGCAGTACTTTTGACAGAAAAAATTTGTATGTGCTAGTGATAGAGAAAACCACTCTGGCACCCCATGGTGTGTAAAACACAAAGTTAATGAAAAAAAAAAAATATTGCACGTCTTTGCGATATGAAAATTGCACACTGTGTTACCATGATAACAATATTTTTTCAATACCCAACCCTAACAAAAAGCAGAAGAATCTATATAGTTTGCAAAATTCTCACCATGATTAACTGCACGGTTGTTTATTTGTTGACTTGTTTTAGTTGTACAGTGATGAATGTATTTGCCCCAAGTTTGGATTGATAACGCGTTATTACGCTACTGCTGTGCTACTACACAATTCGCATGCTACTCAGGGCGTCATATGCCATTCTGCCATGGATCAGCAACAGCAAAGGGACTGCATTGCATGAGGACCAGCAAGGCAAAATAATGCACAACTCCTCCAGACATTTACAACCTGCAAAACATTCCTGCTCTTTAAAAATGCAGCAGTCGTTTTACTAAGCATGGGAAATTATACTCAATTCATGTAAATAAAGATGCATGAAAATGAGACTCTTTACTTTTTTCTCCCGCCGCTCTTTATCAGGCTGTGGGAATATAGCTGTGGTAAAAGGTTTAGAATAGCTGATGATGGTGTCAGCACATTGCAGTGCTTTGATGCGCTGCAAGCAGGGTCAAAAAAGAGAGAGAGAGAGGCTGATGTTTCTGGAAGCCCAAAGGCCTAATGTGTAGGGTCTGTTGGTTACAGCCATGCTGAATGACCTCCAAAGTGACGCCAGTTTGTTTGTGAAAATGTAATGCCACAATGCATTCTGGAAAGAAAAAACAAAAAAAGGACTTCAAAGTGTTTTGAATTGGTCAAAATAACACAAAAGATACTGCTATTGTGTTGCTTAAAACAGGTAATTTACTTTGTGGGGTTTCATTAATAAAAATTAGGGCAGTCAAACAATTAAAATTTTTAATCCGAGGGTTGCTTTGGAATAACTTCGAGTAATTGTGATCAGAACTCACTTGTTGCCTGAGAAAGAATTCAGTATCTTCTACAGTTTCAACAACTGGAAGGAACTCTTCTATTTAATCAGTCATTGCAAATACAGCATTTGGTAGTTAGTCTATTTATTGACTCTGCTATAAATTGATCATTTTCAATGCAGACCATCCTTTACAAATACCTAAGTGGGATGGCAGTGTTAGTACAAGCGAGTTTTTAGTAGAAATCTCCAGTATGTAATGCTTTTTAGCTGCAAGTCATGCCTGTCAGATTTGGTCTCGTTGCGGATCTGGTAAATGTCATCCTTGCTGGCTTTAACTGTGTGAAGTTGTTACTAGTTGTCTGGTGAGTCGGGTTTGGAGGCCTGTCTCTCCGTCCAAATCCAGCCAATTCCTCTCCAGGAAAGGAATTAGCGGCATTGAAAGTGCTTTTGCTTCAAAACTTGGTTTTCCAAAATCAGGCAATCACTTTATGGACCCCCCCCCCCCCCAAAAAAAAAATTTCATTCTCAGTGGATAAGGATGCCTGCTTCAGTGCTATTTTCTGTTGCATTTGGTTGAGCCAAGTTAGGAGAGTGGAAGTTCCAGAAACATACAAACAAAATGTAAAGTTTGGGACACAATTCACTGAGATTTTTAAAGATAATGAGTGGCTCCCAGTGTTTTTTTTCCCTGTGGAAACCAGGTTCAAGTGGCTCTTTGGGTATTATAGTTTGACAACCCCTGTTTTGAATGCTGCACATTGATAATTTTTGAATGCTGAAGCAGGACAAAGATATTTTCTCAACATATTAACTTACAAGCAATGACATCGAATTTAAACATGGAAATAAATGCAGGTATGTGAGTAAGGTCATTTGATGTTCAATAAAGATTGACTAAATGTATGTATATATATGTATATGTATATATATATATATATATATATATATATATATATATATATATATATATATATATATGTATGTATATATATATGTATATATATATATATATATATATATATATATATATATATATATATGTATGTATATATATGTATATGTGTGTATATACATGTGTGTATATATATATATATGTATGTATATATATATGTATATATATATATATATATATATATATATATATATATGTATGTATATATATATGTATATGTGTGTATATACATGTGTGTATATATATGTATATATGTATATATATATATATATATATATGTATATATGTATATATATATATGTATATATGTATATATATATGTATATATGTATATGTATATATATATATATATATATATATATATGGTGTATACAAACACACATTTCATTTTACTCATTTTCGATTTGTTAATTTGATGTATTTATTTTTTATTTAAAATTTTTAGATATTTTTTATTTATGCTTTACTTGTCTTTTTTATTTATTTATTTGTACTTTTAATTATTAATTTTATTTTTTATTTCAGATACAAGAAGGTTGGCACTGAAATGCATGTTCTGTGTTGACCCGCTAATGTGTTTGACTGTTTGCGTCGACACCACATAGCTGTTACATACTTCAGATCGCAATATATATATCGCACGGTTAAAAATTGCAATATAGTTTTTTCTAAAACTATTATATCATAACTATGTGAAAATCATGTATTGTGCAAAAAGTCTGGTCAGATAGGTCTCCAAGTGTTTCCCCCAGTGCATTATGGACGCGGTGGACCACCAGGCCTTGCTTGTGTTGCAACTATCAAATCTTTATTCTGTCAAAAAAAAAATTTTAATAATCTGATGAATTCCATTTTTTTTTAACTCATTGACCTCTGACACATTGTTGAGTGTTCTATATATGGATGAGTTGTTCTAATTATTGATTGATTGATGATCATTAATTCTGAACATATGGGACAAAACAAAGTAGTGAGTGAGACCAAAAATAAACTGTTTGGGATTTGTTTGTTTTTACTATGGTTTCCAGTTTTGTTGTGATTTTCCTTTTCCCCCCACTGTATCTTTATATACTTTTGACTCTGTAATTGTTGTTTGGAATCGAACCAAGTGTCAGAAAGCATTTGAACTTTTTTTTTGTCTGCATTTGTTCTCATTGTTTAACACCACAGAGAAGGTGTCAACATTGTTTGAGATCAATGCATTTTTTAGTCTTGCAGCCAAATAGTTTAATATTTAGTGCATGTGTGTGACCATCATCGGTCCTCCCTGAAAGCTGAGCAGACATCCTTTATTTGAACTCTCTATTATAAGCCAGGGAGGGCAGTGCTACACCTCAGTGATGTGTGGGGGAAACAAAGACTGGACAGGACAGACAGGACGAACAGGGAAAGAAGTTAATAGGCGGTGCTATTGCAGTTAGAAGATTTAAACGGTGGTGTGTTATTCCCAACTATTAACTGTCCATCAATAAAAATAAATAAATCGAAAAAAGAGAAGAAAACCAAAACAGCACAAAAGAAAAAGAGATTCGATAAATAAATAATTAAACAAAAACGGTACTGAGCATCATAGTTGTGGATGACTTGATAGTGTAAAATAGAATGCAATAGAATAGAAGAGAACAGGCCAGAAGGGGACACCAGTGCAAGAAGAGAATGAGTTTAGGGTAGAAATTCTGGAGAGATTCTCAGCACATTCTGGCGGGTCCCATCATTCACTGAAATGGAACTCAGCAGTAGCTGGCAAGACCCGATCAAACATGCAAGTGTGAAGGACTCTGAAGCCCAGAACAGCAATCACGGCAAGGCAGGGCCAAGCTAACAGGGCACCTCCCATCCCGGGCCGTAGGAGCTACAGGGCGCCGCCTCCAGAGAGCCACCGGGGCCACCGTGAACGATGCAAACCCGGGGAGCAAGAGGGAGCAGCTACAAACCCCCCCAGCACACCAAGGCCGACCCAGACGGCCCGGGGCACGAAGACCCACCCGCCACTCCAACCCCCCCCACCCCCACCCCAGCCCCCACCAAGCCCCCCAACTCCCCACCCGACCTGCCCGACCCCCCCCCCCCCCCCCCTCGAGGGGGCCAACGGCCCCACACAGCCAGGAGGCCAGACACAGGCGCCGAGCGGCCCACCAAAGGGGCAGCACCCAGCACATCATAAGGCGGGCCGCCACTGGGAGCCGGTCAGAGGACAATGGGGCCGGGAACCGATGCGAGCCCAGAGGGCAAAAATGGACAGTGTGGTGGAGCCCGGCGACACCAACAGGGAGGCACCCCGCACACCCGCCGCACCGGCCCCAGGCGAGCGCAGTACACCCACGGCCCCCGCCCCCCGCCCCCCCCGCAATACACCCTAACACCCCACCAGGACAGAGCCACCACACGTCACCAGCCCGCAATACAGCCACAGCGGCCACCAGAACGGCCAATCCAGCCCCAGCCGCCCCCCAAGAGCCATTGCACCAGCTTGGACCCGACGGGGAAGCAGGAGAACCCCCCCCCCACAGGAAGTGAGACCACCGGTACTGATGCAGAAGGCCCCCAGAGCCCCGAGGCCAGAGGCCAAGGTGGGCCCACCCGAACCCGACCGGCCCAGCCAGCACTAAAACTCCCAGGAGTCGCAGCGCTAGACCAGCGCCCCGGCAGACACTGCAGTCCCACCATGGGCCAGCCGCATGCAGCACCCTGCCCTGGAGGGAGGGCAGGCCGCACCACCCGGAAGCGAGGGCCACGAGCCCCCCCCCCCCCCACTCCCCTGTTTGAACTGAATTTTTTTTTTAAGAGCCCAAAACTAAACCAAAATTCAAATAGAGTGGCACACTATTTACGAAAGACCCAGGGAACGAATAATCCAAGTAACAAAAAACCTTTTCCTCAATTTTTCGTCTCTGAATACGAAACAAAATTCTATTTGTGAAAGGAAACTGAAACCCCGAGACATAAATACTATATAAATTACTATATGTAACTTCATAATGTATGTAAATACGTCATGTATGTAGCATCCCATTGGCTGAGGGAGCTACCCATGATGCTTTTCGTAAGCCTTTAACCCTCATTCATCACAGAGTTCTGACCATACACATGTAAAGGACAGAGGCACTGCTGTCCCGAAACCCCACCACAGCACGCACCCGCCACCCACCACGAGCCCAATGAAAGTGACTCCTGGTGGAAGAAGCGGGCTGCACCAATAACAGAAGTGAAACAGGAGATAACAAAAAAAAGTGGAGGCAGCCATCACTCCACTATCATGAACGAAAGACATGCTGGCGAAATCCCACAAACCCCCTGAAACTTCGGGAAAGAAAACCACATACCACACATACAACATCAACATCACATACCACCCCAGGACACACCCCAGGAAGCCATCAAAGGCAATCATCCCTGGATATACACCCCACCAAATGTCAGTCAACAAACACAGTTATGGGTGAAAGTGGCAATCAAAATAACCACAATGGTATGGAAATTACCCACATGTCTTGTTAATTTTTGTAGTTTAATATTTAATGTTCAGCCCATAAATTTTTATAATTTTTAAAGGGTTTGAGAGGTAGTATTTGGGGCCTTGGAACGAATCAGGCCTTTTACATGTAAAATGCAAGTCTATTTACGAAAAGATTCACTGTACCAAACCACTTCTAGAATGAATTAATTTCATAAGTAGTTACCACTGTACTCTTTGTACAATGTGTTCCAATTCACAGTCCATGTTAAACATCTTAGTGATGGACATTCTGAGTGTCTTCAATTTCAGTTAGTCTTTTCTCTGTCTTTAGTCTGTTATTCTCTGTTTTCACCCTAACACACCTTAAAAGTAGAGAAGAAAGAAAAGGAACACAAACAGACTCACAGCAGCTTTTAGGACAAATTCACAGTAGCACATTTACCTGAAATAATGGCTCAGGAGTTAAAGACCAATAAATAAACAGGGATGGGAGAAGGCTGAGGTGTTTTGAGTTGTGTGCGCACATGCATCTGCTTGCTTGGATATGTGAAAGAAGATGTAGCCTAATAATTACACTACCTTGGTACATTTGCTAAAAATAATTATAACACATGAGACTACAGTCTAACAGGTGTTGGTACTCACCAGTTAGCAAAACACAGAAGCTCTGAGTCCGCTTTGATGAAGTGTCATTGTTGTGTGGATGCGTATGGTACAGGTGTTTTAGCAAATACAGCAGTGCTAGGCTAATGCTAATGGTATTTTGCTGTGCACACACTGTTGTCTGCCTTATGTAGCATAAAATAGTTCCAAACTTCTACTATTAATTAACTAATTATATTTTAAAAAGTACAGAAATAGTCAAGACAAGATGCACCTGTTCTGTATTGTGTTTGCAAGTTTTAAAATGGTCACTCGTAATTTACATGTCAATTTTTGATTAGCATGTTTTTCTGATCGCCGATCACGCTATTTTTAGGCTATATCGGCTGATTATGATTGGCAGCCGATCGATCGGTGCAACACTAGTCAAGCCTCAACATGACAAATCTTTATTCCACTAATCCTACATTGTAGATTCTGTCATTGACATTTAATTGTTTTTTTTTTATTTGTTCATTTGTTAAAGGTGAATAAGGTATATTTCAGAGTGCATTTTTGTTAGCAGTTGTTGGAAGTATTAGTAATACAATAGCACATCGGCCTGTGTTTAAAAAAAAAAAAGTATATATATATATATATATATATATATATATATATATATATTTTATTTTTTTTTTTACAGATTATGGATCAATTCCTTAGGATCGATTTGTACGTCCAAAGATCGATTTTTAAAAATTATTATTTAGTAGTACATTTTTCCACCAGTGAACATTTCCCCCAATGACCCCCAAACAAATCATGTAATTCACACAGGCACACTTGGTGTCAGAGAGTAGTGACAGCATGAGCAAAAACTTTCTCAAAGCACCACCGTCTCTCAAGGCTCCTGTCTGGAAATATTTTGGGTTCCAAAAACAAAAAGACACAGATGTACTCAACAAAACCAATGCCGTTTGCAAGTTGTGTCAAATTGAAATGAAGTATTTTGAAAATAAGACTAACTTGAACAAGCACTTGCAACAACATCACCTAGGGATCAAGCCGTACACAGGAGAGCAAATGAAGCTGAAAGAAACTTGAACACTGTCAGCCAATTCAGCACGATCTCATAGCCATGGTGATTGTGGAATTTGTCTGTAAAAACATGCGGCTGTCGCTACTCCATTGCTTGGCCCCTGAATGTTTTTAAAAGCTGAAAAGTAGTTAACAAAAATAGAAAACAAATGAATAAAAAGAAAAACCACTGTGACACAGTCATGAAATTGAAGCTTTTTTTTAATGTAAAGAATGCTAACCTGAATTGGATCGGATCAGATAGAATTGAAAATAATTGATTCTTAATCTTCAGAATCAGATGAATTCTTGAAATTTGAATCGATACCCAGCTCTAACAACACAGAATGGATGTAATTTTCTATTTCTTGTAAACCTTTACCTTTTTTTATTTTATTTTTTACAAAAACATAGTAGACCACCGATGGAAGACTGAAGTGGATCTACCACTAATGTGTGGTGGTCAGTGATGCGCAGGTTGACCCGAAGTGAGCAGGTGCCCATGGTCAACCGCGATCATGTGCAGTTTAGGGTCATTAAAAATATTTTTAATGATATTCGGGCTGCGGTCGGTCAGGTCATTTGTCGTTTGAGATAAACATTAAAATAACATGGTAAATACGTTTCATTAACTGAATGTCTGTGATGGTGACATACAACGTCAGAAGTATACTAGAGTATGAAGGTGGCAAGAGAGAAAGTCAAGTTAGGAGAGTCGAAGTAAACAAAAAAAGTAAGGTTTGGGACATATTCAGTGAGATTTTTAAAAGATGATGAGCAGCTCCCAGTGTTTTCTTTTCCATGGAAACTGGGTTCAAATGGCTCTTTGGATGTTAGAAGTTGTTGACCCCAATGACATCATATTTTAACAACGGAAATAAAGACCATTGATTACATTCTTAAAATGTGGTTCGAGAAGCGGGTCAGGTCCGTTCTTTTCAAATATATTTATTGTGGTCCAAGCTGTAGGCGGGTTAGTTAAAAAAGCGGTCTGTTTCACACCTTCCGTTTACTTGTCCAACTCGCACTTTGAAGCACGGTGCAGAGCAGTGGCCTAGTTCATGCCCTCTTGAATGTAATTTTAGCTGTGGGTGTTTGTGTGCATGTGCCTCCTTCCTCTTTGTATTTCCCATTTTCTTAGTCCCTCTCTTTCCTGTTTGTCTGTCAGTGATGACGCTTAGGCTGTGACACAGTGCGCAGATGTTGCTTCAGTAGTTTTACAGTCAGTGAAGTATGTTTAGCTTGGTTGGAGCTCTGTGGATGGACGGTGTTATCCTCCAGGGAGTCGAGGACAGTACAGCCATTTTACAGTGTTGGTTTGATTGACAGCCCACAATACCAGGCTGTTCCTGCCACTGTCTGTAGCTGTGCTGGGAGAAGAAGTACTAGACAACCATGTCAAGTAGTAAATAATAAAGTGACAGTTAGGCCTGCTAGCTTCAGTTTTGTTCAACACAGAGAGTATGGAGAGAATCCATGTGGTTGTACATGTTGGGATTCACTGATTATGAAATTCTGAGGTGTAAAATAAGAATTTGGCCAAGAGCTGATCAGGGTACCAATTTTTTTTAAAGATTTATTTAATTTTGTGCATTTGTTTATTTTTTTTTTTTTGCTTATTCCTGCATTTGTTCCAGGGAAACGAAGAAGTATTCATAAAAAAAATACTGTAATCTTGCTTTCTAAATTCCCTTCATCAGCCTTTAGTCTCATTGTTTTGGAAAGAATGACTTAGAGATGCAATCTTTGCATCTTTGTGATATGAATATTGCACACCGTGTTATCGTGATAATATTTTTTAAATATATTGCGCAGCCCTAATTTGCAATATATTGGCTGGATACTGGTATTGGACAATATTTGCTGATATTGGCCAATATCAGGAGTCCACACAGAATTTTTAACCTCAGGAAGGCTAGGTGGTGGCAGGTTATGGGTTTTTTTTCCCCCATAAACATTTTATTGTGAGTTTTTTTCCCCTTTCAATGTGATAAAGTTTTCTCACAAATCAGTTCAGTATTATCTTTTAGACGGACATAAATAGCAAACCTAACAGAATGGGGATCCTTTTAAACAAACATGTGTATAAGATGTATTTTTCACAGTCAGTAGCCGAAAGTTATTTGTTACATTTTTTGAGGGTATTTGAGATATTTTCCATCTCAAATTGAAAAAGTAATTATATACAATTACTAGTTACTTCCCCAAAAATCTAATTGCGTTACTAACTGTGTTGTTGTAATTGGTTACCAGGAAAAGTATTTTTGCGTTCTAATTTTTTTTTTGCTTAAAAATGTTAAAGAAACAAAAAAAAACCAGTTACACAGGTACCCACTTGCCAAACATTTATTTATTCAAAATGAACAGATTGCAATCTGCAATAGATTATCAACAGGAAATATATTTTAAATACTGAAAATGTAATATTTGTGGAAACTTACTTGAACTTGTTCAAAATGGTAATATTCTTTAACTTTGCATTTAAGTTTCATTAACAACAAATTATGTTACAATCATTTGAAGTCTATACTGTACACCCTTTCTATTAAGGCACCAAAACTTGCTTAGGAAAGAAAGTAGTAAAGAGAAAAGCAAATATTAATAGTGCAATTGCTATTTTTAACAATCAGAGCTCAAATGCGATCTTGTGACTTGATGCTGCCATCATCTGTGTGTGTATTTGACTTGTGTGTGTGTGTGTGTGTGGGAACAAAACAGTTGAGACTCTGCCTATCCAACTTCTGAGCAAATCATGATCCAGTTCTTTCTTTCAATTTCTTTTTCTTTCATTCTACACCGAGCTGAAAGCCAGCTTGGTTCAGACATATGCGGCACTGACGTTTTGCCAAAACTCCCAGTTGTTGTCTATACCTGGGGCACACACCCCAGTTCATCAAATTGTAACACCTCACGTTATTTCCAGAGTAACGGTGATACAGTTATGGATAAAGCAATTAAGTAATTACTCGGTTACTCAAAATGTGGCTACGCTAGTAATGCTGTTGTACTCCGTATAACTGCCGTTATACTGCCGTAACGCTGTTATTGCCACCACTGATGATGGGATCTGTGCTCATTCATTTAAAGTGGGGGTCTCAAAGCTATTTTCTTCAGGGGCCATATTTAACCCAATTTTATCTCCAGTGGGCTGAACCAGTAAAATAATAACATAATAATCTATAAATAATAACAATTCCAAATATTTGTTCCTCTTTTTGTAAAAAACCCCCCAAAAAAACATCAAATTATGAAAAGATTATGAAAGAATTATGAAAAGATTTACTATCCAAACAAAAAAGATGTGAATAAAAAGAAAAATAAGTGTAATTTTAACAGTGTCTCAACTTATTCTTGTTCTCCAAAGACACTAAACAGTTACTAACTGAAGCCCAAAATGGATCAAAATGTGCTTAATTTTCTTGAGACATTTTAAATTGTTTATATTTATTCAGGTTTTTCATATTTTATTGTCGCATGACAATGAAACATTTAACAACAATAACAATAAACATGTAAACATTTTCATAATTCAATGTTGTATTTTGTGCTAAAACAAAGACTCAAATTTGAAGTTATGTTTTGGCATAATGTAATGTTATTTTCCACATCAAAGAAAATATGGAGTCATTATTTTTTTTTTAGGTTATTCTGTTATTGGTCTGTATGCGTAACCAGAACTAAAATGATAAACTAAAATGATAAACGATGAAAGGCTGAAAAAATATTCTTATTCTTCTTATTATTATTTCATCTGGGAATGAGATATTGCCATCGTACTGCATCCGTCGTCCATATGTCCACAATTCAAATCGCTTCTCCCCCCACATTTCTTAATTGAGTTCAATTCTGATTGATTCATTAGATAGATCTAAGCACTGGGCACAAAACCTATTACTTTGTTTGTCGAAATTTGCTTTTTGTTTACAACTTAGTTTTTTCCAGTATCTCACTAAAATTGCTTCTCCTAGAAGCAGATTTCAATTCCAATTGATTCATTGGACAGATCTAAGCACTGGGCACAAATCTTATCACTTTATATCACTAAAATATCACAGTATTAAAATTGGCAACAAAAAATTATATCCCTAGAACTGAATAATTCCAGGTGCTCAGCTCCATAGAATGCCATTCATTCTGTACTTGTCCGCAATCGCCATGTAGCTGCAGTACCACTCAAAAGAGTTCTTGACAGTGCATTTAATCCTTTGCAACGATATCTTTCATATTCACAAAACCAGTTACACTTTGCTTACGTTAAGTTGTTACGTCGAACCACCCACCCTTCTCCCCATTAACTTAACATTGAGTCACTCTACCAGGAATCTACACGTGACATACTGCATTTGATAAGAGGCCATCGGGGTGCATACACATGAGTCCCACAGCCTGGCCGTTGTTTATTGGCTTGCAAATATGGAACGTCATCACGCTCAAAGGTGTGTAAAGCGCCATGAACGCCGTTTTCTGGCACAGAAATTAGGAGTTGGTTAACAACATTCGAGAGACATGGAGAAAGAAAATTCGGTGAAGGCGAGGAGGTCGCTGCAGGAGAAGCTGAGAGTGAAGGAGCTGGGACCCGACCGTCCAGATGTGGTGATTGAGCAGGCTGCCCAGGACAGAGGATGGGCTTATATGCAGTCGTTTTCACGCTCGTGGTATGAGAAGGCGCCATGGCTAACTGGGTGCAGTGAGGCAGGTGCACTATTCAGTTTCCCATGTTTGCTTTTTCAAACCCAGGGAACTGATAAATCTTGGATCACAAGTGGTGTAAAGGATCTCAAGGCCAAGACCCAGAGGGAGATTTTGAAGATATACACAAGTTTACGCCACAAACCCTGGGCGGCCCATTACCATCCAGATGTGCAAGTTGCTTCCGCCGGAACAGACTGCGATTGCTAGCTTTTTGTGAGCTATAATGTCCTGGGAACATAGTTTTAGTACTTTGTCTGGAGATGGAGTTATTATCCCCCACCCAAATGTGGTTCAGACCTGGGAGGATAATATGACGACATGTAACGTGCGGCAAGATTTGTGCGCATTTCATGGAGTCCATTGCAATAGACAGGAAAGCTATGGACAATCTGACAGCCTCCGTGGTGTATTAGTATCTGCATATAAAGCACTAATATATAATAATACATTTTACTCTCTCTCTCTGTCTCTCTCTCTCTTTCTCTCTCTCTCTCTCTCTCTCTCTCTCTCTCTCTCTCTTTCACTCTTTCACTCTCACTCTCTCTCACTCTCACACACACAAACACGGATAGGGCTGCCAGTTCCATGAGGGGAAATACGGGGCACTATGGCGAATCCCATCAGATTCACAGACCTCCAATTTTTTTTATGTAATCATCAATGGCAAAATTAGAATTTTGTCTCGCTTAAGTTCAGCTCAATACCGGACATCAGTTTGTTTTTAAATATGGCACGATTCCGTATTTCAAGGGACGTTTTACAACCCCACACACGGAGCGCTGTAGGCGATCTGTCAATCCAACTTACACATACAGCATGTAATGTTAGCTCTACTGTCAATGAACATTAGCTTATATGCTAATCAGCTGTTTTAGCAAAATACTGGTGGCAATGTTTGTGTATGATAACTTCACAATTAACAGTATTGATGGTTTCATACCTAAAGCTTTCATTTCATAGCTAAAGTTGCTGAACTTACCATCAGATTGAAATTTAAGTCGCTTCGGTGAGATAATGTTTTAAAAAGGCTTGGACTGCTACTGGACTGATATTTTTTTTTAATTTCTATAGAACGTGCAGTTTGAATGTCAACAAATCTTGGTGACATCGGTGAATAAGCTATTGTGTATGATGGAAGTAGTTTCAAAGCAAAACATTTTAGTTGCCATGGGAATAGTGCTCACAGTTTTTAAGGGCTGTAGAAATAATATGGCTAAATCCCAATTCTAATGTAAAATATGAAGGCTACACACAAGTTATGCACTCAGCGTATTTTTGAACAAGTAGCACTAGCTAAGTGACCTATCTGTGTTCTTACCATTCAGGAAAGAATTTGGGTTATTTTTGTATATATATTTTTCTTTTTGAAAACTTGTTTTGACAACTTTGTATAGCACTGTAATTTTACCTGTGAAAAGCGCTTTAAGTACATTTATTTTTGTAATGTAAATTGCATCTGAATGTATGTTGTATGATTATAACAATTGTTCTGCACTTAACAAATACAAATGATAATTTACATTGATTTGATTTTTTTTATTGAAAAATTTGTGTCTTGGTGTTGATTAAACATTTTCGGATTTTATTTTGAATAGTACATAAAACACACACTTGTAGAGATCACAATTCATGAATTTATTTTGGATTTAGCCCGGAGGACCCGGAAGTAATTTGTCTTTGAATATGTTGTTAGTGCCACCTATTGGCTGCTTTATTTTTAATGTTCATTATGTTGCGGTTTTCTACGGCCCTCTAGAACGTTCCGTTCACTTTGAATGACGTCAGCGGGCGGATTTTTTTCCAATAACCGCCCGCTGCGCCATTAACGCCCACTGTGCCATTAACGCCCACTGTGCCATTAACGCCCACTGTGCCATTAATGCCCGCTGCGCCGTTAACGCCCGCTGGCCATGGCAACATGTTTTGTCACTTCAGATTCACTGTACCATATCACTCCACAGGTAGTTCGGCCACTTTTAAAGTAAATATTCGCTTCGTTGTAACTGCTAGCTTATCCAATGTTAACCTATCCTGATGTTATCCTGACCGTAGTCAGGAAATCAGGGGAAATTGCCGTGCTCCTCTCGTACAGAATCTCCAGGGCCGAAGTAAGTATTTTACCCCGGGGTTAACTCCTCTATGCCGGTTTTTAGAAAACAAGGAGCGGTTTCAGTGAGCTTTGTTTTCAGTATTTATTTGCAAGAACGGGACAACACCTGCTCCGGTCGGCGACCTGACTGCGTACATCTGTCTCTCTCCTTTCTCCGCCTAAAACTCTCTGCACCCCCCTTCTGTCTGCCCTGCCTATTTCACAACACTAGTCTGTTAGAGTAGTGACAGTAATAAACTGTAATAACCCATAGAATAAGCGGGATAATGCATGGCATATGAGTTACTATCAGAAAAATATTCCCCTTCTGATAGTAACTTGTGTGCCATACATTATCCCTTGCATAATGAATACGTACAATATTCTGGTACAATAGCAATAGGAAGCACAGTAACAGTGCACACTTTAGGCCTACACCGCCATTGTTGTTGTTTTGACTTTGGCGCATGTGCTTTGATACTGAATGAAGTGGTAACGTCACAGAAATGTGGAGAGGAGCTGCGTAAATGGAATCTTCGAATCTTTCCACTATCTGGATCTGTTTTTTAACTTATATTTTTCAGAGCCCCATAACACAGCCTTGATAAGATAAATTTGACCAATTATTGCCAATTACAAGATAAAAGTTCAGCGGCTGCCACTGCTAGTCACACACAATTTATAATCACAGCTCATCATTGTAACACAGTAAATTGACATCACTCAAATCACAGAATAATCATCAAAATATACAATAGTACAATGCTTTGTGTATGGCAGCCACATGTTCATCATAATGCATTGAAAAGATAGAAGTACATGTATCACTACTCTTTTGGGACAACTGAGGGACAGGCATTACATAGTGCACATGCTATCGATACAACTTTATCAAGGCTAGTCACTGAACAGTCTTCGGATGTTTGCAACATACTGATGGGAATTATAGTTCCTAACAAGCTATATTTTTGTTGTAAGGTTCCTAGTACTCAGTCAACATGTATCCGAACAGAAGGGATTTTCCTTGTTCTCTCAACTTCTAATCCATCAAGTTGAAATTGACCCCGAGAGAACCCCGGGAGGTTGGCGGTTCGCGTCCCCGCTCTGGCTGTCCACATGTCGAAGTGTCCTTGGGCAAGACACTGAACCCTCACTTAGGCCCCCAGTAGGACTGACCTTAGACCATAGAAACCTACTGGTGTGTGAATGGGTGAATGTGAGGCTAATGTAAAGCGCTTTGAGCACCATGAATAAATGCAGTCCATTTACCATTTAGTAGGAAGTCGATATAGCCTGAATGCTCAGTTACATGTCAGAAGTGCGGCCATCCCAAACTTTACAAATAAATGAGATATGGCCTTGAGGAGTTATACTTACCAAGTATTTCACAGTATTGTATTGAGTACAGTATTGAGACTATGTTTCAGCTCTCGCCTTCAGATCACTGGGCCAAAACATTACTTAGTCCTTGTCTCATCCGCATCAATACTATCAGAAACTGCTGGAATTTACTGACTGATCTGTCAGTCAAATAAGAGGACAGTATTTTGAAGAGTGCCATCATCACAGTGAATGAGGGCAAACCAGTCAAAACATTGACCATGCTGTCATTGTCTTGAAAGCCATCCTCATGTAAACTAGCACACTACACGTCATTTTGTAGTAAGGATCAACCGATACAGGTTTTAATGGCCGATACCGATCACCCTTGGCCGATGGCCAATATGGACTGCCGATTTCCTTATGGGTAATTTTTTTTATAGGGGGAAAATTCGGAAAATCCCTGTCCCAGCTAATTTAATGAAACTTGAGAAGTAATAGATCTGGGTTAGACTGTTAAAATGGAGGATTGGCCTTGTGTGTATTATGTAATAATGTGAAAGTGGGACTGGCCTATCATTTTCATTGCCCTGGGACTGCTGGAAATACCAGAAAACCTTTATTTCAGGCTGTCCCACCTTAAATACTCATTTTTATAAGTCACCCAGACTACAGTTATTCATCCTGCATATTGTTGCCAATGTCTTAATGTCTAGGCCTATATGTTATATAATTGCTGAAGAATAAAAACATCCTGGCATTCAGTTTTTTCCAGGGGTCTATCGGTTGTTGTCCCATGGTTTTCTCTACACTCCATAACCATGGAGTGAAGCGCCCCCTGGTGAATATATAGTGGTGCTGTCAGCGTAAGGGCCCGTGTCAATGTAAAGCGCTGTCCAGTGTGAGTGTGCAAGGCCACATCATGGTTTTGTGTGTGTGTGTGTGTTGGGCCCAAAGTTTCTTTTCGGGGTGCGTATGCTTATTAAACTAGACTCCGTTACCCTATATTGATGCGTAAGTAAACGGGCAGTAAATTCCGAAATCATCCTGTCTGGAAGTTTCCCTGATGCAGTGCCCTGATTCCTAAGGACAACCTACTATCGCTCACAGCTGATGTTTCTGCAATCGTTTTTCGTGAAAAACTCTACTCCATTGACCTCCACTCCATAACCTATTTTTAGCAAATAATGTTTCAGATTGGTTCTATCCTTTTTGCTTGAGTGAACGTTGTCCGGTAATGTAATACAGTACTACAGCAAATGCACTAGACTAGTTTGTGTCCGTAAATCATAATTTGGACAGACCTGCGTCTCTTAGGCTATCATACAAGATTTGAATAACTTGTACAAAGCGGGACACCAGTGCACGCCTGACTTTGTGGGAATCATGGCTATTTTGGGCATTCTTATGATTCTATTCTGACTTAGGCACCAGATGACTCATCTCATGATTTCCATCATTTACTACACTTCTAGATTTTCATCATAATGCACTATACTGTCATTTCATGGTATTTTCATGTGCATGTTTTGGTTATGGAGTGGCGTTTCTCTTGGTAGTTCCTTTTTCACGGATCACCCTGTCAGTGTGGAACCAGCAAAGACTTCATTCTCACCAACGTCATTCTTTTGCAGGTCTTAGGTGGTGATAAATTAACATGCAAGTCTACTATATATTTTAATTCCCCTTGAGCACCACAATCATTTTGACATCAAGCAAGGCTGGTCAGAGTGTGATGCTAACCAATTTTACACTCCGTTACCAGGGAGAGCTCTAAATGCCTTATTTAGGGTGACATAACCAAATCCTAAAATAAAGAAATTTAATACAAAATACAAATGACCACAATACACTGCCAGGTTACACTGCCTTTGCCATTGTTTGATCAATTTGCTCCACTCCGTTATCGTTGCCTGCACTCCGTTACCAAATTGGAGGTTCTTGAGCTAAAATCACACTGCGGTCCGGGAAGATGAAGCATTTTGCTTTGGAAGTTTGTATATTAAAACCATAATCCCACAAGGAAAAACGATGCACTATAATTTACTTCAAAGGCAGAGAGATCAAAATTCTAGTTTTGGTAACGGAGTACAAAGGGTAGTTTCAGTCACACTTTGTATCTGGTGCCATAGAATAGGAACGAGGTAGAATTAAGCTCGACTTAGTATCACATCTTGTTAGCATATGGTGTCCCCTCACGAAAATGACAATTTGGTAAATATCTAAAGAAATTTTTGAAACAAAAAAAATTGGGCCATTTGTCCCCCTATGAAAAAAATTACCCTTATATGGGACTGATAGGGGTAAAAAAAAAAAAAGACATTAAAAAATAACAAATATTCCAGGTCTCAAGTGAAAAATAAACATTTAACAGTAACGCATAAAAACAATAAAATAGGTTGAGGTAGAACTTGTAACAATTAAACAACCAGTCAAACATGAAATACTTAATTATGTTTAAAACAATAAGAAATAAGTAACATTGTGCACATTACACATTATTTTAGAAGACTTATTTTCAATTTTAAATTCAGTATTGTGCAGTGTGGATGTGGTTGTTTAAAAGCACCATGACACTTTATTTTTGCAAACATATTTTTTATTTTGGAAATTACTTGATTATTACAGTGGGTCAAAGTGCATACAACACACAATTTTTAAATATGTTTTTTGTTTTATATTGCAATTTACACTTTCAATATTTTAGGAGAGCCATTTTCACTTTGAAATTCAGTATTGTGCAAGCAGCAAGACAAAACAAAAAACAATATAAAAATATATCAAGAATTGTGCATTGCATGCACTTTGAACCACTCTAATAATCAAATAATGTCCAAAATAAAAAATATCTTTGTATTGTTTGAAAAAATAAAAAGTGTCTTGGTGTTTTAAACAACCCGTAGAACATAAAATAAATATTTAAAACAATTAAAGTTACAAACAAGTAACATATTGTGCAGAGTGCACAACAAGTGAAAATAACTCCTAAAATGTAAACAACAAGTGTAAACAACAATACAAAAACAATGTTTAAAAAAAATCTGGGCGACTGGAGAAGTTACCGGTTGTATTGTTTTTCACTACAGTATGTTGAGTGTTTGGATATGTATGTCAACATTGTGAGTAAAGTATGTGGTTTACAAGAAAACGGACTGCATATGTCATAACCACTTGGTGAGCTGTACAAAAAGGTCCAGTTTTTGGGTGAAAACAGGAGACTTAGAAGGTAATGTTGACATGTTCGCCTCACATTATAAGCTGATAAGCTGACTGATATAACAGCTGTTACGGTTTTTTCTGTGAGCACCCATTTGATTCGTGACTGGTCTTAAATAATTCGGGACTTTCTAATGGTGTATGGCATGACTATATTAAGGTGTGCCGTTTCAGTTTTTAACTGAAACGGCATTCCGTGTGCCTGGCATTCCAACTTCCAGACAGCCGTCAGCGCGACAGCAGTGACAACACTCGGTATTCTTTTTTTCTGACACACTTAATAATTTAACTTAGAAACTTCCAGCCACATGTATTACATGGACATCATATGGTATTCATGTTTCCAAATTAAAATTGGGTGGTTTCAAACTACATTTTAAACTCATTAGAGACTCTGAAAGTGTAAAACTTAACCTGGCTGTATCTTCAAGTGCAGGAGGGGTGACGGCTGTCATTAAGGGTCTTCAAACCTGTCACAAACCTGATCCTGTGTGCCTGTCTGTAAATGACGCTGGTGGGGTGGAGGGGATGATTGGCGGAACCACATGCAAATCGGTACACTTAACTAAACTAAAAAATTGGCTCGATATATTGGCCGGCCGATGTATCGTTCGACCCTTAGTTTGTAGTGACAGGTTCTTGTTCCTCAGTTGCTGATCACTGAACCTGTCACTGAACAGGTCTTCAATGTCGCTAAGACTTAAATCTGTCTGAACACCAGCATCAATTCTATCAGTAGTTAGTGCAGTTGGTCTTTCAACATGTACTGTAGGGTCCTCATGCGTTTCTTCAGATACTGCAGTGGGTGATCTTGGTGACAATACTTTATCATGATCGTTTTCCAAGGCAAGAGGGGCAGCTATGGCATTGTTCCTTTGTAGACTCTCCAACCTGTACTTTTTCATCTCTTTTCTCCGCTGATACAACTCCATTTCCATAGCTCTATGCTTTTCTTCTGGACTACAGGTAAAAGAGAAGATGCTTGGGATATAATCAGGTGATAGCAGATCATCAGCTTTTTTTTTACCTGAAATGAAATTAAAATAAAGCAACATTAGGCCCTAATATCAACTCAAGCAAAACTCTTCGAATGTTCTTTGTAGAAAGACATGTACATGTAAGTCAATAGGGGCCTACACTGATTAATGAGACAGAAATCCACAAAAAAGCTAGGCTCATCTTTACAAGACAACATGGCACCACCCTTCCAGTACATTTCAAATTCAAGCTAACCTATTTGGCACGTCTTCATAGTGACACAAAAACGATGAGTTCAGGAAGCCATCTACCAATGTCTACTGGCATAAATAAATCAACAAGGAGAGTGTACACGTATGGAATTATAAAAATTCACCTACCAGATATAAAATGAATATTAAATAAGTCTGCACGCCAGGGAAAAAATTAATGGCTCCCACTGTAGGTGTATTTATAAAGATGTGCCTCTACAGAACATAGTTTTAAGAAATGCAGTATAATGACCAATTACCAAGTCACAATTAAAAGCTTGTTTTTATTGGATGTCAAATTGGTACAAAAGTAGCAAAAGACAAAAAAAGCAATTGTGAAAGTATTCTACATCCACGGTTTTCTCAAACTGGGGTCACTCTTTTTAACATTAGACAAACTGGACTTGTGTTTCATATCTATAACAAATTGGGAATAAAACAACATTAATGTGCCTCTCATAATCTGAAGATATTTTTCACTCACATTTTTAGAGGAAAGATGAGAGCTGATGTACGACATGTGAGACTTCAGACATTCAAAACACTGTTCTTCATAAAATCCTTTTACTGTATACTTGCCTGAGGTTTTACAAATAACCTGCCTTCAAGCTGTACTTGACAGTTGTGAAAGAATGTAGATCAACTCTTGTGCTTTGGATTTCATATGTTCTTTAATTGAGAGGAATTTCAGTTTAAGACTGCAGGGGTGTCAAACTCATCTCAATAGGGCCAGACCAGTAAAATAATGACAATGAAAACTAAAATTACATTATGATAATGTTTACATCTGTAATTGTCCCTCAAAATGTGAATAACATCAGCATGTTATCATGACTTTAGAAAAACAAGTGCAATTTTAATCTGATTTTTACCCCCATTTGCCTCAATTATAGCTTACATTACAATTACAAATACAAAATATTCTTCGTAACAGGCTGAATATTGCTATAATTACACTGAAGACATTTCAGGTTGCTCTTATTTGTTCAAGTTATTCATATGGTTTGTTAAATAGATAGTTTGTTAATATAAATATTTTCATGTAATTTTACTTTTTTATGTTAAAACATTGCATTGCATTGTTTGCTATCATGAAACCTGGCTTTTGAAATAGTGAGATGGACCTCCCCTTGGGGGCACCAGAGGACTTACGTGGAGGCACAACAGGAGAAAAAAGAAACCTGAAGAAAAAAAGAAATGAGGCGTAAACATGTGAGGGGCAAAAAACTGAAAACTGTTAAAAATGTACAAAAATGTAAAATGTGAGACAATATAGAGACATTAAAAAACATACAGATGTTACATTTTATTATTTTTTTTAATTTTCAAAAGCCGCAGATGTTAAAATGTGGGGGAAAAATATGTTAAACATATATACAGATGAAAAAGTGCATTTAAAAAGATATTAAAAACATAAAAATATGATGTTTTGAGTCTTTAAAAAACACAATGTATGGGTTTTGTTTTGTTTGTTGTTGATTTTCAGTTCCATATCACTCAGTTCATATCATTACTGTAACTCGTGTTGTCTCTTCTTAAACAAAAATGCATTAAAAATGTTTTATTTCATAATTTTCTGATATTGTGTTTTAAATACACATTTCTTTGGTTCAAAGTGTAAACGTATATTTTCCAGCTGAGTGGACATTTTTGTAACTCCATAAAAAACTGATTCATTCAAAGGTTTTAAATCACTTTTTTTTTTCCAGCCTAAAGAAGAATAAAAACACTTAAACGCCTAAAAAAAAATCTTGACTAAGGTTCTCATAATTCATGCATCAAAGGGTTAAAATATATTTAAGACACATATAGAGATGAAAGTAAAGGTGTTTAAAATGTTTTTTTTAATGTATGTTTAAGAGATAATAAATAAATAAAAAAATAAATAAAGATGAGGGGGCACAGCTACTTATTGGTTCTTTTAGGGGAGGCTCACTATCCCACACTTGGAAACCTATGGAGTACGATAACTGTCAATTTATTCATGTCCACAGATTGGATACTCATGTGTATTAGGTCTGTAGTGGTGCATAAAATAAATATTTGTGAATTCTCAAATGAGTCCAGTCATGCATGAAATATATTGTGTGTTTTTTTTAATTTCTGGTTTAATGTTATTATTTACCTCTATGATTATTTGCACTGCTTTACTTCCTTTTTACACCTTTTTGTACTTTTTCTGTGAGCTCTTGTAACAGTGAATTTCTCCTGTGTGAGATCAATAAAGTCTTATCTTATCTTATTTTATCCATCCGAATAAGGATGGGAAAATTATGACTTCAAACATTACTTGTACAAAAACTTGTGCAAAAAGAACAATTTCAAACTTTACCGCATCACCAGGGACGTCACAAGATTTGAGAAACAGGGGTGGCTTAGCCCCTTGAGGACAAAAGGTATTGGGCACAGGTATTTAAGACCGTGACACCTTAACACACCTTCAACTGTGTCACCAGCTAAACCACACCAGCTAAATTGTGCTAAAATACAAATACAAACAATATTAGGCACCATACATTCCTCTGCAAAATGAAGAGGGCAAGTGCTTCATAATTCATCATCATGTAAACATTATACAGAATACTTTGTTCTGTAACCACCACACTACACGTACCTGTTACCTTACCTTCATAAATGAGGCCATTAACTCCCCTGCTGGTCTTTCACCTTTCCCATTTGCCCTTCCACCTGCCAGAAAACTAGAATTGCCATATTTCCCCAAACGTACTATTAGTATTACAGCATAAAGGGAGGTAATTATATGGATGTTTAATTAAATTATGTTTTTACAAATTAAGTTTGTATTTTGTTGTGCACTTTATGTAGCATAGGGCAATTTCCACATTAGTGTTCTCAGGTTGAGTTGGTCAGAATAAGGGAAAGGCATTAAGAAGGAAAATACTTGAGTTTTGGGATGCAGTCCACGTGGGTCATCACCCTCACTTGTCATTTGTGTTGTGTTTTCACAGGTTGCAAATGCATAGGGATTACTTGATTTTCGAACTTGACATTTAACAGAGGGTTCATGTTGGATACGTTCTAATCAGGCATGTCATGCTGATGAGCATGACCCATCAGACATTGAGATGGCCAACAAAATTAAATAAACTCAGCAGCCACAACGTTTGGATTTGCAATGTCTTTAACACCAGAAATGCGTTGCACAATGCTGTGGCCAACATACACTCAACAAAAATATAAACGCAACACTTTTGTTTTTGCTCCCATTTTTCATGAGATGGACTCAAAGATCTAAAATTCATTCCAGATACACGATATTACCATTTCTCTCAAACATTGTTCACAAATCTGTCTAAATGTGTGATAGTGAGCACTTCTGCTTTGCTGAGATAATCCATCCCACCTCACAGGTGTGCCACATCAAGATGCTGATCTGACATCATGATTAGTGCACAGGTGTACCTTAGACTGTCCACAATAAAAGGCCACCCTGAAATGTGCATTGTTTTTGCTTTTTTTGTTTGGGGGTCTGGGGACTCAGAACCAGTCAGTATCTGGTGTAACCACCATTTGCCTCATGCAGTGCAACACATCTTCACATAGAGTTTATCAGATTGTCAATTGTGTCCTGTGGAATGTTGGTCCACTCCTCTTCAATGGCTGTGCAAAGTTGCTGGATATTAGTGGGAACTGGTACACACTGTCAAATACGCTGGTCAAGCACATCCCAAACATGCTCAATGGGTGACATGTCCGGTGAGTATGCTGGCCATGCAAGAACTGGGACATTTTCAGCTTCCAAGAATTGTGTACAGATCCTTGCAACATGGGGCTGTGCGTTATCTTGCTGAAACATGAGGTGATGTTCATGGATGTATGGCACAACAATGGGCCTCAGGATCTCATCACGATATCTCTGTGCAATCAAAATGCCATCGATAAAATGCACCTGTGTTCTTCGTCCATAACAGATGCCTGCCCATACCATAACCCCACCACCACCATGGGCCACTCGATCCACAACATTGACATCAGCAAAGCGCTCACCCACACGACGCCATCTGCCCTGAACAATGTAAACCGAGATTCATCCGTGAAGAGAACACCTCTCCAACGTGCCAGACGCCATCGAATGTGAGCATTTGCCCACTCAATTCTGTTACGGCGACGATCTGGAGTCAGGTTAAGACCCCGATGAGGACGACGAGCATGCAGTTGAGCTTCCCTGAGACGGTTTCTGACAGTTTGTGCAGAAATTGTTTGGTTATGCAAACCAATTGTTTCAGCAGCTGTCTGAGTGGCTGGTCTCAGACAATCTTGGAGGTGAACCTGCTGGATGTGGAGGTCCTGGGCTGGTGTGCTCACACGTGGTCTGCGGTTGTGAGGCCGGTTGGATGTACTGCCATATTCCCTTAAACGCCTTTGGAGACGGCTTATGGTGGAGAAATGAACATTCAATGCACGAGCAACAGATCTGGTTGACATTCCTGCTGTCAGCATGCCAATTGCACGCTCCCTCAATGCTTGTGACATCTGTGGCATTTTGCTGTGAGACAAAACTGCACATTTCAGAGTGGCCTTTTATTGTGGGCAGTATAAGGCACACCTGTGCACTAACCATGATGTCAGATCAGCATCTTGATGTGGCACACCTGTGAGGTGGGATGGATTATCTCAGCAAAGCACAAGTGCTCACTATCACACATTTAGACAGATTTGTGAACAATGTTTGAGAGAAATGGTAATATTGTGTATCTGGAATGAATTTTAGATATTTAAGTCCATCTCATGAAAAATGGGAGCAAAAACAAAAGTGTTGCGTTTATATTTTTGTTGAGTGTACATTGTTGTTTGTGTTGTTTGACCTTTACCTCAATCGAGACCACCTCAGCATCAGCTGCTCCTTTGTCTCTCTCCACTCTTAAAATACCTTTGTATATCCATCTAGCCAACTAATAGACAGAAACATTATTGTTTCCCATGACATAACTAATGCTAGTACAACCCACACACACAGCAAAGTTTGTTCACCATGGTAATGTGCCAGATTTACAGTTGAAATATTAAAGCTACAATATCGTCTTTCCACATACCCATAGCTCATCATAGACTTGATCAAGCAAATGCAAACTGCTGATGTCAAATTGCAATCTGAATGTGTTATGTGGAGCCAGCAGCGGAGCCAGACATAGTGAAAATCTGGAGCTTGGCCCAGAGGGGGGTCTCTAAAATGTACTTCTTAGATATAATTTCCTGTATTCTAGTTCATTTTAAGGTAACCTGTTCCACAAATCCTAACCCCATGACATAGATATAGAACACTATACAGTATATCAGCATGTTAGCATGGCCAGCCTCTTGATACAGGGCCCCTATGTTTCTCACACTATCAGGGAAGATATTGCTAATTGATGATCAGGCAAGCAACGTTACCACCATATAAAGATGGTAGTGATTAAGGGTCGACCAATACCTTAGCTGTCCCATATATCAGGCAGATTTTTTAGTTTATTAAGTGTATCGGTATTGGCCGATTCACATGTGGTTTCACCGATTCACCCCGCTACACTCACACACACAGACAGACACCCACACCGTTGTTTACAGACAAGCACACAGGGTCAGGTTTGTGTTGCCAGAAGACCTGCAATGTCACCCCTCCTCCACTGATAGAGTAAACAGCACTTTAATATACAGCTACTGTAAGTTTTAAACTTTCAGAGCCTCTAACGAGTTTGAAATGTAATTTGAAACCACCAAATTTTAATTTGGAAACATGAATGTCATGTCATGTGCATGTAATTCATGTGCCTGGAAGTTTATGTTAAATTATTAAGTTGGTCAGAAAAAACAGGAATGCTATAGAATGTAAAAAAGGAAAACTAAGAATAGTTTAGAATTTTTCATTATAGTTTCATTTTAGTTAGTTTTGACTTGTTTCCCTCTAATTCAGTTCGTTTTAATGTATTTTTTAGCAGGTTTGCTAGTTTTTATTAGTTTTTTTTTCTGAATGCTTAGTTTTAGTATTAGTTTTTCCATATATTTTTTCTTCCTCACAAGCCTATTCAAAGAAAAGTGAGGTGTGGATCAGCTGGTTGAGGTGGGTTATTGACTGAGCAGAGACATAAACATATGGACAGTATGATGTATAATATAAACTCCCTACAGCATTTCGGGGTGTGTGTGTGTGTGAGGGGGGTTGCAGTCCAGTTCTAGCCATTTTGGCCAAACATGGGTAAACTAGCTAATCAGCAGTAAACCAGATAAATGTATAGAAACCAGATATTAACATATAATATTTACCAGACACGGAAGCATATGAGCCAGATAGTAATGTACAGAAATCAGCTCAGCAGAAGTAAACGGGGTGGAAACACATAAAATTACCTTATGATAATGTTTACATCTATAATGTTTCGCTTAAAATGTGAAGAACATTAACAACTTGACACGTCTTTAAAAACAGCTAATCAGCAGTAAACCAGGTAGAAACATAAACCAGCTAACCAGCAGTAAACCAGATAGAAACATCGAAACCAGTTCAGCAGCAGTAAATTATAAATCAAAATATTGTAAAGAATGTAAACTACTGTAAAAAGCTAAATACTGTTTAAAATTGAATTGAATTGTTAGAATTGAATATTTTCTATATTCATATTCTAAGGATGTGAATATGTTTTTCTGCTCTCACACCTGCACTTTATATTAGCTGCTGTAATTGTAGAATTTATCCCATAGTAAGTAAATAGTCTTATTCTATCTAAAAAATCTAGAAATACATGTAAGACAGTTAACCAGCAGTAAACCAGATAAAATAGGTATAAACCAGTTAACCAGCACAGTGCAGGTTAGGGCTTGGAAGACCTTTTCATCCTAATACATTCTGCTCCTTTACCTGGATGTTAACTGCAGACGAGGCTAAAACTAGGCTAAGCTAACAGCTGGCTAGGCTGCACCTGTCTGACGCTGCGCTTTGCCGTTTACCTGAAAAGAACCCAGCTTGAGGAAAAAAAACCCTAAAACTCACTAAAGTAAATGCCAGAGCTGCTTTGTCCCACTTTAGTCTGTTTGTTTCAGGTAGACTTTAGAACAGAAGACTGTAAACCACAGACATGACAGACTGTAAAGTGTGATATGTTGTGACTGGCTAAAACAGCTGGAGACAAATAAATCAATATCAGTCCAACATTGACAAAGACGAAAAAGAAGGGAATTTTATCCATAATTTTTTATACATTTTAGTTATTTTTGTAAGGACCAGTGGTGGCCAGTCCACTTGGGTGCAGGGGCACCGCCCCCTGGTGGAAGTGGAAAATACATAATAATTTGATCTCAAAACATTTAAATTAACAGGCTAACATCTTTGATATATTCAAGTATTAATTTATCATAGTTCTGATATTTGTCATTTAATCCTTTGCAATCTTTCATATTCACAAAACCAGTTACGCTTTGCTTACGTTAAGTTGTTACGTCGAACGGGGCGCCCACCCTTCTCCCCATTCACTTAACATTGAGTCACTCTACCAGGAGTCTACACGTGACATAATGCATTTGATAGGAGGCCATCGGGACGCATGCATGTGAGTCCGGCAGCCTGGCTGTTTGTTTATTGGCTGGCAAATATGGAACGGCATCATGCTCAAAGGTGTGTAAAGCGCCATGAACGCCGTTTTCTGGCGCGGAAGTTAGGAGTTGGTTAACAACAAATAGAGAGACATGGAGAAAGAAAATTCAGTGAAGGCGCTTCAAACTATCCCTTTTTCGAGGAGGTCACTGCAGGAGAAGCTGAGAGTGAAGGAGCTGGGACCCGACCGTCCAGATGTGGTGATTGAGCTGGCCGCCCAGGACAGAGGACGGGCTTATATGCGGTCGTTTTCACACTCGTGGTATGAGAATGCGCCATGGCTAGCTGGGTGCAGTGAGGCAGGTGCACTATTTTGTTTCCCATGTCTGCTTTTTCAAAGAAAGGGAACTGATAAATCTTGGATCACAAGTGGTGTAAAGGATCTCAAGGCCAAGACCCAGAGGGGGATTTTGAAGATATAGGCTGTTTAAAATCAACAAAAGGCTTGGACTGCTACTGGACTGAGCATTTCTTTTTAATTTCTATAAACAAGTTTACGACCTGTTTCTGCACTACTTCCTGATTGTGCTCTTCACTTCCTTTCTGGCAGCTTCTGGTTAACTTTACATGTTAACACGGAGTGATTTAGTGAGAAAAAATATGGATAACGACAAGCGGAAAAGTGGTTCGGGAACTACGTGTGCTATCGTTGGATGTAGAAGCTCAAGAAAACGGCTAAACGAGTAGTTAGTAGTAGAGTAGAGTAGTGTTTTGACCACAAACCTGCCACAAAGAGGCAATGTCCATGCCCTCCTTTGTCATTTTTTCGCAAGCCTGACACGGACTCTGAATCACGGGCCTAGATGAAGGTATTAAATCTCAAGAATCCACCACACAATGTCTTTGTGTTCCCATCACTTTGTGGACAAAAGACCAACCGAGGATAACCTGTTTCCAGAGTTATTTTTGGGATACACCAGCCTTACACAGCCGAAGAGGCGACTATTCACAGAGCAAAACACTATCTCACCGGAGCGACTTCAACTTCAATCTTATGGTAAGTTCAGCAACTTTAGCTATGAAATGAAAGCTTTAGCTATGAAACCGTCAATACTGTTAATTGTGAAGTTGTCATACACAAACATTGCCACCAGTATTTTGCTAAAACAGCTGATTAGCATATAAGCTAATGTTCATTGACAGTAGAGCTAACATTACATGCTGTATGTGTATGTTGGATTGACAGATCGCCTACAGTGCTCCGTGTTTGGGGTTGTAAAACGTCCCTTGAAATATGGAATCATACCATATTTAAAAACAAACTGACGTCCGGTATTGAGCTGAACTTAAGCGAGACAAAATTCTTATTTTGCCATTGATGATTACATTAAAAAAAATTAGAGGTCTGTGAATCTGATGGGATTTGCCATAGTGCCCCATATTTCCCCTCACGGAATTGGCAGCCCTATCCATGTGTGTGTGTGTGTGTGTGTGTGAGAGAGAGTACAATTATGATATATTAGTGCTTTATATGCAGATACTGATACGCCACAGAGGCTGTCAGATTGTCCATAGCTTTCCTGTCTTTTGCAATGGACTCCATGAAATACGCACAAATCTTGCCGTACGTTACGTTGGGCCACGCCATCATATTATCCTCCAGATCTGCACCACATTCGGGTGGGGGATATTAACTCCATTTCCAGACAAAGTACTAAAACTATGTTCCCAGGACATTGTAGCTCACAAAATGCTAGTAATCGAAGTCTGTTCACATCTTCCGGGGTAAGCAACTTGCACATATGGATGGTAATGTCGGCGCACAAGGTTTGTGGCGTAAACTTGTTTATAGAACGTGCTGTTTGAATGTCAACAAATCTTGGTGACATCGGTGAATAAGCTATTGTGTATGATTTAAATAGTTTCAAAGCAAAACAGTAGAAATAGTGTGGCTAAATACCAATTCTAATGTAAAATATAAAGGCTACACACAAGTTATGCACTGAGTGTATTTTTGAACAAGTAGCACTAGGTAAGTGACCTACCTGTGTTTAGAGGTAAGATCGGGCCTAAAAATCCAGCCTTACCTGGCCCTGGCCCGCAGGCATTAAAGCCCGACCCAGCCCGAGCCCGACCAATTAACTTGATTTTCAGGCCCGAGCCCGAAGCAAACCCGAAAATTCAATTCATCCCATAGTATTTTTGGCAGAAAAAAACATAAGATTTTTGAAGATTAAAATCATCTACATATTTTTATTATCATGATAAATGCATTTACACAACAAAATAACGTTGGAACACAGAATAAGAGGCCAGACAATGAGAGTGAAAGAGAGATCTTGATGCGCACTCGCTTAATTACGCGGATGTAGTGTATTGGAATATCAGAAGTGCGTTTCCCAGTTTGATCTTTAGGTGGCACTGTAACTTTAAGGTGTTGTTAACTGTGTTGTTGTTGGGACCACAGAATAAAATACAGAGGTAGACTGACAATACATGGCTTCGTCCACTTCATATATTACAGCGGAGAAAAAAAAGTCAGCGAGAGAGAAGCCCGACCAGACCCGAACGTAATGATTGACATTCGGGTTCGGGCTGTGTTCTTACCATTCAGGAAAGAATTTGAGTTATTTTTGTATATATATTTTTCTTTTTTATGTACTTGTTTTGACAACCTTGTATAGCACTGTAATTTTACTTGTGAAAAGCACTTAAAGTACACTTATTTTTGTAATGTAAATTGCATCTGTAAGTTCCATTCAGTATGTTGTATAATTATAACAATTCTTCTGCACTTAATAAATACAAATGATAATTTACATTGATTTAATTTTTTTTATTGAAAAATTCGTGTCTTGGTGTTGATTAAACATTTTCAGATTTTATTTTGAATAATATCATTTTACAATTTATTTTGTGTTAAAGTTTCAAATGGAATATCAAACTGCAGCATAATGAACATTAAAAATAAAGCAGCCATGAGGTGGCACTAACAACATATTCAAAGACAAATTACTTTCGGGTCCTCTGGGCTAAATCCAAAATACATTCATGAATTGTGATCTCTACAAGTGTGTGTGTTTTATGCAGTATTAATGAATACGAATGATATTCTGGTACAATAGCAATAGGAAGCACAGTAACAGTGCACACTTTAGGCCTACAGCGCCATTGTTGTTGTTTTGAGTTTGGCCAGTGTTGTACCTGAATGAGTTCATTGAACAATCGTTCACGAATGAAATCATAATTTGACGAACGTGAGTGACTCATTCACTTTTGCCAAATGAGCGGTTATTCTGGAATTTATTGAACTGGAATTTATTCTGAACAAATTTTGGCAACATAATGTTGTGGAATAGCCAATGAGAAGTGTTTTGGGCGGGGTAGAGAGAGAGAGAGGGGTACAGAGAGTTTTTGGGAGCGGAGAAAAAGAGTTAAATGTACAGAGTGTGACTGCCGACCAGAGCAGGTGTTGTCCCGTTCTTGAAAATAAACATTGAAAATGACGCTCACTGAAACCGCTCCTTGTGTTCTAAGAACTCGCAGAGGGAAGTTAACCCCGGGGTAAGGTACTTACTGGAGATTCCGTCCGAGAGGACGCCATTTTTCCCTGATTTCCTGACTACGGTCAGGATAACGTCAGGAACGATTAATAATAAGTTTACAATAATAACACAAAAAAAGAACGAAAAAAGAATGAAAAAGTTCATTTTGGGATCCATGAACTTCTAGTTCATAATTTGGAAGAATGAACGATGAACAATGAACTGAACTAATTCATATTGAGTAACTTGAACTGAACTTTGAACTAGTTCCTAATCAAGGTGAACTTTCCCAAGACTGAGTTTGGCGCATGTGCTTTGATACTGAATGATGCAGTAACGTCACAGAAATGTGGAGAGGAGCTGCGTAAACAGCATCTTCGAATCTTTCCACTATCTGGATCTGTTTTTTAACTTATATTTTTCAGAGCCCCATAACGCCACCTTGATAAGATACATTTGACCAATTATTGCCAATTACAGTGCACCCACCCAAGATAAAAGTCCAGCGGCCACCACTGGTAAGCACACAATAAGTTTTACCTAGTTTTATTTTTTCCTTTTAATTCTAGTTTTTATTTCTTTCAGTTAATGAAAATGCTTTTTCAATTTTACTTACTTTTTCTTTAGTTTTCGTTAACGATTATAACCTTGATTATCATCACTAGTTTGTTTTTGTTTTTTCCCTAATGCTTGACAGACGAGAAGACTGTATGAGACATTAGAACACACAGACTGTATCTGTTGATGGAGTATTTTTCTAGTTATGGGTCAAATTAAGAATATTTTTAAGAACAAGGGAAATTTGGGTTTTAATGTAGGATTTCTGCCCATATATTAGTTTTAATATGTGTTGTAATGAACGTAGTAGCTACACAGGTGACTTTTTTTTTTTTTTTACAATATCAAAAAAGATCCGTGGCTTTTGGCGCGAGATCTGGGACTTAAGTCGCCAAAGCCACGCCACCTCTCCGCCGATGGTACAGACAATTTTGCCTTGTTGATAGCTTGTAACAATACGCAAGCACCCAGAAACTTGTGCTCAGATTAACTTGCGTTCTTGGTGGTGGCTCATGCTCAATTCTTTACCACATTTGTTTTTGGAGAAATGTTTTTTATATATATATATATATATATATAAATCTGCAAAAAAATAAGGTGGCTTGGAGACAAAATAGGGTGGTTCAAGCCACCCTAAAATGGGTCTAACAACGTCCCTGGGCATCACCATATGCCTGTGGATGCAGGGACATATTTTGGCAGTTGAGTTACTTGTGGGAATTCGTATTCATACCAAAGAAAGTTGAGCTGTAAATTCTGAAGTCGTACTTGTAATTTTTCCATTTATGTTCTGATGGATAAAATACAAACATATTTTATGCACAATTACAGACAAATATGCACAAATGTTCACATCTGTGGACAGGAATATATTCACAGTTATCTTACTCCATGAAAAACCCCTGATGTAAGCAACGTGTACTCTCAATCCTCTGGGAGTCGAGGGGACGCCGAAATTGATCCCAGCTGATTGAAGATGCTTTGGATGTGTCACCATTTAAGGCCTACATAGAAAATGGAATAATACTTCGCAAAACTTTGATCAATCCGGGGCAACCCCATCTTTTTCCATTGGTCTTTTTGGTAAGAATTCAGTATATAGAATAACTTTAGTCTTAATAGTAGGGGTGCGATTAATATTCTGTCTCGTAAGATTTTTTTATCCAGCAAGCAGCCAGAAGTCTGGAAGCCAGATGTTGGAAAATACTGGTACTACTGGTATTACCCCTGCCCTCCTCTGGTTTTCGACATTAGGTTTGTTATGGTCCACTGACCATAACGTCTGGGCCCCGCGGGGCTGGGAGCCCATCTTAGCTGGTGCGCGCCGGTCACCGTGGGGTTTCTGGGAGACCTTCTGACTCGCATGCGCATGAAGCTCCTATGTTTTCAAGATGGGTTGCGTAGGTTGCCAACAACACAGATGACCACTGACACCTGTTATATGTTATATGTGTTATATCCCTGCCCTGGTGATACGGTTGGCATGCCAGGGGAGAAGGCGCAGTGAGTCCAGGAAGTGGCGAAGTCTAGGCGGAGGGTCCTGTAAAGCCCGGAGCTGCTTGAGTCGCACCGCCGGAGGAAATGCACCTGACAGGGGTGAATTTCCTCACTCGGACATCAACACATTCAGACCTCAACTTCCACAGTCATGTGCCAGATTTGATTTTGAAAAAAGGAGAAATATATTATTTTATTTATTTTATTTTAACCTTTATAACATTATATTTTAGTTTCAAATTGTAGAGGAAGAAGTGACTCTGTTGAACTATTTTCAGTCTGTATTGTCAGTAAAGAACATTTTGTTTTGCACAATATGTCTGTACTTGGACAAATGAGAAATGTATAATTTTATTTATTTTAAGTTTAATAACATTTTATTTGAGTTTTAATAGAGGAAGAAGTTCATTAAGAATTTCACTACCTCTTCCACCCCAAGGTCTCCAATCACGGGGACCCATCTCACTTCACCTGCTCCCTGGCTCCTTCTAACCCTAAACCACAGTGTGAAATCTTGGTTAATATTCATATGTTATATATCATTGGAAAGGTGAGACTTTAAGCTACAATGCCATATCAACCATATTAACACAGTTATAATGCCGAGTATGTAAATAGGAATGTAAAAAAATACATACGACGGCGTACTCTCTACAAAGTAATTTAGTATCACATTATATTTCATAATACATGCAATACCATGTACTATAAAGAAAGCCAAAACTTCAAGGATTCAAATAGTGTAATCCGTTTCAAAATCTGATGAACATTTACTGAGTTCTAACAAAAATACTTAGAAAAGAAGGATTTAGTTTTGCACAACAACAGATTCTGTTGATGCTGATGGTTCTTACCTTCAGTGTTTTAGGATCAAAGGTCGGTCGTAGATAGAAAATTCCACTTGGATTTAGTGTCCACGCATGTGTAGAATATAATTAAACTTGTTTTTAGTCAGTTTAGCATAGTTAAGTATCTAGACATGGTGAATAAATGCCCGGTAGTCCTCCGCTACTATACCATGTTTCCATGGCCAGACATCAGGTGTAAATCCCATTCGATCGGACGTAACTATAAACTATCTATGTATAGACATATAGATAGTTTATAGATCTATATATAGATATATAGATCTATAGACTTCAACTACTCTAACAAACTTCAAACCACTACGATACGATATTCAAATCCAAAGTTACGCTTTCAGTAAAATGGCACACTGGGAGAAGTGGAAACAACTTACTGGTGTGATGAATTTTGAGTCCCGTGCGGAAAGGTGTAAAAAAAAAAAAAAAAAAAAACACATTTGGGTATGTTTGGCTGAGCTGCTCTCTAAGTGACCAAATTGTAGTGCTGTCCTTACTAAAATCATTTTTATTTGTTGTACAAACCTCAAATTTTACATGGTAAATGTTCAGAAATGGACAAACAGATTCATAATTGTCAGTTTCACTGTCAACTTACATCCTGAGGCTCTAAGTTGACTCAAAAATTTTATTTTCAATCTAGGCTGATTTTTTTTCTTTTTCTGCTATGTATTTGATCACAGCAGAATTATTGGATAACAAATTATGATGCCTGACAGTTGATTTACAAACTGCCAGGTGTTATCTTCACACAGGTAAAGTTTCATGACTTTGGTCTTGGTAGTTGCAGACCAATAGCTGTTTTAATTTGGGCATGCATTTTAGGAGGAGTTTGCCAGAAAACCCCATTGAGGCTTAAGTTGATGTTTACAGAATTATGAAATCCATGTGCAACTTACATAAATAAAAGTCTGTTGTCCATTCATGTCATTTGTACTTTAGTTTTCTTAAAATCTCATCACGATCTCGTGAACACAATCTCGTGTCTCATCTTGTGAGCTGAGTGTCTCGTCCCACCCCTACTAAATAGTAATGATAATTTCAAATTAAAAATTAACCATTCACAGGTGTTCTATTGATGTAGAAACACAGTTTAATAGTTAGTGTGTCATTGTAAATGCTGTCATATCTTCTTGCTGGACTTTCAACTCTTCCTATTTAATATGTGCATGAATCCGAATAGTTAACCGGATGGAATATGGATGAACTGAAAAGATTTTATTGACAGCAGCATCATGACTGAGTGACAGATTTTTTTTTTTATTGATTCCCTAAATACCCTGGAATGTGGCTGTTATTTTTTATTTGTTTGGGCACAAACAGAGGCTGTGATCAGTCAGGTTGGGTGCAAATAAGTGATTTTATCGAGGATGTAATTGGCCTCAACATTCTATGGTTTTTGATTGAAAATCGCAATTTCAGAAACGATTTTGGGATTGTCAATGCTGTAGTTCTCCTAACTTTGTTTCTTCAGCTCTTTTAGTTCAACCGACATGCTTTTTTTGTGGCAAATACAGATTTTTGAAAATGTATTTAACTTCACCCCAAACCGATGACCAACACAGCCCACCAATACTTGAAGCCAATTCTGATTTATTAAGCTCTGTCAAATGATAATGCTATATGATAATGGTGTGATTGGTGTGCTGCACTGTGTCCCTCAAGCTGCCAAAGGATGAGGACGAGCACATGCTGTTGGTTATGACAAACTCTTCATCATTCAAAAAACCCTTGGTGCTGAGGGAGGGTCCATGTATGTGGTGGCCATTTGATTTCAAATCAGGAAGTGGAAAATGGATAACGGGCCGTCTCCCGTCTCAGAGTTGGAGGATGTGGAAACAAGGAATGATTTTAGTGTGAAGCACAGATGCACACATCTGCAGAGTATTACTGCTTGCAGTACCTCTGATGGTGCCAATGAGTGGACTGTGGGATGGTCAGCTGGGGGCCACCCTTCACTGGTGTTGGGCTCCTTTAAACCCAGAGCACCTCTGGGTCCTGGAAGGAAACTGCAGTTAGGTTATAAATTGGTAACGCTTAGGAAAAAAAAAAGTAATTCAAATCATCAATTGTAACTGTTGATGAATTGTGCTACTTTGTCGACTTGTGAAAGGCGTCATTCAGCAGTTTTGTCAAACAGGCCTGTGTTGACCTCAGGTCTGCTAGCCGCACTGCTACTCCAATGTGGTTCCATTGTTGCCATGCGTGTCAACCAGTGGCTCTCAAATCCAGTGCTCGTGGCCCAGTATCCTTTTAGCTATTTCCCTCTTCTATTGCACCTTCTATTGCACCTATCTATTGCAATTATTGATCAGCTCTTCAGAAGTCTGACAATGATGTAATGGCTTCCAGGTGTAAGAGGGATATATATATATATATATATATATATATATATATATATATATATATATATATATATATATATATATAATAATTTCTAACATTTTTTTATTTGAGATATATTTTAAATAAAAAAAAAAATTAAAGCATGTTTTTATTCAATATTCATTGTTTATTCAATTATTTTTTTATTTACCTTTTATTTTTAAAAAAAGAGGGTGATATCTAAAACATACCTACACATACACTGGGCCATGAGGACCAGATTTGAGAACCACTAAACTAAGCCAAGAAGCAGCAAGTCAACGCTTGCTCGCTCGCTCTACTGGTTTGTTAGCATAGCTTGTGTGATATCATCAAGTAAGTTTGGGAACATGTGTCGGATGACATGAAATGAAACAATCTCCACTACTCACTACTGGTCATCTGTGCGTCTGATGACGTGGTGTGGCTCTCCTTTAACCACAGCTGATGGTGGTTGATCAGACCGCCATTAAAGTGTGTGTTTTAGAAAGATGACGAATGAAAAGCAGCTCAAACACCACAAGCCAAAACCCATTCTTTCCTTCTTTTGCTGCAGCCATGTTTGTGAAAGCACAAAACGGAGTGGGATATGTTTTGTGCTCTCTTTCACACTCCATTTCTCTTTTTTTCTACCTCTTTCTGTTTTTCCTCTCTCCAGCTCTGTTCCCCTCCCCCTCTTTCTGTTCCTCTTTCCTCCTGCCTCCCTCTTTCATTCTCCCTCCCTCCTCTCCCTCTTTTGCTCTCGGTTTCCATCACGCTTTACCCCTCCCTCCCTCTCTCTCCCTCTCTTTCTCTCTCTTCTTTTTTCTCTTCCTCTCTCACGTTGCACACTGCCCCTCCCTCTCTTTTTCACTCTCACATTGCTCCATGCCCCATCTCTCTCTCTCTCTCTATCTCTCTTTCTCTCGCTCTGTCTCTCTCTTCCTCTTGCTTGTTTCACTCTTGCTCTCCTCTACATCCTCCCCTCCCCCACCGCTGCCTCTCATTTTCTCTTTCTCTCCCTCGTCTCTCTCTCCAACATTTCACTCACTCACCCTCTCCCTCACTTGGTCACTTGCTGCCTCCCCCTCCAAGCCCTGCTTTCTTTATCTCCTCCCCTCCCTCACCCTTCAATCCCTCATTCAGTCCATGCAATCATCTGTTTTCTCTCTCTCTTTCTCTCTCCGGCCCCATTTTGTCCTGCTTCCCTTTCTTCTACTCCCTCACTCGTCCCTCCATGTTCCCTCTATTCTGTCGTTGACTCTCCCCCAAGACATTTAGGCTACAAACTTTATTAAAAAAAAACAGCTCTGTTGAAGAAAAGCAAACATGTTGGTAAAGGAAAGCCTTTTTTATTTTTATTTTGTAATTAATTTGCTCCTTGAAAACCTTGCATCCTAATAATTCTGTACTTGGTTCCTATTTAACTGTTAACATTTACACTAACATCAGGGCCTTTGTCTTGCAAAAGTGCACAAACGACACCCCAGCTGTTTACCCCAACCATGTAGCTTAGCTCTGCTTGCACATATCCAACAAGTGGGTAAAAACAAACACAATAACAATCACTGTCCTCTCAGGCATCTGCACTAGATAAATAAGGTGAATCCCAGAGTCAGGATGGCCTCATAAACTGAATACCATATTTTCCAGACTATAACATGCACTGAAAACCTTTCATTTTCTCCAAAAATGACAGTGCGCCTTATAATCCAGAGCATTTTATATATGAATTCATTCTGGTTGTGCTTTGTGATGTGGAAGCCATTTTGTGTCATACACAGTGCTCACGGCGTGGAGTAAAACATACTGTACTTGACCACAATATTAAAGTTCAGACTGAACTGAAAAAGTCAGTGTATTGTGTTGTATTTTACGTATTATAACTGAACAATTTTGACAGTTATTGTGAATATGCTAATGTTTGATTTAGCGGAATAAAAGTGTGTTTTAATTTTTATATTAGTATTATGACTTTTATCTCCTGATTGTGAGTTTTTAATCTCATAATTGTTACTTTTAGCTCAAAATTTTGACTTTTTATTTTATAATGATGACTTTATCACAGAATTTTGACTTTTTTAACATTTCATTTAGTGGTATAAGAGTGTGTTTTGCTCAATTCAATGTTGGGAGTTATTGTGAATAGGTTAATTAATGTTTGAACAAAGGTGAGTAATTGTGAATGTGTTTAATACATTTTGACTGACTGACTTATCTCACTGTTTTGTTTCACTTAATGCACCTTATAGTCCAGTATGTTTTATATATGGGGAAAAAAATAGAAAATCAACCAGTAATTGACAGTGCACCCTATAGTACAAAAATATGATAGTTCCCTCTGCACAGGTGTACACTGAAGCCACAGATATCATGCAGTTTTTATTGTTATTACTGTTATCCATTTTTATTTATTGATTTATTTTGTGTATAGATGTGGATGTTGATGTTTCGTTTGCTCTTGTCATTTTGTCTCATTATTTTTACTTTGTTTTATTAATTTTGTTTCCTTTCACAGATTTCTGTTCGTCTCTATGTATTAATTTTTTTTACCTTCTTAGTATGTCAATTTAGGTTTATATGAATGTGTATGTGCACGTGAATATGATAAGTGAGGTGAATTGATCCAAAGGACTTGATTTTTCATATATTATGTTGATAGGAGGCTAAACCATAGACTCTCTTGTGGAGAAGGGGTGAGATTAAATAAACTTTATTTATTTCCATTCCTTTTCAAATATGCAAATTAAGTCATATTTTGTTTTGCTTTTGTGTACATGTTCTTTTCAGTTTTTTTTTCTGTTTTGTGTTTTTTGTTTAACTATTTCCTCCTGACACCCAAGAAAGACAAATGTTTTTGTTTGTTTTTGTTGGTTTTTTTTACATTAAATTATTATCTTGTTTGTAAACTGCACAATGCAACAGATATTTCAAATGCATTTTTAAAAATATCTTTTATTTATTCATAATTATTACATTTTAAATGGAATGCAATTTACAATGGACAGAATTTTAAGGTAAAACTGTGAATTATTTGTCTTCTACAAAGGACAAAAATGCATTACTGGGTCTCAGGAGGATAGTGGGGACAGAGTGGGATTGTTTTGTTTGTCACATGTTTGAAATAAATTGAACTGAACGGAAGGTTTGACTGCAAGTAATTTGTCACTGCAAGGAACGGGTGACATGAGATTGTATTTGAGAAGCTGTATTTAGGAAATGGGTATTAATGTATTCATATTTTTGCTTACCAAAATCAACTTCTCAAATGATTAAACTGAACACAGGTGTATCCTCAGGAAATATCAATTTTCTCATTACACATTTTGATTGTTAACAGAAGAGCATTGCTTGTTTTGCCTGAACAAAATTCAAGATATTAAAATTTTTAAAGGAAAGAATCATCACATGCATCACAATTTAGAAAGTGAAACTTTTTAATGTGTTGTGTTTTTTGTGCTAAACAAGTTATGAATTAGTTCTAGATCATCAGCGTTTTTGGAAGTTAAACTTGGTTTAAATCGCAATTTCACCTTAGTCATCGTCACCACAGGTAATTGATGGAGAAATACAACTATATGACCAAGCACACTCAGGCCAAATGCCAACCTCCTGCTGTAAATCAGAGATGATGTACCCGTGGCTACAGGGCAGGAATCAGAAGCTAACGTGGCTTCCAGCTATGATAGCTATGGTCCAACAGTTGTCGACTTATAGAGAAAATGCACTGCACTCTGTTGGGGCTACATCAGACCCTCTACCATATTTATTTTATGTGGATGCAGATGACGTGGGCAAGGGTTTAATCTTGCCATCAGGGTGCAAGACAAAACACTATTTGTGGTCAAATTTCGCTTTGATTTCATCTACAAAACAGTGTGTGTAGATATCTGACCTCATTGTTTAAACTGTCTGGAATGGAGAGTTGTCATAGTATAGTTATCTTAATTGGAACTTGAATGAAATGTCCCCTGTGATCAGAAGACACAAGAAACATTTTTATGTTGATGCAAGAGAAGATTTCTTCTAGTTCAAAAATGTCACGATTCTTAGCTGCAGTGGAAAATAATCTAATGATCAGATAATGTCTATCTTTTTGTGGGAAACTGTTATTTCAGTATAAATGCAACCACAAAGTAAATTTGTGTTTGCAATTTCTATTTCTTTGTCAATGTCCAGAATTTCCACTTACACTTGTGTACTTAGGTGTGTTTTGAAATGGATAACACTAAAAGGTGTTTTACACACTATCAGCCTCAACAGAACTCAGAACTTTTATCAGGTCCTTCCCTTTCATTTGGTGAATATATCCATGGATGAAATACTGTTGCCTTTTTGCTGAACACCTCCAAGGGATGGTATTGACTTTATTTGCCCAAAACTCCATTTGTCCCAGTGTTATTGGGGGAGCAGCTCCAAGGTCTCTGTCCACATCTCTGAGGTAAATGTCAAACGATGTCAACACAACCTCATCCGTTTACCCACCCAAGCCTCATTATTGATTCAAGATGGCTGCAATGTGATAATGGTGAATGGTTTCAACTTTACTTAGTGAGCACTAGCCCTCTACCTAAACTTGTTATGACTAGCAAGATATAGTCTTCAACCAGCTGCAGTTATAGGCTATCAAACTGCACCGTACGAAAAGGCGCAGTCTCAGTTATGTGTGCAATTATTGTATTTAACACACAGATAAGGCGCATCTGAAGATAGGGCGCGGGTTTTATATACACGTTTTATATACACGTCCGCCCCTGTGTGTATTCATATACTACGTACGCCCGCCTGACAACACACACGTGCATATTTAAAAATAGATCGGGAGCAAAACTGAGTTTGGTTGTGCTTTATTTAAGTATTAATTACAACAACACTAAAACAAGCACATTACCGGAAACGGTCACTCAAACCCATTGAAGTCCTCATCCTCTGTGTCGGAATTGAACAGCTGCGCTAAATCACACATGGCAGGTTCACGTTCCTCACTGTCAGAGTCAGAGTCCGTGCCGTGCGGCTCTACAGAAATGATGCCGGCTTTAGCAAAAGCTCGAACAATAGTGCCAGCAGACATGTTAGCCCAAGCAGCTACAATCCAGTCACAAACTGTGGCGTAACTCGCCCGGCGCTGCCTTCCAGTCTTTGTGAAACTGTGGTCTCCTTCGGTCATCCACCGCTCCCACGCCGCTCGCAGCCTCACTTTGAATGGCCGGTTCACGCCGATGTCCAGCAGTTGGAGTTCCTTCGTGAGACCTCCCGGAATCACAGCAAGTGTAGCGTTCATCTGCTTCACTTGCTTTTTGATGTCGGCGGTGAGATGGGCACGCATGGAATCACAAACCAGCAGCGATTGTGATGTGTGGAAAAAACCACCCGGTCTCCGTACATACAACTGCCTCAGCCAATCCTTCATCATTTCCTCATCCATCCAGCCCTTTTCAATTGCCTTAATAATGACGCCTGCTGGAAACATCTCTTTAGGCAAAGTCTTTCTCTTAAAAATCACCATCGGCGGCAGTTTCTGTCCGTTAGCATGGCAGCCGAGCACAACGGTAAACGAAGCCTTTTGGTACCCCATTGTGCGTATCGCTACCGTGCTGGTTCCCTTCTTTTCCACCGTGTGACTCACCGGGATGTCGAACGTCAGCGGCACCTCGTCCATGTTGGTGATGTGGCTCGGCTGGATGTTTTTGTCGGCGATGTGTCTGCTGCAGAAAGAGCGGAAGTTCGCCAGCTTCTCACAATAATCCGCCGGACGCTGCTGCGCTACCGTCGTCCTGCTCCGGATGGAGAAATGGCACCGCTTCATGAACCGGAAGCACCAAGACGGACCTCCGTGGAAATGTTGAATTTTCATTTCCTCCGCTAACTTTACTGCTCTAAGCCGAATGGTGACTGTCAAAACGCTCCTCCCACCTGCTCTTTGCTCGACGATCCATTGCTCCAGTCTTTCCTCCAGCTTTGGCCACCTTGCCAGGTGTCCGTGGAAACTCAGCTGCGTTTTTTTCACCTGTCGCAGCTCGTTCTCCAGCTTCCTCCACTTGCGAACCATTGATTTGTTAATTTTAAATTCTCTGGCGGCGGCTCGATTCCCGTGTTCCTCGGCGTAGCTGATAGCCTTCAGCTTAAACTGAGCTTCATAAGCATGTCTCTTTGCCATTTTCAGGGTTGTTAAGACAGCAATGTTCTGCATAAAGCACATACCTGTTCTTTTATACACAAATCACACCCGATCCACGCCCAATCCACGCCCACAAGCCCCCCTTTTAACGCACCCATGTTCTCTATCACGTCCGCAGCATCATGGTTCTCAACTACGTCTGCACACAGATAGGGCGCTCTGGACGATAGGGCGCGCTGCACATTTTAAAAAAAATCTAAGACGTTTATATGCGCCTTATAGTTGTGAAAATATGGTAGTTCCAGTCAACAATAGGTAATGTTAAGTCTCGTGGCCTGATAAATGGAGATAGATGAAAACATTATGATGACTGTGTTTAACTAGCTTAGTAGGCTAAAGTAATCCTGTCTACATGAGTTTTTATTCAGATTAAAGGTTCATTCCTCTTTAAGATGACCTTCTTAACACCTAATTCCAGTTGAAAATTAAAATTCTAGTTGAAAATGACAATTCTGAATTAAACTAAATTCCGAATAAAGTCACTGGTTTATTTTGATCTTAATTCCAAACTGAATAATTCCTCTGGCCTGTAAACAACTAATCCGCTTTAACATTATTCCTATCATTGTGCACATGCTCCTGGTCGACAATGCACATATTCCACTCTGCCAGCATTAGTATGTTGATTATTACAGAATTATTACAAAGATAAATGGAAAAACCACATGTAATATGTGTTCTTCAATGTTGCTAGTTGAAACGAAAGCAAAACAGGAAGTGGACGTGTTTGTTTTCTTTCGGTAGGCATCCAGACATTAAGTGGGTGTTCTGTCCAATCCCTTGCCTCTGTACATCTAGCTCTGAAAGACCAATTAAATAGAGGGGAATACACCCGTTTCCCATGGAAACCTTTATTCAGAATTAACATATCCATTTAAACATGAAGGAAGTAGCTTTATTTCTGAAGTATTTTATTCAGAATAAGTAATTCTGAATTTAAAAAAAACATGTAAATATAGCCGTTATGGTCCCAGTGGCCACAGCAGCCCTGTTTGCCTGAAATGGAATGCACTGTGGGATTTTGGCGATTTTTTTCCACCATATTCAAGTTTGGTTACATAAGCGATGTACTACGTTTCAGCCAAGACTGCCATGGCCATCAGGAACATAATGTAAACCTAGATTTTAAAAATGTGTTCTGACATCCAAATCCTCAGCCATGCTGCCCTGTGTTTTCCTCTGTTACACTAAACATGAGTCAATAATAACATGCTCATGACCCAAGGTATCGACTGTAGAATTCATTGCCATCCCTTTATAGAATTTATTTGGATTTATTTAATCGATTCATTGTTGCAGCATCACTGTACTGTAGATATTGAATCCAACAGGTTGCACTTCTCTTTAAAAATGTTATTTAGTGCAAAAAAAAAAAAGACAAGTATAAAGGAGGAGGAGGTATACTGCTTGATACTACAGGAGCTGCTGTCCTTGCCAACACTTGAAGGAAAAATGGCCAAATAATCACATTTAAGAAATTGTTGTTGCTCCATGTTAGAAGTGGCACCTTCAACACATACCACGCTCACACACTCATCAATATTGCACCATGCCATCTACGATTACACTCAACTCTTCATTCACTCTTAGTTTCCATTGACCCATATTATCTTAGAAACTGGCACATGCAGCACTCTGCATGTGCCAGTTGTGCCGGTTGATTCTGGTGTTTTTATTTTTGTTAATTTCTCATGAGACTACTTCCCAGTTTCTCAGTCATATCACTTCACAATTTACAGCTCAGTAATTTGCTTGCTCTGGTGTTGTCTTGGTTTCACCACTGGCAGGTTATATGTGACCTTTCGTGGCCTCCTAGGCCACTTCTGGCACCATCTCTTGGCTCCATGGCCATCTCATCACTTCACACATCCCAAATTTCACTGTCTGGTCACTTGGCTGCAAGATGATGTGAAAAGAGATGAAAGTTGTTGGTGTTTGCTCCTTGATGTTTCCTGAGATGTCAGTCAGTGGTCTCAGTTTGTGTACGTGACTGAGGCCGGCACAGAGAAATTCATCAGTCTTGACCATTAAGAATACTGTCGCACCTTCATTCTCTCCTTTGATTCTTCTATTTCTTCTTATTCTTATACCGCATTCTGCTCCACTCTTCCCATCCCCCTCAAACTCTTTCTCTCTCTCTTTCTGTCTCTCCCCTCTTTTACTTGCTCATCCCTCCCCTCTCTTTTCTTTCACTATTCTCTCCTTCCACCCCCTCCTCTTCCTCCTCGTCCTCCTCTCTCCATCATCTTTCTCTTTCTTCCATTTGCTCATCTCCTTGTCAGGCATCTTCTCTCTCTCTCTCTCTCTCTCTCTCTCTCTCTCTCTCTCACTCTCTCTCTCTTTGTCCTTTCTTTCCCTCTGCACACTCTCTTGCTTCTTCTTTTTCCATCTACCATCACATACTTGTATCCGAGTCTGCGCACAAAACAGTCTTCCAACACTTTCACCCCTCGCAATAAAACCTGCTTGATAAATAACAAGAGTGAAAGACAGACAGAGAGAGACAGACAGACAGAGAGAGAGAGAGGACTAGATGGAGACAGGTATACACAGATAAAGGCTGAGAAAAAGAGAAATAAACAGGGAGAGGCAGAAACAAAGACAGAGCGACAGACAGAGATAGACTAGGTTACAAGAGAAGATGTGTAAATTAAGCCCTCATATATTGATTTTATTTTTGTTTTTTATACTTTAAGGTGACTTCTCCCATTTATTATCAACATATCATACATCCTTGTGAGTCAATGATTTATGAGTTCAGTATGTTTTTGTATTTTTGTCTCTAAACCTGCTAGCCACATTCTCATCTGTTGGAAGATTGTTGGTTTATTTATTTGTTTGTGTCTATGTTTGTGCTGGTTGTGAGTACAGTCACTAGTAAAACCATGGGGGCTGAGAGAAGGGTTGGGAGGAAAGGGGGGGAGGGGGAGGGGGAGGGAGGCAAGCCATGTTAGCCCCGCCTACCATCATCCCTCACGTATAAATAGGAGGCAAACATAGCCTATTCTCACTCAACACTCAGCACTGAAGAATGAGATCCTTAAAGCACCTGAAACCTCACAGCAGGAGGAGTGTGGTGAGTTTACTGGCCAGCTAGCAATTGGCTCAGGCTTCTAGCATGTTAATAGTAGTTTTTAGTGAGGTGGTGGGCGATGTGGGGCTGTCACATTCACAACTGACAGACCGACAGGATGCCTTCAGGCTTTTTTCTTATACAGATTGTATTAGTTCTTAAAGTTGCTCTCATTTGTTAAAAAAAATGCCTTTGTCATTAACCCATTATCGTTTTCCCCTGGCAGCATCCATAAATATGTCTTGTTTTAGACCTTTTTTTCAACTCTTCCTTGTTTCTCTCCTCTTTTTTCCCCCTTGCTCGTCTGTTTCACTTCACAATTTCAGCTTTCATTCTGTCTGGCTTTCATTTTGTCATTTTATTTCTCCTGTCTCTTGGTTGCACACTGTTTCTCTCTCTCTCCCTCCCTCCCCTCCCTCCCTCTCCACATCTTTCTTTCTTCCTCTTGCTGCCTCACACTCACCCTCTCACTCTTTTTCGCTCCCTCCCTCTCTCTCCCCCTCTCTCCCCCTCTCTCCCTCTGTCTCCAGTGTCTCTCTCCTCTGCCTTCCCTCCTGCCTCCCCTCCCCTCCCCCTTCTCCTTTTCTCTCCTTCACTCTCCCTCTACTTTTCATTTTCTCTTTTTTCCTCTCCCCCTCCCCTCTTGCCTGCTCTAGGCTCTCTGTCTCTCTCTCTCTCTCTCTCCCCTGCTTCTCCACCTCCCTGTTTCAGTTTTTTTCTCTTTCCCCTCTCTGCCGTCCTCTGTTTTTGTCTCCTCTCCTGTTTTTCCATTCTTTTTCTATTTCTTAATCTTGCCTGTATTTTCCCCCTTCTCTCTCCTCTCTTCCCCCTCTTTCTCTTTTGTACTTCTGTGTTTGTGTGTAGATCAGTAGGCCATCTAATCCCCCACAACACACTCAGACACACACACACACACACACACACACAGAAATGGTTAGCATGCTGGATTATAATGGTTAGCATGCTGGATTAGAATGACGTCTTTCATAGTTTCTGTGTCTCAGCCACCAAATATCAACGTTGGCTGTGGACAGTCTTCAGAGTTATCCACTACTTGTGCCACAAGCATCAATATCAATCTACAAATAGAATTTTGGTATATTTTTGTCTTTTCATCTTGTGCTCTTCTGGTAGAGTAACATTTTTGTCTGTTTTCTTCCTTGCCTGTCTTTTTCAGTCTTCACTGCCTCAAAGTTGCTCTGATTGGATGAGGACATTCAATACCTTTTTGTCCTTATTAGATCATGATTGATGAAGGACATGTTCTCATTGGTTAACTATGTGCTTCCAGTTATTTACCCTCTGCCCTCAAAACAATTTATGAGCGATTCTCTGAATTGGGTGCATATTTTGGAGGCTACCTTAAGTACAGTCCAATCTTCAACCCCGTAACAATGATTCAATGATTCAAGTGTTTTTTGGGTTTTTTTGTTATGGGGTTTAATGTTACGGGGTTGAAGATTTTAGCAAAAAATTAGCCATAGATCCACATTAGCTAGGGTATGGAGCATTATAAAGCATGAGGAAAACAAGAAATAAAAAAATTCCAAAACAATTATGACTTTTTTCCTGAAACAATGCTAAATATAATTTATGCTTGTAACAATGTTGAAAGGTTGAGCTTGACGATATCAATCTGATGATAAAAACAATTAAATATAGATAGGAAAGTATGGTAATACTGACCTGTCTTTACAGTTGGAGTGGGAAAAGACTTCAATGATGCCACTTCCTGGATGCTGAGAAAGTTGGACATAACCATTGTTTTTTTGTTTGTTTGTTTATTTGTTTTTAAAGCATGATTGATATCCTCTTACAGGGTTGAATGAAACTAAGGGAAAAGATTAAATAGTGCTATTTTGTAAATAATTAAAATATTCTTTTCATATTTGTTATATTAAGCTTCAACTAGACAGATATTATATTAGCAGGAAAAAAAACCTGGTTACTGACTTATTTTTATTTGTTTTATATTTTAAAATTTTTTTATTTTTGCTCAGTGGAGACATGCTCATTTGGCTGAACTCTACACCTCAGAAACCTATAAAATATAATATTTAAAATAAGCTTGTGTGTTATAATGTAAAGGCACATGGATATTTTCATTTCATGTTTTACAATGTATTTTGTGGTTTAGTTTATATGAAAATCTTTTACGTTAAACCTATGGGACACAAAGTGCACCAAATTCAGAAAATCACCCTTAAAGAATATTTAACGGTCATTTATTGTTCTGAGTTAGTCAATTTGGGCTATTTTTGGTGTGGTGTTTGTTTGTTTTTTTGTCTCCCCTCATCAAGATTTGTTCAGTCGATAAACTTGCAACAAATATAGACTTTTTCTTAGTGTGAAGATGATAACAAAGAATTGAGGGAAACGAGGATTGTCTGAACTTTAACACACATTTTTGTTGAAAAGCCCAGGTGTCTGATCCTCTAATAATAAGTCTTGGTTAATTGCTGCCTTTCAGTGTTTATGTTTTGAACTTGCATGCATTTTGTCTGTTTCAGGAGGAGGCGAGCCGGCGCCTGGGTAGATGTGAGCCCAAGGTAATGGCCAGGCTGGTGGACATAGGCACACAGACAGATCCAGTGGTTGTGCTGTCCTTGGCCCAGGCCGCCGTGCTAGGTCTCATCTCCCAGAATGAAGTGTTTGGAGCTACCATTGCACCCAATGGCTTCTACACTGGTGAACCCAAAGAGTCCCCTGCACCCCCAGTAGACGGAGTTGACTACGAATACGCAGACCAGCTTATCGGAGCTAACGGCGATTACCTAGGTGATAACTTGGGAGAAGACGGTCAAATGCAACCAAGCTGCAGTCAGAGGAGGTGGCAACAGGGGCCCCCTCAACATCCAGATGCAAAAATGGTCGGTCCTGATCGTCATGGCCTTCAAGGTGCTGATGGAACCTCGTCTCATGTGAAAGGGGAAGGGGTGAATTCTGGAATGTCATCGTGTGTCCATATACTTAATAACATGGCTCCCAGAGGCGGTTTAGTTCAAGTAGATCCAGCTACCCTGAGAGGCGCTAACAAAAACTGTGCAGAGTGTGAGAGGGAAGTGTCCAACCATCAGCAACCCAACGCACACGGTCACCCTCCTCCTGCCCAGGTGGGCCACAGAGGATCAGATCAGGGCCACAGAGGACTGCAGGGCCAGCGTCCCATGGGGGCAGTGCAGCATGGCCGAGGTGGACGAGAGGATGAAGAGGATGTAGAACATCAGGGGAACAATATGATGAAGCCCACACAGCAAGAGGAGGCAATCAGCAGCTACTTCCAGACCAGCGAAGTGGGCAGCTATGATTCAGGGGAAATGGGAATGGGGGGTGAGTATGAGGACGGAAGCCAGGGCATGATGTGGACAGATGGGAGTGGAGGAGGACAGCACCAGCCGCCGCAACAACCCCAGCCTCCTCGTAGGCACGGGGGCCGCAGAGTTGACCGGCTAGATATCAACATTCAGATTGATGAATCATACTGTGTGGATGTTGGAGATGGTCTGAAGCGCTGGAAATGTCGCATGTGCGATAAATCGTACACCTCCAAGTACAACTTAGTTACACATATCCTAGGTCACAACGGCATCAAACCGCATGCCTGTCCACACTGTGGAAAGCTCTTCAAGCAGCCCAGCCATCTTCAGACCCATCTGCTAACGCACCAAGGTACACGACCCCACAAATGCACTGTCTGCAAGAAGGGTTTCACTCAGACCAGCCACCTGAAGCGCCACATGCTCCAACACACTGATGTCAAGCCCTACAGCTGCCGCTTCTGCCGCCGTGGCTTTGCTTATCCAAGTGAGCTGCGAGCGCACGAAGTTAAACATGAGCGTGGACGCTGCCACGTGTGTTCACAATGCGGCATGGAGTTCCCCACCTACGCTCATCTCAAACGCCACCAGACCAGCCACCAGGGCCCACACACCTTCCAGTGCACAGAATGCAACAAGTCTTTTGCCTACCGTAGCCAGCTCCAGAACCACCTCCTGAAACATCAGAGCCCCAGGCCTTACACCTGCTCCCAGTGTGGCTTGGAGTTTGTGCAGCTCCACCATCTACGTCAGCATTCTCTCACTCATAAGGTACAAATTCACCTGCCAGACACTTATGCACCTACACACAATTCTTCACACTTGTTGTTACTGACGCACTAGACATTTTACATTTATGTTCATAGAAGGAATTTCTTTTGGCAGCAGTCGATAAATAAATCATTATGTCATTTATGACATAAAATAATGTCATAAATGACATAACCAATCCTGTATTGTCCATTAGGTCTCAGGTCATGGGTTGATGTAGAACAGAACAGGGGTGTCAAACTCATTTTAGTTCAGGGACCACATTCAGCCCAATATGATGTGAAAAGGGCCAAATCAGTAAAATAATAATGGTGAAAAGAGTAAAATTACATTATAATAATGTTTACATCTATGTTTCCGTCAAAATGTGAATAACATCAACAACTTGATATATCTTAAGAAAAACAAGTGAAATTTTAATCAGATTTTGTTCCCATTTGCCTCAATTATAGCTTACATTACAATTACAAATACACAAAATACTTAGTACCAGGCAGAGTATTGCTATAATTACAGTTACTTTTCTAAAGGTATTTCAGGTTGCTCATATTTGTTCAAGTTATTCACATTTTTTTGTAAATGGATATTGTGTTAATATAAAGATTTTCATGTAATCTTACTTTTTCTGCTACAACGAAGATAAAAATATAAAAAAAAAAGGTTTTGAGTATTTATAGGTAATTACGATCATATTTTACTGCTCTGACCCAATTGGGATGCAAGTATTCTGTATGTAAGTCTGGGCTACTTTGCTGAGGCTGCTGCCCCTGCGACCCGGACCCGGATGAAGCGGGAGACGAAGAGTACGAGTAGTCTGTATGCAGAACCTGAATTCAAACCACTTTTACACTGTTAATATCTTCATTGTTATTCATCCTACGGGCCAGATTGGAATTGGTCCCCGGGCCTTATGTTTGACACCTGTGATATAGACAGTCTAAGATGAGTATGATTATACAGTAATATGAACTTCAGTGCAATATTTTTTACGTCAACAGGTAAATATGCCACAATAATCTCATAGTGTACTGTAATGTGAATGGACTGCACTTGTATAGTGCTTTTCCACCTTCTCAGAGTACTCACATTAAGCTATTCACACAAACACTCATACACCAGTAGGTTTCTAAGGTTCTGTCAGACCTGCTGGGAGCCTAAGTCAGGGTTCAGTGTCTTGCCCAAGGACATGTGGACCCTTCAGTGACTGGGCGACCCGTTCTACCAACTGAGCCACAGCCGCCCATTATGTAATGTAATTGGTCTGCAAGGAAGCAATACCTTATGTACCTGCCCTGGCTCTTTTTTGTGTTATCACATTCTTTTTCAGGAAGGACAAGACAGCTAGAGGGTTCAGTTGCTATCAAGACTCCATCAAACTTCTCATTATAACAAAGACCGTGTTGGTAAACAGAGAGGCAAGATGACGTGCTCCCACTCATCTAATGGTTTAGCTTTTTCATAGTGGCATTTTGTTTTAATAGTGTTTTTACAATATACATGACAGAACTGTAGGGAGAAGATGCTGTATTTTTAAATGTTTTTTTTTCATCCTGAGTGGTGCCAAAGGTAATTTTAAGTAAATAAACATAGATCATAATCCCTGCCCCCAGTTCAGTTCCAGGTGGACTGTATTTTAAGTTTTGTCATCTATACACTGTATATGTGAAGTGCTCTTTTAATCAGACTCATCGTGCTGTTTGTGGTCAGTCACTGCAAGCACAGGTTTTAAACAAAAATAAGGTAAATATTCTGCCCCGACTTATCATTCCTCCATGTGTTTTTGTTAGGGACCAGTTCTACAAAGACAATAAACTATTTAGTAACAGAAGCAAAAAATGGTTTAAATTGTGTCTAATTTTCTTTAGACATTTCAAGTTGTTCACATTTGTTCAGGTTATTCATATTTTATTGTTACAGGATAGTTTGTAAATGTAAATATTTTCAAAATGTAATATTTTTGGCTGTAAAACAATGACATTTGTCGTCATTTATTGGCAAAGGGAAAACTGAGAAGAAAATATGGAGTAATTTAATAGGGTATTATGCTCTTCATTCCACGGGCTGCATTTGGCCATGGGGCTGCATGTTTGACACCCCTGCTCTAAATGATGTTCATTTTCCTGTAATACTGGATTAAATGCTAATTCAACTCTAATTCAGAAAGATGGCATTCGCTCATCACTGCTGTGATGACCTTGTAATTACACAATTTCCAACTCTTTATTTGCTACTATTGTTTCATCTGTATTAGAGAGATGGAGCAGCATCAGAATGACTACTGCTCTCTAGCTGTATTTGGAATAAAAAAAATCCCTTCTTGTTTTCTTCAAATGAAGCAAAGGAAATGAAACAGAATAGGTTTGTCTTTTAAGTGTTTCATTTTCACATGGATTTGATGCAGTGCCTACACAGCATCAGGGCGTCTTCATGCACTCCTTATTCACTCACTCATCTGAGTGAAATGTCGGTAATTGCCCGTTGCCCCCCCCCCACACACACACACACTTCCCCCGCTTGTTTCACACACATGAACGCAATTGCTCACACACAGGTGAAGGATGGAAGATGAAGATGCTCAGTGAACATAATTCCCTACTTAATGATTGAGGTCTATCTTCTGTTCTAGATTGGTTAAAGGCATTGATGATTGTGACCCTTTGACATTTCTGAGTATGTATTCTTTATTTTAGCATTAGACTGGAATTATTCATAGTAACACTGTGAAAATGCAGTATTTCCAAGTATAGGTTTAACTTTCAGGAGAAGAGAGATCCTCAGCTGCATTTGTCATAAAATGTGGGGCATTGAACAGAGTGGTCATTTATCACTGAGTGGAAATGCTCTCTTTTGTGGTTTGAACTCCTATCTGCTGCCATCAAAGCTGCCAACTGTTCACTGCTCCCCCTGGTGGACAATGCACCAGCAAACACAACCCATTTGTTGTACAGACAAGTGGGTGGACTGACAGTCTGCCATGTTTATCTGCTTAAACAAACACTGTCTCTCGACCTACTACTGACCTGTTATACATATTTGTTCTTCTCAATAACCCAGACTGTACTTATTCAGTCCCACATTATGTCTGCTGTGCTTGGCTATAGAATGGAGAGTGTGTTGCAGCACATTCATTTAGACAAGCCTTAGAGCTGTGGAAGTAGTTGTCTGCTCTGTGATCTGCCTCTGAATGTATATGCGTTTATTCTGTGATGTGGATGTAAATATAACCGAGAGATAATAACTTCCCACTTCCCATTAAGTCCTCTCAAAATGGCTGCTGTGTAACTGCTTATGTTAAATGACAACATTCTAATGGGCAGGATATGAGAATATTTGTTACATGCTCAAAAATTAAGGACTGCTCAAATGAGAGATTTCTAAGCCTAGAAAAGGAAATGGTTATCCTGTCATTGGATTTGATTGCTTCTCTCTGTTCGGAATGTGCAGGGGATGAAAGGCCACAAGTGTGACGTCTGCTCCAGAGAGTTCACACTGTCTGCCAACCTCAAGAGGCATATGCTCATCCACAACAGCGTCCGGCCCTTCCAATGTCACGTCTGCTTCAAGAGCTTCATCCAGAAACAGACCCTGAAGACCCATATGATCGTGCACCTGCCTGTGAAGCCTTTTAAATGCAAGGCGAGTACTCTGACTTAATTAATTTTCACCAAAGGATTTTCATCTGAATGATAATAAGCAATTTCTTAAAATCAAATCATTCTGATATAATATGATGTGACCACATATTTCAAAGTCAAAAATATTGAATATGGAAGGGGAATCTTATAGGGCTGCACAATATTCAGCTATATGCAATATAGATGTGCAGCATTGCGATAACCATAATACTGTTCACCTAGGGCTGGAGAAAAAAATCTGGTTATGAAGAAAAAAAATAATCTTGACTCGTTTTTGCTATATCTCGATATACAATATATATCTCAATATCTATGCAGTAAAAAAAAAGCAAACAAATGCGTCAAAATCTGTAAAAAAAAAAATGTTTTATTGATGTGCAAACAAGTAGGTAGCCAAGTGCCTAGAAGTAGACAGGTACTAGAGGTAGACAGGTACTCGTAAGAAGGTGCTTGTGCACCATTTTTCACATCAAACCAAGGAAGGAACCAAGGAATATTGCCTTATTTTAATTGCAAACATAAAATCTGAAGGTAGACAGTTGAAGTCCTTCTTTTAACATTTAAAATAAGACAAGAAATTGTTTTAAATATCGATTAATAGATCATAAATCCATGAATCCTGGTGTTTTGTGACTGTTGTACATTTTATATTTGTGTGTGTGTGTGCATTTGATTAAACTTAGCACATTATTCTGCTCAGCTTTTGTTGTGTTAAATTCACATTACCTTTATTCATTCTCACTTTAATCACACGCACCCATGCACACACACAAACACAGGCTGAGAGATATATACCATAGTTGGATTTAACTTGACTGAGAATCTTCAAACTTTAATGTTTTGTGCTTTCTTACATTGAAACTGAGCTGCTATCCTTGGTGTGTGTGTGTGTGAGAGAGAGACAGACAGACACAGTGTCCGGGGGAAGTTTAAACCTGTGCACAGATCAACTACGCATCAAATTGTCACATAGTCAACAAATGATGTGTATATGTTCCATACATGATCTCTGGAAACTGAAGAACATCAGCCAAATGACAGGTGTTCAGATGTTGTCTTTGATGTTCAGACCTAAATTATGGGAGATTACCGGGAGATGTTACAAAATGGGAGGGGGACAGAAAATGGTTCAGAAATACCGGGAAAAACAGGAGGTTTGGCAGCTATGTGTAAATGGTTGAAGAGGTTCACCACTCTGGTACCCCATGGTGTGTGAAACACAAAGTTAATGAAAATAAGTTTTCTTTGTGATATAAATGTTACACACTGTTTGCCTAGTTGTGCTTGATGCCCCAAGTGGCATCAAATCTAATTTGCTGCCAGGTATGTCTAGTAATGCTCAATGTAACTTTTGGCTAGATTTCCCTGAAACTGGCCGAGAAATCACAGTGACGTATAGAGTCAGAGGCCGTAACAAAGTGATGACAGAGCTGTGATGATTCGGAGAGAAACAACTGGAAACAACCACAGAAGAAGAACAACAATGATAGGTGGTTGCTGACTGTGTGGCGATTTCCTTTTATCAAACATGAGTGAAGAATGTGAGAAAATGCCAGCAGTCTTTAAATTGTTCGTGAATGGACTGTACTTATATAGCACATTTTATACACCAGTGGGTGCCCAAAGCGCTTTACAATTCCTCACATTCACACACACACAGACACACACTCATACTCATACATCAGTGGACGGCTGATGCCTGACCCTACTGGGAGCAAGTTAGGGTTCAGTGTCTTGACACTTCGACATGTGGACAGTCAGAGCAGAGGCGCGAATCACCGGCCCTTCGATCACTGGATGAGCCGCTCTACCAACTCAGCCACAGCCGCCCCTTTGTTTTCCATTTCCCCTTCTTTTAATACAAGTGACAACAGTCATTAAGTTGTAATCCTGAATTTTGTTTAGTTATTCGTAACTTTCTCCACACTCCTCTGTGAACTTTCTGGCACTCTAACTACGTCATCCTAAAGATTACGCTGATTGGTTGTAGTATCATCCTAATGCATATAGAAGGATTTGAAAGATAAGCTTTTAGCCCGCCTCCCCTGCCTATGACACGTTCCTATACCCATGCATGAAATGAATAGGGATAGTGCGGCTGGGCTAGCATACTGTGTAATTGCTATAACGGTATTTTTTCAATATATTGTGCAGCCCTAGAATCATATCTTAGATTTGAGCTCTCTCAGTATCATTTAGTGTAACATATAAGTGGACATAAATGTAAACTCTTTTGCTTGCATTTCTTTTTCCAGGTGTGCGGTAAGTCTTTCAACAGAATGTACAACCTGCTTGGCCACATGCACCTACATGCTGGCAGTAAGCCCTTCAAGTGCCCTTACTGCACCAGTAAGTTCAACCTGAAGGGCAACCTCAGCAGGCACATGAAGGTCAAGCATGGAATGGACGTCTCACCAGAAGGCCAAGGTCAGACCTGCTGCACATATCACATTTCATACCTTAACTTCCTCTTGGATCAATCATGAATTCTAGGTTGTAAATGTTCTAGATTAATGCTCACTGACAACAAATGACAAAAACAGGTGTGAGAGAGAAAGAGAGTGAGAGAGAGAAAGAAAGAACTAACCCCCAACATTCTAGCTCCTAGGGCAGCTTAGACTGAACTGTGACTTCAGTCTGTTTTTAACTAACCTGACCATAGGCATTCTCAAACTGGAATGTTCTCAACCTAATTGTAAATATAGAGACTGTGTCGGCCTCTTTAATATGAAAGGGAAGCTGATTCCATAGAACAGGAGCCTGGTAACTAAAGGCTCTAGCTCCTACTGTCCTTTAGAAACCCTGGGAACTTTCAATAAAATTGCATTCTGAGAATGAAGGGTTCTATTGGGCTGGTACAGAACTAGATCATCTTTAAGATAAGAGGGGCCCATACCATTAATGGTTTTATATGTAAGGAGGAGGATTTTAAATTTAATAATTCTAAACTCAACTGGTTGCCAATGAAGGGTTTTGAGCACAGGGGTGATGTGTTTTCTTCTGTTTGATCTAGTTAATAATCTTGCTGCTGCATTTTGAACCAGTTGAAAGCTTTTTAAGGAATATTTAGGAATAAGTAAGGAGTACAATAATCTAATCTAGATGTAATAAATGCATGAATTAATTTTTCTGCATTATTTTTAGACAGAATATTCCTAATTTTGGCTATGTTGTACAAGTGAAAGAAGACTGTTCTACATGTTTGGTTAATGTGCGCTTTGAATGAAAGATCTGGATCAAATAAAACTCCTACATTTTTAACTGTGGCACTGGGTGTTACACTTAAGTTGTCTAAAGTAACTATCTGGTCAGTTAGGGAGTCTCTCATATTTTTAGGACCAATTATAATGACTTCAGTTTTTTCAGGGTTCAATAGAAGATAATTGGCACTCATCCAAGTTTTTATGTCTTGGACACCAGCAGAAGGCTGCTCCTCTAATACCTATATCACATTCTAATCTCTGCACTAAGATACTGTTGTCAATGGTGTCAAAGGCTGCACTAAGGTCCAATAACACCAGGACCAATATTAATCAGACATCAGCAGCTAATAATAAGTCATTAGTAACTTTAACTAATGCTGTGTCAGTGCTATGATGGGCACAAAAGCCAGACTGAAACTGTTCATATAAGCTGTTATCCTGCAGGTATTGGCACAGCTGTTTAACTATTACTCATTCTAAAACCTTTGAGAGGAAGGGCAGATTGGATATAGGCCTATAAATAGCTAAAATGTCAGGATCTAAGGTAGGTTTTTTCAGAATTGGTTTAATAACAGCATATTTAAATGACTGCAGCACATATCCAGTAATTAATGAAGTGTTAATTATATTTAGGACAGTGCTAATAATTAGGGGCAGAATCTCTTTAAAGAGTTTTGTTGGGATTGGATCTAATGTGATCCATTATCCATCATGTGATCATGATTGGATCTTCATGCATTAATTTTCTGAGCCAATCAGAAATGCTTCATCATGGCCATGTATGCGCCAGTACCAATAAACTCTGATGTTCGACCTAAAGTCATTTTTCGACTGTGCAAAAACAGCTCGAAACAAAGAGTTTTGTTGGGATTGGATCTAAGAGGTAGGTGGCTGATTTGGAAGACATGATAATCTATATGACATCAGTTTGGTCTACAGTGGTGAAATTATTTAGTGTTACAGAGGGGTTTATTAAAAGGCCTAAGTTTGAAACCACTGCTTTTTGTGATCTAATATTTGGGAGTAGTTTATCTATTTTATCTCTAATAGTTGATATTTTATTGTTAAAGAACTGCAGGAAATCATCAGAATGGAGCATGGATGGAATAACTGCTTCCATGGAGGTGTGGCTGTTTGTCAGTCTGGCTACACTACTGAACAGGAATCTAGGGTTATCCTTGTTTTCTTCTATTATGGATGAGTAATATCTAATTTTGGCTGTACGCAAAGCTTGCTTATACTTTAGTAAGCTATTTTTCCGGGCATTGAAAGAATGTTCCAAATTGGATCGCCGGCATTGCCTCTCTAATTTACGTGTTGCTTGTTTAACCCTTGTGCGGTCCTTCGGGTCAAAGTGACCCAGTGGCTCACAAATGTACCTTTTCATACGTAATGCATGGTGCCATTGCTTACTATTGAAAACAGTAAAATATGCTTGGGGGGTGGGGTGATGGGTCTATGGAACTGAACTTTGGAATCTGGGTCTTTAAGACCTGATTGTAGGACACAGCCTGTGGGCCTTTTACGAAGGACCGTACAAGGGTTAATGGCGCGATTGTCAGCATTGTACCATGGGGAGGTTAATCTAATCATAGTAGTTTTTAATTTAAGGGGGGAAACTATATCTAAAGTAGCTTGTAGTGTGCGCATGGCATTATCAACTAACTCATCACTTATACTGGGACTAAATGTGTCCTTTACATAATCACATGACATAGACGCATATAGTGGCTGAATTAACTCTTTGTACTTTGAGACAGCATGGTCACATATTATCCTTTTCATTTCTGTTTTAATCACTGAGGTGGAAATATCCTCAAACAAAAACTGAAAAGTAATTAAAAAGTGATCTGAGAGTATGGGATTATGGGGAAAAACAAGAAGGTCACTAATTTCAACACCAAGTGTTAAGATCAGATTGAGAGTGTGTCTGTGAATGTGGGTTGGTGTATAAACGTTTTGGATAAAGCCTAATTCGTCTAGTAGGTCACTAAATGCATTACTAAGAGAGTCAGTGTTGTTGTCAACATGTATGTTAAAATCACCAACTATTATAATCCTATCCCAGTTCAACACTACACTGGATAAAAAGTCAGAGACTTCTAATAAAAACTGAATAAGGGCCAGGAGGGTGATAGATTATGACAAAAAGGACTAGTTTTTGGTTTCTGCAGTTGGGGAAAGTAATGGATAAAACTAGACTTTCAAAGGAGTGGTAAGTGCGATTAGTTTTATGACCTGAACTGGAGTGAGATATTACTGCCACTCCTCCACCATAGCCACTGGTTCTGGCTGTGTTATCGTTCACGTGAGTTGGTAGCGTGGATTCATTTAATGTGACATATTCATCCTGCTGAAGCCAGGTTTCAGTCAGAGCTAAAATATCAATCTTATGATCACTAATTAGATCATTTATTAATAAAGATTTGGTAGAAATTGACCTAATATTGAGCAGTCCACATTGGCTATAATTGCTAGGTGTTCTTTTAATCTGGTTATTGTTATTTTTATTAAATTATTTGATCTCACTCCTATAGGGTTTTTAATATTCGGTTTATTATTAACTTTACGGGGTTTATTATTAACTACACAGGGGATAGACACAGTTTTTTCTATTACTTGCTACATGCTGGGTTTGTGACAGCTCAGAGTGAAGTTGATGTAAAGAGAAGTGTTTTACTCTACGACTCTGGGCCCACAATCTGGATTGTCATTTTGACAAGCTAAATTTAGAAGCTACATTTTGTGCTAAGAGAGAGGGACCTTCCCAAGTGGGATGTATGCTATCTCTGCGAATGAGCCCAGGCTGTCCCCATAACCCACGCCAATTATCTATGAAAACAACATCGTTTTCTGAGCACCACCTAGACCAAGGGTCTCCAAACTATTCCACAAAGGGCTGGTGACTCTCTGAAGACTGAGACAGTTGATTATTTGATTGAAGGCTGGTGTTGCTGTTTGGTTGGAACAAAAACCTGCAGCCACACCGGCCCTTTGTGGAACAGTTTGGAGACCCCTGACCTAGACAAAAACCTGCAGCCACACCGGCCCTTTGTGGAATAGTTTGAACATGCCTGGCTTAGAGCACAGGTATCAAACTCCATTCTTTGAGGTGCCGGTGTCCTGCATGTTTTAGATCTTTCCCTCTTCCACATGATTCAGCTTAACCCTTTAACTGCTGAGACTTTAGCAGTTCCACAGTAAAACAAACCAAAAATAAATAAATAAGCAACAAACAAACAAAGACAGCCAAAGTTATGAATAAAAATGAGCAAATAAACTGATGAAATAATTAGTAACATGAACAAAGTAAGACACAAATGCAGACATCCCAAGTTCCAAAAACTAATTTCAGGGAGATGCTTATTGACCCTTCTAACCCCCCACTCCTTTTCCGAACTGTTGATCGAAAACATGTAATTTATGAGAAAAAATTGCTAGACAATTAATAAAGTTAATTATTCATTCACATATTTATTACTTTGAGATGAATATACAATTGATTTAATGGAGAAAAGTTTTTATTTATTTAAATTTTTTTTTAGTGTTGCCGGACAATTTATTTTGTGATGGTTCCTAAACTCCCCAGCAGCAAGGAAGTCGGTGTCCACTCCAGAAGTCACTCAACTGGGGTGGACAACTGAGTAGACAGCTGCTGATGCTTGTGGAGAAGGTGCACGTCTGTCAAATATCAGACTCCAGCAGCTCACTGGGCATAAGCTTGTTGGGAGAGTCAGTGGAGAGGTACCCTTGCTATAAACTCTGTAATAAAAGCGACTGGCGTGACTGCCGTCTTTGCACATGTTGCCCAGGTTCCACAAGTAGCCTACATGCCCCCCCCCCCGTCTTTCATGCCTGCATAATGTAATTGAAGTAATTACAGCATGATATGTGAAGTATTGTCTTGCCTGCACACTGTCACTCGTATTGTTAAAAAACAAAATAAAAAAAAAACCTCCCTGGCATAGTTCAAAATCCAGGATATTTTATCTGACTCATGGGCATCAGTGAGCCACTATCAACATAGACATATTGGCCAGGTGACGAAATATGCCAGGGGCGCAGTCGCCAGGGACGACTCACACCAGTCACACACACTCACACATTCACGGTAGCGAGCCGTATCCGAGCATGTGCACGTCACACTGCATACTTGCTCCTGCTCAGAATGAATGGGAGTCTATGGGCCATGGCCACTCAATGTCACTGACATGAGTGTAAGTGTGTCAAATGTGATCTTAACCTAACAGTGACGTGGGGAAAGTCGAAAGATTTTGTTTGGGGGTGAGTTCGAGGGGCCCCCTACAAAATCGCCTTTAGTAAAATGGCTGAAGATTGGGCATACAACCACCGATTTGGCTCAAATTTGAATCGGACGTCACGTGGGGAGGCGGTCGCCTGGGGAGGCGGTCGCGAGGGACGGCGAAGGCCTTTGAGACTGCTTGCAGTTTTAATTATTATTATTATTTCTTTATTTATGAAAGCGCCTTTCACAGGCATGGCCACAAGGCGCCCGACAACAATAAAAACATTTTAAAACATAATAAAAACAAGACAAATAAAATACAAACAACAAAATACATCCACTCAACCATAAACCCTCCCAAACATGTGGGTCTTGAGCTGCTTCCTGAATGCTATTGTGGTGAGCATATTTACACTTAATATTTCTACCTGGTACTGTAGGGAATCACATATACAGACCCTGAGAATGTCAGCCAGCTCGTTTGTTTGACATGTCAGTGCCTTTAAATAGTTTGCCAGGGACTTTTACTGACCAGAGAATTAGCTGATTCATTCATTCTAATGCTACTACATGCTAATTTGCGGTTGCCATTTAAACAAATCTAAAGCATATTTTCACTTAATATTTAGACCTGACAATGTAGGGACCACATGTACAGACCCTTATAATGTCAGCCAGCTTGTTTGTTTGACATGACAGTGCCTTTAAAGAGTTTGCCAGGGACTTTTACTGTGCGACAGTGTGATTGTGTATGTCTCCCCTTCCCTCTTGTGTCAAAAAATATGCAAATCAATTCAAATCTGTCTGGAATTAAATAAGTGTTGTTGTGCAATCAATCTAATAAACAACTAAGCAAAAATAAATAAAGAAAAGATACCTTCAGCCTTACTTCAGATATGTTGTTGGGTAAGACATAATTAGTTTTTACTCTCAATCCAGTCAAATAGGTTGGTGCTTTAGATAGTGTTATCGTGTAATGCATTCATTACGTAGACATGATTTCGGACTTATCCTCTATTCATATCAGAAAATTCTATAATGTTAAGCCAACTATGACTAATAAAACAAGCCCAAACATATGACTGTAATTATAGTTACAGTGTGCTTGTCCTGTCAAATATATTGCAATTAATGGAACGCATCACCACTCCAATATGGTGGCTCGTCATCACCTATGGGTGGTTACATTCAATGCTGGGTCTACGTATACTATGACTATCAATATCAGGGAGACTCTTGGAACTTCCCAAAGATGTCTGCAAATGAAACAAAATGAAAGAAAAAAACAATAAAATAAAAAACAAAATGTAGAAAAATAAGCAAAATGAGCAACAAAACAAAAAACAATATTTACAAAATGATAACTAACAACTAAAAACATTTCAAAAATTTTACTAAAAAGAAAAAAAAGAGCTAGTATTGAAGTTTGGTTCCAGTAATTAAAATGTTTCCTTTTAATAAATTTGACACCTGTTCCTTGAATAAAACTTGGTAAAAACACAGTAAAAATAAATACATAAAGGAAAACGGTTGGATTTTTCTGAATATTTAATCTATACCAACCATTCACAACATGTCAGCGCTGACACTTATCAGCTTCTCATCAGCTCTGCAGAAGACTGATGATGATGCAATGGCAAGAGGGAAACATCTAAAACATGCAGGACACTGGCCCTTGAGGACTGGAGTTTGACACCCCTGCCTTAGAGTTTATATAGTTCAGGGGTCAGCAACCCTGGTCCTAGAGTGCCACCGTCCTACATGTTTTAGATGTTTCCCTCTTTCAGCATACCTGAAGATGATCATTCTCTTGAATGATCATTATCATTCTTCTCCAGAGCTTGATGGTCATGGTGAATCAGGTGTGTTGGAAGAGGGATACATCTAAAACATGTAGGACAGTGGCACTCTAGGACCAGGGTTGCTGACCCCTGCAATAGTGTATTAATTCAAATCAATTTGCCCATGATTAAAACATCTCGTAGTGAAGAGTAAATCTGTGGGTTTATCATAGCATGTGCTAAAACGGGGATGGCCAATCCTGGTTCAGCAGAGCTGCTCTCCTACATATTTTAGATGTTTCCCTCTTCCAACACACCCAGCAGTCATTATCAGGCTTCTGCAGTGCTTAATGATAGGCCTGTAATTAGAGTCAGGTGTGTTAGAAGAGACACACATCTAAAATGTACTGGATCATGGCTCTCCAGGAGAAGGGTTGTCCATCACTTTTCGAAAACATTTATTTACATTATTTGTGGCTAATTTATGCATGTTAGGAGGTAGGCTCAAGGTTGAGGATATTGGGATTGTTTAATGGGTTAAAATGTCCTTTTTGTCTCTTTGCCCAATTATTAAATTGGACATGTGTTTATATAAAATGTAAAATTTCTTCTTTTTTAGTCAGAGAATTTTAAGTCTCACTTGGGAGTGGAAACTCTGTACTATGAATATTATCAATAAATTACCAATTTTATCCAGACACTATTCATTATTAGTATTTGTTTTTTTAAACATACACTGTTGCTAATAAAATTGGAATAAAAATACCTTTTCATGAAATGATTGTGACAATTTAATTTTATTCTTATAAAATGTAACTGGGACTCGGTCTATAATCAAGGTCAAATGTGATCCCTGATTTATATAAAGAGGAATTTGTCTAAAACTAGATTGTTCCAGCTTCATGGGTATTATGATAAACAGTGACTTAAAGGTGTCATTCCACTGAAAACCACTTTTCCATGTTCCTTTTGAAATCTGATGGGTCAACCCAACTTACCAACACATGCTGCCTTTGAAAGTCATTTGTCACCTCCACTGGCTGCATACCGCATTCACAGAAAACAATGAGAGGAACAAGGGACCCAGAAAAAGTCGGATAATCTGACATCAGATGGACTTTAGTGGGGTTAAGCCTGTCGTCCATTGTAGTGAATCTGAAGTAGCATTAGCGTTAGCATCTACAAGAGAAGAGCAACAGTAGCTGCTGCACAGCCTTGAAAAAAATGACGGATAAAACTAATTCATGTGCTTTCTGTGGAAATAAAGCCTTATTTTTTTCCCTGCGTGTTTTCAGAACAAGTAACGGCACGAAACCTAGCTGGATGCTACTCTGGTAGAAGTAAACACACACACATAGAGTGAGAGGGGAGGGGGAGTGTTCCTTCATTCAATTCAATTCAATTCAATTTTATTTATAAAGCCCTAAATCACAACAAAGTCGTCTCAGAGGGCTTTACAAAAACACAATCAACTACAGAAATACATGAAAAGTCCCAGGCATCCCCTGTCCTTAGACCCTCCTTCTCGGCAAGAAAAAACTTCCAAACCCAGTGGGAAAAAGAAGAAATCTTGAGGAGAACCACATTGAAGGAGAGATCCACTCCCATGGACGGACAGGCTATAGATGAACGTCCATGTATAAATGCAGGAAGGGGGGCTGGTCCACACAGGCAGGGGCGGTGGTCCGGGGTCACAGGTCAGCACAGGCGAGATACTCCAGATCCTGTCGTCCATGGCTCCCGTGCAGGCACTGTCAGGAGAGCCACCACTCCCCCCAGGGGGGGAGGGGGGAAAGGGGACACCAGGTGACTAGTCATGAACAGACTTTGTAAGAAAGATATGTTATAAAAATTACAGAAACAGGTGTGAGGAAGAGAAAGAGAAGAAAGAAGTCAGTGTCTGTACTTCCCCCAGCATTCTAACTCCTAGGGCAGCCTAGACTGAACTGTGACTCATACATCATGTATACATGATATATGAGTCACATCATTTTTAACTAACCTGACCATAGGCTTTCTCAAACAGGAATGTTTTAAGCCTAATTTTAAATGTAGAGACTGTTTCGGCGTTTTTAATATTAAAGGGAAGCTGATTCCATAAGACAGGGGCCTGATAACTAAAGGCTCTAGCTCCTACTGTACTTTTAGAAACCCTAGGAACTTTCAGTAAACCTGCATTCTGAGAACGAAGGGTTCTATTGGGTTGGTACGGAACCAGATCATCTTTAAGATAAGAGGGGCCCATACCATTAATGGTTTTATATGTAAGGAGGAGGATTTTAAATTTAATTCTAGACTCAACTGGAAGCCAGTGAAGGGTTTGGAGCACAGGCGTGATGTGTTCTCTTCTATTTGATCCTGTTAATAATCTTGCTGCTGCATTTTGAACCAGTTGCAAGCTTTTTAGGGAATATTTAGGACATGCTACAAGTAAGGAGTTACAATAATCTAATCGTGATGTAACAAATGCATGAATTAATTTTTCTGCAGTCGTTTTAGACAGAATATTCCTAATTTTGGCTATGTTGCGCAGGTGAAAGAAGGCTGTTCTGCAAGTTTGTTTGATATGCATTTTGAATGAAAGATCTGGATCAAATAAAACTCCTAAATTTTTAACTGTGGCACTGGGTGTTACACTTAAGTTGTCCAGAGTAACTATCTGGTCAGTTAGGGAGTCTCTCGCATTTTTAGGACCAATTATAACGAGTTCAGTTTTTTCAGGGTTCAGTAAAAGATAATTGGCACTCATCCAAATTTTTATGTCTTGTATACAAGTACTTAGTTTATCTATTTGCCTGGTCTGATCAGGTTTAATCGATAAATATAGTTGTGTGTCATCCGCATAACAATGAAAATTAATGCCATGATTTGTAATGATGTTACCTAAAGGGAGCATATATAGTGTAAACAAAATAGGCCCAAGGACTGACCCTTGAGGAACGCCATAATTAACTCTGGAGGACTGCGATGATTGTTGGTTGATGTGAACAAATTGGTAGTGATTAGATAAATATGATTTAAACCAGCAGAGGGCTGCTCTTCTGATACCTATATCATATTCTAATCTGTGCACTAAGACTGTGGTCAATGGTGTCAAAGGCTGCACTAAGGTCTAATAACACCAGGACCGATATTAATCCGATGTCAGCGGCTAATAATAAGTCATTAGTAACTTTAACTAACGCCGTTTCAGTGCTATGATGGGCACAAAAGCCAGACTGAAACTGTCCAAATAAACTATTATCCTGCAGGAATTGGCACAGCTGTTTAACTATTACTCATTCTAAAACCTTTGACAGGAAGGGCAAATTGGATATGGGCCTATAATTGGCTAAAATGTCAGGATCTAGGGTAGGCTTTTTCAGAATTGGTTTAATAACAGCATATTTAAATGACTGTGGCACATATCCAGTAATTAATGAAGTGTTAATTATATTTAGGACAGTGCTAATAATTAGGGGCAGAATCTCTTTAAAGAGTTTTGTTGGGATTGGATCTAATGTGATCCATTATCCATCATGTGATCATGATTGGATCTTTATGCATTAATTTTCTGAGCCAATCAGAAACGCTTCATCATGGACATGTATGCGCCAGTACCAATAAACTCTGATGTTCGACCTAAAGTCATTTTTCGACTGTGCAAAAACAGCTCGAAACAAAGCAATCCAGACATAAAAAAAAAAAAAATAGAACCAACACACAATGTATTCAATAACAATAGACAGCATGGCAATATTAATGAAATAATGAGAGAATGACACTTTTAATAATGTCCTGATCATCTTTTTCTTGCAACCTGCAGTATATCAATCAATTGTGTTGTCCCTTCTTAAATTGCAGATAGATAGATAGATGCATAGATAGATAGATAGATAGATAGATAGACTGATTGATTGATTATAGGACATTTCTTGGTTACGCTAACAAAAAAGCTGCCCAGCACAGGCGCCAAACAAGATTCCAGGAATACAGAACAGAATGCAAGCACATACAATAAAACATACTCTTGACAGCAGACATTGCAGGCATAGTACACGTGGGAACCATGATGGGACTTTTTGGGGTGATTTGAGTAGGTAACCATAAAGAAGAAACAGGGTTTGGGGGAGACAGATTGGATTTTGGTGGGTGGGAAAATACTGTATGTGATGAGAGTCATTAGAAACAATTAATGTGTGCAGAATGTAAACACAGGACTTCCCATCAGATCAATACACTAATGAAAGGTATTGGTCAGTGATACCAAAGGTTCAGTTGACATCCATATTGCCTGGTCCAGAACCCAAGAAAAAAGAAAACGCAGAAAATACTCCAAATTTGTATTTAAAAATGATATCTGTGTGTGGGGGTGTACTTCAAATAGCTGACATGTGACTACCTGTTGTAGCTCTATTGAATAAAGTGACTTGGTTTTATAGTAAAACCTTGAATATTACAAATGTAGGGTTCCAGTAATAGTGGTAGCACATCTGCAGTTATTTTATCCTCAACAGTGCTTGTGACCTTTATTTTCCTTTTTTTCCCAGAAATTCTACCAGAAATGGATAGCCAGGGTGAATATGATGGACAGAACTTCAGCTTTACATCCACAGACAGTATGGACAATGGTGGCTCCCAAAACCTCACCAAGCTCACCACAGCAAATATGGAGGACATGGAGGAGTATTACAATTTTGGGAAGGATACAAGCAGCTACACCACACCTTGAGAGGTCAAACCAGAGGACATGTTTTTGTTGGGGATTTCTTTTAGTTTTGGTCTCCTTCCAGAAGAGCCAGAACTGATGGACTCTGATGGAGAAGCCCAGACAGAGACACGCTACCAAGGAAATGTTTCAGCTCTGTTGACACTGAAACTGTTGATGTGATCTCGAGCTCCTTTTTTGGGGGATTACTATGTTTCTGACTCAAAAGACTCTCTGGCAGACAGTGAAATCTGTATGTTGTGTGTATGTATCTGTTAACTGAAAAAAAGAGAAAAAATTTGCAGAACCATCAGTTGCATTCAATGTGGTAGAAATTTGTTTACCATTTTGCCATGTTGTCATTCATGAATGACCAATGTATGCCCTTATATTTTTGACTGAAAGTGCCAGCTAGATACTTTTGCAACTACGTGTCAGCTATTTACTCACTATATATGGGCCCTTTGATACATAGGCACAACATATTCATAGGTTTGAATGCTCTTACTAAACAGTTCCTAAATGTAGTTGCTCATTCCTGCTCCGTTTCGGTTCAAACAGGCCAGTGTTTCAATGTGTGTGTGCTTTTTGCACAGGACATTGTAGCCTTTTTCTCACTAGGGCACTTACAACCAAAGTTGCTACTGTCCCATGTCGGCCAATAGCAACAAAACAATGTTTCCGACATGTAAAGCTCACTGTACAAATGATTCTGCAATATGCAGTGCATTTACTCACCTCTTATGTTTTTACATGGTTTAGCTTTACATGAATAATCTATCCCGTGTAGTGAATATACCACTCTAGTTTTTGATTACTGAGTGAACATACCAAGCACTTTTTTTCCATTGATAACTGTCATTTCTGTGAAGGATGTCTTTAGTAAGAATTAACTCATTTGCCTCAAGGGTAAGAGCTGGTGGGAAATAAGATCACATCTTGAAGACCCACAGACCAGCAATATCAAATGCAGACGGATATGCAGTAGGTTTTTGTAAACTGCAGTTTTCTGGATGTGGATATTTCACAGTTGTCAGTTCAAATGAAAATTGAAGAATGAATCGTTTGTATGGAGAATTAGCAGGGGATTTTTTGTTTGTAGTTTCAATACTTTCAAAACCAGGGTGTTTTCACTTCACTTTCATTTCAGTTGATTAAAAAAAAGTTATTAAAAGTAAATAAATTCCAATATGTAAATTAGAAAGCTGGGCATTGTACCAGTATGACTTTATTTGGAGGTTTGGAAATGATCAAATTGGAAGTGCACTGACGCTAGTCCTGATATTCATTATTCTGTTTAGGGGAAGAGTCAGTTCCCCCTGTCCTGCCATGCAGGTCAGCTTTGATATGCACACTAAACCAGAGGAATGATCTGCTAGTTCTTTTTTGAGATGAGGAATATTAAACATGAGACCTCATGGAAATTGACCATGAATTATTTAATAAAGGTTCTCAAATTTAAAAGATGGAGTCTCTCTTTTCATTTGTCTCTGAAGGAACATATGAAATATCTCAATGTGTTTTGTCAAATTAACTCATAAACACCCAAACAGCTACTGGCAACCAAAGTCATATGCTAATGTAAAATGCTTAAGTCACTAATCCTATCAATACATGTAAATAATCTGTGTGATCCATTTGGCCATTCAGAGGCACCAATTCAATAATTTCACCATTCACCAATAAATCCCATAGTTGGATCAATAACAGTGGATGCACACTCTTTCTACATTCAGTTTTTTATAGCTTTGCTGAAAAATTACTTTTCTTCTGTTATATAATAACCCTTAATTTTATTCAAAGATTTCATGAACATCTGCATGATCAGTAAATTAAATAAAGAAACATTCCCAATTGTCACTAAAAAGTGTGATAAATTGTGAATAAAATAGTGTAGGAAAAGTTAAATAGTAACGTTTCTTTGGGAACTGCCACTGGAGTTACGCTGGGTCTTTATGGGTTAACAGTCCTTAATGGATGTCATTTTTTTTAGTTAAAAGAAAAAAGGGGTGGTTTACATTTTATAGTGTAGGTCTGAAAGACAATGCAATTTGTTTATTTTGACTATTTGTGACCAATGAAACAACACTTAAAGATTGACATTTGATGCAAGTTTCAGCTAAATATCAAACCCTCTGCACATCAGTATGCAGAGTTCTCTTAATTTCACTCATAGTTTGATTCAGCAATTCTTCATTGGTTCCTTCCATTGTGTGTGGATTATAATTTGGTCAGAAATTATTTTCCAGGACTTGATTGATCAATTTGCCCAGAGATATGACTCTTTTACAGCTGCAGATCATATTAAGAGGGAGGTTCTTTAGCACTTAGAAGTTCCAGAGGAGCACTTCTCCAGAGAAAGAAAGAAAAAGGGTAATTTAAATGCTAATTTCTGGTAAATTTGATAGAGCACCACATTCCTTTTCTTTAACTTGTGATTGGTAGAGAGTGTGAAAGAGGTGATGACACACACATCCAGTCATTCAAGGTGTGCAGGATTCCAAAAAAGCAATAGATAAGAGTGACAAAGGTCCACAACCTGTGAGCTCCTCAAAAAAACATTTTATTCACCACAATTAGTGACATTTGTTCCTGAAGGCGGAAACCCGAAACATCACTATTTGTGGTGAATAAAACATTTCTTGATTTCAGAAAGAGAAAAACCTGCACATTCTCTGCTCAGTGCTTCAGCTATTAAACAAACGACAAAAAAGCTGAGATGGTAAAAGTACTTCCATTCTGTACTTCAGTAAAGGAGTTGAATCACTTACCAGAGATTTTTTTACACACAAGTAGCTGTACTTCTACTTAAGTAAAAGTAAAAAAGTACAACTTGTAAGGTAAAAACTAAAACTGCATTTTTTGCCATTAGTGAAATAATTAAAAGTCAAGTTACTGTGTAGAAAATGTGTCCGATCGGGTCTTAGTTTTGTGGGAAAGAAGAAGAAAGAAGAAACTTTCTCATCATAATGAGATTTTTAAAAAGTCATAAATATGAGAAAGTACAGATATTTATACAAAAATGTAGGGAGTAAAAGTAAACATTTTCCAGAAAAATAAATAAAAGTACAGATACCTGAAAAGTCTAATTAAGTACAGTAACAAAATTCTAATTTCCACCTCTGAAAAAAAGTCCCAGGCAAAACAAACTCTCCCCTTTACATGTATGTAGCTTATTTTGGGACTGATCCAGGGACACATTCCACAATATATTACATGCTTTATTTGTACAAGATAAGAAGCTGGATGTTTGGCAAGCGAAGGCTTTGCTCAGAGATCATTTTAGACAATTAACCTGATATTAACTGAAGATTCTAACCAGCGAAACCTCGTATTTTTGTGGGTAAACGTAGAACATCAGTTTTTATCAATGTTCAGTTTCAGAAACGAGTATTTTTTTTGGACACAATATAAAGGTCAGTTGCACCCACGTCACGTGTGGTGGTGTTGAGCTGTGGCATCACTCACCGATCCACTCAAGACTGACCCCCATGAGCAGAGAACACTACATGTAAGCAGTGCTTCAACAGGTGCATGAAATTAAAAGGTGACCTACAACAGCATGAAGAAGGCATCAATAATATATCCATGTGGATCCCTCTATAATGGCTCTCATAGGGTTTGGTTTAACCATCAAAAATGGATGTAATGTTTCTCTGGTTTTTCCCCTCGGCCATTACTGCAGGGTATTGTCATCGGTTCATTGTCCATATGTACAAAAACTAGCATGCACTGGTAGTTCTCAACTAAAGGATAAGGAAACCCAGGTGTGAACTGGCACTTTGTTTCACTCTCCTGAACTAACATCTCACTGCATCAGTTTGAGACTTTTACAGATGATTACATGACAATAGCAACAACACTCCAACCTCCTCAGCATTACCCTAACTTCCTTGTAAAATGTACTGTCTACTTGCCAACAAAAAACATTTTTTGTCCCTTTATTTTAAAATAAAAGCTCAGTGCAGCTTTAAAGATAGATCTATGCAACATCTTTTGAGTGTATATACCACTGATTAAATTGTTTGCCAAAGAAATACAAAAAACATTGTAGCTGTGAAAATAAAGAGCAAAATGAGATAATCAATAAGATCAAATTCTTTTAAACCAGATATTCAGTTTGACAGTACTAAACATGTACATATTTCTTGAAGATACTCCAATTAACATGAGATCATTTCTTGACTTATTTAAAGGTGATATAAATTATTATTAGTTAATAAATAATAATGTATACAGCACAATACACAAATAAGTGGTCAAAACACAAGGTAAAGGCAAAGTACATTACCAGATGATTGGCCTGTACCAATAAGCACACAAAATAGAAAATCAGTTTCTTTCAAAATAGAATGTAAACATCCATATGCAGAAAAAGTAAAAACAACAAAAAATTGGCAACTTTTTCAGGTGTGGTTGTGATTGTCTTTTACTTTCCAAGAGCTTTGTCCAGGTTGGTTTTGATGGCATCCAGGAAGTCTCATGTGTTCACATAATGTTCATTCAGTTTGCAGCTGGAAGTGCATAAAGGAGAGGCTTAGAAAAAATAATACCAAAATGGGAACTTTTTTTGTTTTTGTTTTTTTACATAAAACACAAACAGTGAATAAAAAAAGGTATTATATGCAGACACCAGTGATGGGTTGATGTATAAACGACCCGCAACTGACCACTTTTTTAACTAACCTGCCTGTGGCTGTGGGTTACTGGGATATACTGGGTTTATACTGTAGGATAGTGACGACGTTGTATGTCACCTTCACAGACATTTAGTTAATGCAGTGTATTTACCAGGTTATTTTAATGTTTATCTCAAACGACAAACGACCCGACCGACCGCAACCCGAATATCATTAAAAATATTTGACCCATAACTGTGGGTGACAGCGGGCATCCGCAGGTACCCGCTCACTTTGGGTCAGCCTGGGCATCATTGGCAGACACCCACCTGTCACCTGTTGATAGGTTAATCACTAGGACAGTCTGTAGATGCACCCTGCAAAAAAGATCATCACACCACTTTCCACAGTTTCCACACAGATCTTTTCTAACATCTGGGAGAACCTGTGGGTGATCCAAACAGTGGAATGTCAATTTTATACTACATACTATATGCCAGTGGATTAAATGATGCAGATATACTGGATAACAAACTTGATCAAATCAGCCTTTCCATCCAGTTTGTCTCTATGTTCCAGTCCTCTGGTCCAAGCAAAGATACTTGCAATGGGGTTGGTACTGGTTGGCCTTCCCTATAAAAACACTGGAGTTATTTTACCTCCTGGAAGTTCAGAAGGTATTTACTATGCATAGAGGTATACTGACACCAACATACAGTGAGAGTAAAAAGTATTTGATCCCTTGCTGATTTTGTTGGTTTGCCCACTAATAAAGACATGATCAATCTATACTTTTAATGGTAGATGTATTCTAACATGAAGAGACAGAATATCAAAACGAAAATCAAGAAAATAACTTGAAGGAATATATATGAATTTATTTGTATTTCATTGAGGGAAATAAGTATTTGATCCTCTAGTATGCGTTAGGAGTTCTGGCTTTCACAGACCAGTTACACACTCCCAATCAACTTGTTACCTGAATTGAAGACACCTGTTCTAAATAATCACCTGTATAAAAGACACCTGTTCACAGAATCAGACAATCAGACAGATTCCAAACTCTCCAGCATGGGTAAGACTAAAGAACTCTCTCAGGACCTCAGAGACAGGATTGTTGACCTGCACAAATCTGGAATGGGCTACAAAAACATTAGCAAGATGCTGGGTATTAAAGTAACAACCATTGGTGCAATTGTGAGAAAATTTAAGGAGTATAACATGACCATCAATAGACCTCGGTCTGGTGCTCCACAGAAGATTTCACCTCGTGGGGTGGCAATGATCATGAGGACAGTGAGAAATCGGCCTGCAACCACACAGCGGGAGTTAGTGAATGACCTCAAGGCAGCTGGGACCACAGTCACCAGGAAAACAATTGGGCCGCAATGGATTAAAATCCTGCAGTGCCCGAAAGGTACCCCTGCTTAAGAAGGCACATGTGGTGGCTCGCCTAAAGTATGCCAATGATCACCTCAAAGATGCACAAAGTGATTGGGAGAAGGTTCTGTGGTCAGACGAGACCAAAATTGAACTATTTGGCCTAAACTCTACTCGTCATGTGTGGAGGAAGAAAAATGCTGCCTATGATCCCAGGAACACTGTGCCCACCGTCAAGCATGGTGGTGGAAACATTATGTTTTGGGGGTGTTTCTCTGCCAAAGGTACAGGGCTACTTCACCGCATCAGTGGGAAGATGGATGGACCCATGTACCGAGCAGTCCTGAGGGACAACCTCCTCCCCTCTGCTAGGAAGCTGAAAATGGGCCGTGGCTGGGTCTTCCAACATGACAACGACCCGAAGCATACAGCAAAGGCAACAAAGGACTGGCTCAAGAAGAACCATATTAAGGTCATGGAGTGGCCCAGCCAGTCTCCGGACCTCAATCCAATCGAAAATCTATGGAGAGAGCTGAAGGTCCAAGTTGCCAAGCGACAACCCACCAACCTTAATGATTTAGAGAGGATCTGCAAAGAAGAGTGGGCCAAAATTCCCCCTGATATGTGTGCTCACCTTGTGGTTAACTACAACAAGCGTTTGACCGCTGTGCTTGCAAACAAAGGCTTTGCCACCAAGTATTAAGTGCTTTCGAATAGAGGGATCAAATACTTATTTCCCTCAATGAAAAACAAATGAATTAAAATAAATTCTTTGAAGTTATTTTCTGGATTTTCATTTTGATAATCTGTCTCTTCATGTTAGAATACATCTACCATTAAAAGTATAGAATGATCATGTCTTTATTAGTGGGCAAACCAACAAAATCAGCAAGGGATCAAATACTTTTTACTCTCACTGTATCTGTCTTACTACGATACATTTACTTCATTTATATTTTCAAGATTATAATGCTAAACATAAACAACATGCCTTCAGTCTTTTTTAATACTTTGTTATTTTTTCAGATTTTTGGTAGAGACGGTACTTGGGTCATTACAGAATTGGAGGACATTTGATGTCCCACCCATGAAATTTCAAATAAAAAAAGTACAAAATACATAATCATGAAGTTTTTGTGTAAGCTTTACTTGTCCTTAAACCATATCTAAATCAACTGGGAGGAACAATGTTTTGAAAATATTTTTTAAAATTCCACATAGGTCAGGAGTACCCCTTAATATGCCATTTTTCGCTTGTCCCACCCCCTTGGTGGCCAAATTGTATATCAGATAAAACTGTTAAAATTACATTTAAATCTACTTTCTTTTGTATTATTATGTTCATAGATGTCTCTTGTAGATATGAAAAGCTATTTTTCCATCAACACAATATTAAAAATAAGTATTATTATGAAAATAATCTGTGTCCCACACTTTGGCGGCAACCCTGTTACCGTAAACATTTTTGCATGGTAGAAGAAGAAGAAAGCTGGGAGTCATATGACACACTGCAAGTGACATCACCAAAAAGTGTCCCAGCAGCATGGGTAGAACACAGGTATGTCCTCTTTTCTATTTTTCATATTTTTTATAAGATTTTCAGCCTTGCTTGAGTTTCTCACTCTATCTCACGCAACCTTTTATGCATATTTCCAGAATAATACAAAGAATTAAAAAAAATGTTTTAACTTATTTACTTGTTAGGTTGTTCTGTTGGTAAATGCTAACAGTTAGCTAAACAGCTGGCTTCTAGATTTGAGAAAAAGCTAATATTAGCATGGATTTGCAACCCTGTTACTTGCAATCCTGTTACTTTGATTACAGTAACAGGGTTTCCGGTGCAGTAACAGGGTTGCTTCTCCTCAGTTTACTCAGAATTCCAAACCATTATTTATGGTCCAAATAAATATTTTACACAATGTAAGCTAATTTAATTTAGTTTACATATTTTTAATATTATTTTATTTTTCTTGCAGCATGGTCCACCATTGAGCACAGCTGAAAAACAAAGGCACTACCGTGCTAGCCGTGATGCAGATCCACAAAGGAGAGAGGAATAGAGGGATGTAGAAACAGGAAAGAAATTAATACAAAAGGACCGCACGGAGAGAGCACGGCGTGCCCAGCGGAAAAGATGGAAAGAGGCACATGAGAGGAGCAATGCGAGGAAAAAGACGCTTGAAGCGATAAACACCCCTCCAATGAGCTCCAGCACTCAATCTGGGACTTCAAGGTTAGGGCACAATACAGTTATTGAGGAATGCATGTTATTGTAAGCACAAACTGCTAATAGTTGTTAACGTTCAATTTGCAATATGTAAAATGGTTAAGGAACCACAATCTATGTTTATGTGTTTGATTTCATTTGAATTATTTATTTCGAACATATGCAGAAATAAATATTATTAATAATAATAATAATAATAACAGTAATAAATAACAGAAATAGTACTTTCTTTTAGGCAATGTGATTACGGGAGACGAAGAAGATGGGTTGGACAAAAAAGATCACAGAAGAAGCAACAGAAACTAGAAGAAAAGTTGAAGAGAGAAGAACAGAAAGCAGAAAAATACAGGAAACAGATCCAGCGGTTGAAAAAGACCCATCCATCTCCAAGAAATAAAGTTAACAAAATGTTTCGGCAAGCATCGCAGGCATCAATAAGAACCCTGTTGTTTCATACAGCACTGGCTGAGGAAGTACGTTCAAAGTACAAAACTTCAAGAAGAGAGAGTCACAGGCAACTCATTGCAGGTGTAATCACCAGCAAAATCCTAAAAAAGTACAAGCTGCAGAAATTGGCACAGGAGGTTCTTGGATTTTCAAGGAAAATATGGAAAACCATTGGAAATGAAAATGTCTGCTGCTACAAGAGGAAGAAATACAATGGAAAAGGTACCAGAATGATAGAAGAGGTCGTCTCTTTTTATCAACGTGATGATTCGAGCAGGATCATGACTGGGAAAAAGGAAACGTGACAAGAGGAAGTAACAAAATGCAGAAAAGGCTGCTTCTTGATTCATTGAAGAACCTCCACTTGAAGTTCCGAGCTGAGCAGCCCAACATCCCTTACGTGTCATACTCCCTGTTTTGCACACTACGCCTCTTCTGGGTTGTGCAGCCAACATTGGCAGATCGTGACACGTGTTTGTGTAAACAACACAAAAACCTTAGCTTTATTGTTAAAAAGCTTCACCAGATTCAGCTCATTGATACTAATTTGGAGAGTCTGACAGCAGCCATCACTTGTGACACCAACAGCAAGCAATGCATGTATGGAGAATGTGACCAATGCAAAAATAACATCTCACCAGCCATTATGATGCTACAATACATGTCTCCTACCTTCAGTGGGCCACTGACGACAAAAAACACAAAGATTCTGAAGCCACTGCAAAGATCACTTTGAAAAAAGAATATGAATCAACACAAGAAGACCTGGTGGAAACTTTTGGAACTTTGCTCCTGAAATTCTGGCGCCATCATTATAACATCAGGTAGCAGTATGCTTTCTCACGGGCTCTGAAGAAAAATCTTCCTGCAAGTGAATGCACATAGACATCTCTGAAAACTACGGTTGCAAATACAGTACAGAAGTCCAATCTGTTCATTTTGGAACATCACACTAACAGGCCACCTTGCACACTGGTGTGTATTATGTGGGCGTAGAATCTTCCACTAAATCCTTCTGCACCATATCATCATTGAGATTGAAGGGACCACCTGCAATCTGGAAACACCTGGAGCCCATCCTTAAAGAAATCCAAGAACAATTCCCAGATGTGACAACTATTCATTTCTTTAGCGACGGGCCCTGCACACAGTACAAGCAGCGTGGGAACTTTTACCTCTTTTGTACCGAAATCTTTAAGAAGGGGTTTAAAGGGGGAACCTGGAATTTCTTTGAAGCCAGATGGCATAGGTGGCACACTGAAAAGGGCGGCTGACAGGCTTGTCAGCCAAGGAGTTGACATCCCCACAGTGATGTCCCTGTACCAAGCTCTGAATGATGGAACATCAAAGGTGAAATTGTTTTTCATTCAGGAGCATGATGCGGTGAAGAATATGCCAGGTGACCTTCCAGCAGTACCATCCAAAATGAAACTTCACCAGGTACTGACTTCACTATTTCTCTATTTCTTATTTTGGTATAGCACTTTAAATTGACTTGTGCATGAACCGTGGACTATAAATACCTTTCTATCTGTCTATCTGTCTTTCCAGGTGATTTCCCTTTCACCCGGCAAAATGTTCTACTGCGATATCAGCTGCATGTGTTTTGCAACTGAGAATCTGGAATGCATTTGCCAAATTCGCCAAAAAACCAAGAGCTTCAGCTTTAACTCTGATGAGCACTCAAATGAGCACACCGAAGTCCCTATACAGAGCACACCAGAAGATGAGCAGTGGAACTCTCCAGAGGTTGTGGGGAAATGGTGTGCCCTGCTGTATGATGACCGCATATACCCAGGGGTTATCCAAGAGGTGAATGAGACCCACTGCCAGGTGAAATGTATGCACAGAATGGGTAAAAATAAGTTTTTCTGGCCGCTGAGGGATGATCTCCATTGGTATCCATTTGAGGATATGCTGACCATAATTCCTCCACCAGAGAACGTTAACTCACGCCATGTGGCCATTGCACATGAAATATGGAATACTCTGGTCAGTCATGAAAAGTAAATCTGAAAATTAGAAGAACGATGTTCCATAAAAGGTGGTAGAAGTAAGCCACCTTTTATGGATCTGTTGAGAAGCTTGATGTCTGTTTTTGTTTTCCTTAATGTTACCTGTAGCGGTGTTTCCTTTCCCTTTTGGATAATTGCTATGGGACTATGACCTTCAATAAATGCTTACAGTGCCAATGTTTACATAGTTTCCAAAGTTTTTCACAAATGTTGTGCAAAAGTTGTTCACAGAGTTTTGCACAAATGTTTACAAAGTACAAAGTTTTGCACAAAGTATTGCACTTTTTTGAGGCAAGCAAAGCAGTTGTATTATTATTTCTTGATTTCAAAAATCATTAAAAATATTCAAAGAATACTGTGGTTGTCTTGAGCATTTATTTTACACATTTACTTAATGATCTATGGTGAAAAATAATGTAGATATCAACCCTGTTACTTAACTGCAACCCTGTTACTCTCATTTCAACCCTGTTACCATATTACTTTAATCAAAAATAATCAGAAATGGCTTTCTCAGTTTATAAGGGTTTAGCCTATTGTCATTTAAGCTGTTTAACCAATGATATGCATGAAGTTTTAGAGCAAATATGTGAAAAGAAATACTGAAATTTGTAAAGTGAAACATGAAAAGTTGAAAAGTTGAGCACAATAGATTTTGAAAGTTTCTTAAATTAATTTAAATCAACTAATATCTGAAATCAAATGGTTAATTAGAGAGAATGCAACTTTCTTCACCTAATGATAAAAGAATTATATCTATTTATTCAAATTATGATGCTTTTTCAGGTCCCTGGCTGTTAGTAACAGGGTTGCGCCAATTACAGCAAACAATAAACTCAAGATTTAATAAAAAATGTATCTTTGATGCCTGAGCTGAGATCATCAAGCTTTTGATAGTTTATTACCTAGTATTGATGTGTACATAACAGAAAATGGTAAAATAGAAAGTTTTTTTTTCCAAAATTCTAAAGCCCAAATGTCCTCCAATTCTGGAATGACCCACTTCTTACAAACTGAATTAATAGTGCACTGGAAAAAATACTAGTTGAGTAGGATACTCGGTTTCAATAGGAGTAGTTACTACAAAAAAAGAAAAAAAGTTGTCTTTATATCCATTCTGCACAAATGTCCGTTACAGGTGCCCTGTAAAAACACCATTTTTACTTGTTTTCTTTGTGTCATATCTATGCTCTTTCTCTGTGCTCTCTCTCTATGCTCTTTCACTTGGTCTCTCTATCCTTCTCACTGTCACCTCTCACCTAGTCTTTTCCTTCCAGCGCTGACTGGGGATGTCATACACCTGTGGGTCCAGCTGGACTCATTAGGTGGAGGTGTATATAAGTGACCTGTTTCTGCTTGATCCTCACCAGATTATCTAACGGTCTACCCTTAGTAATCCAGCACGATTCCTGTCTGTGCCGAGTTCCGTGTACCTGACCCGTTTCTGATCGACATCTGTCCGCCTGCCCTGTGTTCCGATCCCTGCCTGCCCGACTCCGTCTTCTGCCTGTGTTTGCCTGGTTCCGACTCGCCTTCATCTGTCCGTCTTGCCAGCCGCCTGCCCCGACCCCGGACTGGATACCGATTACGACGCCAGCCGCCTGCCTCGACCCTGGACCACATCCCGCTCAAGATCCCAGCCGCCAGCCCCGATCCCGGACTGAACCCGACCAAGATAAGCCCAGTCCCCCACGGAGTAGAACCGCCACTCTGTTTTCACCGTACCTGCCGTACGGATCGACTATAGACTTAAAAGACTCATTTCTAGTAAACTGCTGTGCTCCGTCAAGCTTTGTACTTATTCTTAATAAACTCTTTAAAACTGAGAAACTGTTGTTCCTGCGTTTGGGTTCTCCATAGGCCTGTGACACTTTGTTTGTTTTTTAATATTTGGTCCATAGTCCAAGTGAATTTGAAAATTAACTGCTACCTCCTGTCTGCTATTGCCACTGAAAGGAAATCACTGGAGACATCAGGTCAAGTAAATGGACTGCACTCTTAGGCACGCACAGGTAGATGCTAGGTGGTGCTAGAGCACTTGCCTCTTTGCCCTTTATCAATGAAAGTGAATGGTTAACACTTTAGTGGGGCCATGTTGAAATAATCTTATAGAAAAGCTGCATGATTAAAAACTACTGAGAAAAAAATTACCCGGAAGTAGCTGTAGCTGCAGCAGCTGTAGCTACAGCGCTTTTCATTGGATGAACTGCTGTAGCTGAGCAGACAGTTTTCTCTTCATGTGCGTGAAGCACGGCTCTCCTGCAACGCACTGTTTAAACCTGACATTATTTGGACCTCACTACCCAGCCTTTTCCCCGTGGTGTGGGTGCTGGGTGTCCACCCAGGCACAAACAATGGAGTACATCGCGGCTAATACGAGCACAACAGAGATACATTCCCAGTACCACCACAGCTCAGTACTCAAATAAACAACTGCACCTGCCAGGAAAACACCAATAAACCACACAATGCTGACAAATACATTCAAACCTCAACTTCCACTTCAAGCTGAATTGGCCAGTTCTTAAAGTGACAGTACTTATTTTTAGTCTATGTATAATAGATAATCTATGCATATGAATTCTAATTATTTTAACTGTCATATATAATAATAATTTTAATCATGAAATGTATTTATCTATGAAATTACAAAATCAAATAAAATTATTTATCCTTTAAACAATTCCCAAATATATCAACATCAGTGTACTTTGGCCGCTACACTCTGTTTGCACTATTTTCAGTCTGTATTGAAAGAGAAGTATTTTTTGAGAAATATACCATTTTATTTTAACTTGTATAACATTTTATTTTAGTTTCAATTTGTAGAGGAATAAGTTCATAAAATCCACATGTAACTCAGTAAAATAAAAGTCTGTTGTCCATTAATATAATTTATAATTTACTTTTCTTAAAATCTCTTCTAGTCTTGACTTCGTAAACCCAATCACATGTGTCATCTTGTGAGCTGAGTGTCTCGTCACACTCCTAGTAGATAATATAGGATATAGACTTTATCAGACTTTTTAACCATTGAAAACAGGTTGAAAACTCACTTTTATAGAATGTTACAAATAAAAGTCAAATTGCATTCAACATGTGCTCACACTATAATAACGTGCACAAAATATGCCCACTTCCTCTCCAGAGCACCCCCCAAAATGTCTGTGCACGTCACCTTCATGGTGCTTAAAGCGCTTACTTTCTGCCGGACCTACTTGGGGCCTAAGTCAGGGTTCAGTGTCTTGCCCAAGGAAAAAAATAAATAAAATTACACTTATTTTTGCTCTGGCACTCCCGGCTCTGAATGCCGAAGACAGGACATGAACCATCGACCCTTCAGTCGTTGGACGACAAGCACTACCAACTGAGCCACAGCTGGGCCAATTAGAAAAGCTTGTCAACATGACGCATTAATGCCTGAGCTCATTAAATGGACTGCATTTTATAGAGCTTTTCCACCTTCATGGTGCTCAAAGCGCTTTACGTTGGCCTCTCATTCACACACACACTCATACACCAGTAGGATTCAGATCTAAGGTCAGTTCTAAGCCAGGTCAGTCTAAGGTCAGTCCTAAGCCAGGATTCAGTGCCTTGCCCAAGGGCACTTCGACAGCCAGAGCGGGGACGCCAACCGCCAACCGCTCGGTCATTGGGCGACCCACTCTACCAACTGAGCCACAGCCGCCCGTTAGTATGCATGAGCTCACAGAATTATCTAGCACAGTGACAGTTTTTGTGTACAGCAAACTGTGGTGCCGTGAAGGGACATGGCAAATTCACAGGACCCACAGAGCAGAAAAGCGGCCCAGTGGATACAGGGTAGAAGGTGGGAAAATTCTGTATAAAAGTTCAACTGTACAAGAAGTCATAGGGTAGGGGTCTCAAACATAAAGCCCACCAAAGATTCCAAAGTGACCCCTGGGATGAATTTGCAAAGAGCAAAAATTCCAGTCAAGGCTGTGGAACTGATTTTAGCCAGGGTTCATGATCTACAGACTTAGACTTAGACTTAGACTTCCTTTATTGTCATTGCACAAGAATACACACAACAGTGGGATTTTTGGCAACGAGACGTCGTTGCTTGGCTTCCGGAGTACACCTACTAAATAAATAAGTAAAAAGCATCTAAGGAACAGAGTAAACCGAATGAGTAGTGCAATAAACAGAATGAATAGTGCAAAAAACAGAGTAAGTAGTGCAAATATAGGGGGGGGTCGTTTCACAACCAGGAGGTAGATTTTTTTTTTGTCCATTTTATGGATAAGTGCACTGAGAGTACATTGTCCTTGAGGTAGAGTACAGTCAAATAATAACAAAATAACCTGCAAAAAATAATGACTGATGTGAATAATATTATATTACATCATGCCAATAAATAATGACAACTTGAAATATTTATTTGTTTTGGTGCAAAAAACTAAATTATGAAAACGTTTCCTTTTACAAACTGTCCTGTAACAATGAAATGTGAAAAACCTGAACAAATATGAATAACCTGAAATGTCTAAAGAAAATTAAGAACAATTTGAACTACTTTCTGTTGTTCTTCTGTTACTAAGTGTGCCCCTCTTCGATCTGAGGTTTGACAACTGATCATACCCTCCTTTCCAGCACCCTGGAATAGACCTCACCAGGGAGGCAGAGGAGTGTGATCCCATGATAGTTGGAACACACCCTCTGGTCCCCTTTCTTAAAGATGGGAACCACCACCCCGGTCTGCCACTCCAGAGGCACTGCCCCCGATGTCCATTCAATGTTGCAGAGACATGTCAACCAAGACAGCCCAGCCCAGAGCTTTGGGATACCCAGGGTGGATTTCATCGATCCCCGGGGCTCCACTGCTGCAGAGTGACTTCACTGCCTCAGCGATTTCTGCCCCGGAGCGCAATCCACCCGTCCCCCGGTCTCTTGGCTCTGCTTCCATCCCGGAATGCATGTTGGTGGGATTGAGTAGCTCATCGAAGTATTCCTTCCACCATCCAACTATATCCTTGGTTGAGGTCAGCAGCTCCCACCTGCACTGTAAACAGTGTGGGCATATTGCCGCCTTCCTCCCCTCCATGGCCTCACCAAACTCCTCCCACGCCCGGGTGTTTGCCTCAGCAACCGCTGCCACCGCAGCCCGCTTAGCCTGCTGGTACCAGTCAGCTGCTTCCGGAGACCCACAGGACAGCCAGGCCCTGTAGGCCTCCTTCTTCAGCCTGACGGCTCCTCATGGACCCAGCCCATGGGGCCCGGCCACCAGGCGTTCGCCCATGGGCCCCAGCCCCGGGCCTGGCTCCAGGGTGGGACCCTCATAACCCTCCGGGCCGGGTACACAGACTCTTGGTGTCCTTTGAACCACGCTTAGTCCGGCCCTTCACCTAGGGACAACTGAAGGAAATATATATATATATATATATATATAAAGATATATTTATGGTAGAGATGGTCTTACAGCTCAAACTATGTGTGTCAAGGACTGGGATTCCAACTGTAACAAAGATAAGTAAATGTGAATGTTCTGTTCTTGTGATTATACTGGTTAGAGCAGGTTTAGCGTGGGTGACTGGTATCTGAAAATGGACTATAAAAGACACATACATGTCAAAATAAACCGAGCCTTTTCCTACTCAACTTCTGGTGGTGACATCCTTGATCCATGATGAAAATCCACAACATTTGGTGACCCCAACGATGATTCAACAAAGCACTTCATGACCGCTGGGCATTGGCTGATACACCGTGATCAAAGGCACCAGGTAAGAACCTTTCAATCTTCCCACAAGGTCATGCTGCTCAGACACTGCCTGGTGATCCGAATAAGGCCTTCGAATGAATGAATATTTATAAATAACACTGAATTTGCGAGGAAAAGGTCCACTCACTACCGTTAAAAGATAAGAGAAGAGACACGTGTGTTTGTGAATTCTGGTAAAGGTGTAGAGAGACACCTGTGTTGGGAATTCTGTTAAGGTGTAGAGAGACACCTGTTTTGGGAATTCTGTTAAGGTGTAGAGAGACACCTGTGTTGGGAATTCTGTTAAGGTGTAGAGAGACACCTGTGTTGGGAATTATGTTAAAGGTGTTTAGAGAAACCTGTGTTGTGAATTCTGTTAAGGTGTAGAGAGACACCTATGTTGTGACTTCTGTTAAGGTGTAGAGAGACACTTGTGTTGTGAATTCTGGTAAAGGTGTAAAGAGACACGTGTGTTTGTGAATCCTGGTAAAGGTGTAGAGAGAGACACTTGTGTTTGGCATTCTGTTAAGGTGGAGAGAGACACCTGTGTTTGGAATTCTGTTAAGGTGTAGAGAGACACCTGCGTTGTGAATTCTGTTAAGGTGTAGAGAAACACCTGTGTTGTGAATTCTGTTAAGGTGTAGAGAAACATCTGTGTTGTGAATTCTGTTAAGGTGTAGAGAGACACCTGTGTTGTGAATTCTGGTAAAGGTGTAGAGAGACACCTGTGTTGGGTATTCTGTTAAGGTGGAGAGAGACACCTGTGTTTGGGATTCTGTTAAAGTGTGGAGAGACACCTGTGTTGTGAATTCTGTTAAGGTGGAGAGAGACACTTGTGTTTGGGATTCTGTTAAGGTGTGGAGAGACACCTGTGTTGGGAATTCTGTTAAGGTGTAGAGAGAGACACCTGTGTTGGGAATTCTGGTAAAGTTGTAGAGAGACACCTGTGTTGGGAATTATGTTAAGGTGGAGAGAGACACCTGTGTTTGGGATTCTGTTAAGGTGTGGAGAGACACCTGTGTTGGGAATTCTGTTAAGGTGTAGAGAGACACCTGTGTTGGGAATTCTGTTAAGGTGTAAAGAGACTTCTGTGTTATGAATTCTGTTAAATGTGTAGAGAGATACCTGTGTTTGGGATTCTGTTAAGGTGTAGAGAGACACCTGTGTTGGGAATTATGTTAAGGTGTAGAGAGACACCTGTGTTGGGAATTATGTTAAGGTGTAGAGAGACACCTGTGTTGGGAATTATGTTAAGGTGTAGAGAGACACCTGTGTTGTGAATTCTGTTAAAGGTGTAGAGAGATACCTCTGTTTGGGATTCTGTTAAGGTGTGGAGAGACACCTGTTTTGGGATTCTGTTAAGGTGTAGAGAGACACCTGCGTTGTGAATTCTGTTAAGGTGTAGAGAAACACTTGTGTTGTGACTTCTGTTAAGGTGTAGAGAGACACCTGCATTGTGAATTCTGTTAAGGTGTAGAGAAACACCTGTGTTGTGAATTCTGTTAAGGTGTAGAGAAACATCTTTGTTGTGAATTCTGTTAAGGTGTAGAGAGACACCTGTGTTGTGAATTCTGGTAAAGGTGTAGAGAGACACCTGTGTTGGGTATTCTGTTAAGGTGGAGAGAGACACCTGTGTTTGGGATTCTGTTAAGGTGTGGAGAGACACCTGTGTTTGTGAATTATAGTAAAGATGTAGAGAGACACCTGTGTTTGTGAATTCTGTTAAGGTGTAGAGAGACACCTGTGTTGGGAATTCTGTTAAGGTGTAGAGAGACACCTGTGTTGGGAATTCTGTTAGGGTGTAAAGAGACACCTGTGTTATGACTTCTGTTAAGGTGTAGAAAGACACCTGTGTTGTGAATTCTGTTAAAGGTGTAGAGAGAGACACCTGTGTTTGGGATTCTGTTAAGGTGTGGAGAGACACCTGTGTTTGGGAATTCTGGTAAAGGTGTAGAGAGACACCTGTGTTGGGAATTCTGTTAAGGTGTAGAGAGACACCTGTGTTGGGAATTCTGTTAAGGTGTAGAGAGACACCTGTGTTGGGAATTCTGTTAAGGTGTAGAGAGACACCTGTGTTGGGAATTCTGTTAAGGTGTAGAGAGACACCTGTTTTGGGATTCTGTTAAGGTGTAGAGAGACACCTGTGTTGGGAATTCTGTTAAAGGTGTAGAGAGATACCTGTGTTGGGAATTCTGTTAAAGGTGTAGAGAGATACCTGTGTTTGGGATTCTGTTAATGTGTAGAGAGACACCTGTGTTGGGAATTCTGTTAAAGGTGTAGAGAGATACCTGTGTTTGGGATTCTGTTAAGGTGTAGAGAGACACCTGTGTTGGGAATTATGTTAAAGTGTAGAGAGACACCTGTGTTTGGGATTCTGTTAAGGTGTAGAGAGACACCTGTGTTGTGAATTCTGTTAAAGGTGTAGAGAGAGACACCTGTGTTTGGGATTCTGTTAAGATGTGGAGAGACACCTGTGTTTGGGAATTCTGGTAAAGGTGTAGAGAGACACCTGTGTTGGGAATTCTGTTAAAGGTGTAGAGAGATACCTGTGTTGGGAATTATGTTAAGGTGTAGAGAGACACCTGTTTTGGGAATTCTGTTAAGGTGTAGAGAGACACCTGTGTTGGGAATTCTGGTAAAGGTGTAGAGAGACACGTGTGTTTGTGAATTCTGGTAAAGGTGGAGGGAGACACCTGTGTTGGGCATTCTGTTAAGGTGGAGAGAGACACCTGCGTTGTGAATTCTGTTAAGGTGTAGAGAAACACTTGTGTTGTGACTTCTGTTAAGGTGTAGAGAGACACCTGTGTTGTGAATTCTGTTAAGGTGTAGAGAAACACTTGTGTTGTGACTTCTGTTAAGGTGTAGAGAGACACCTGTGTTGGGAATTATGTTAAGGTGTAGAGAGACACCTGTGTTGGGAATTCTGTTAAGGTGTAAAGAGACTTCTGTGTTATGAATTCTGTTAAATGTGTAGAGAGATACCTGTGTTTGGGATTCTGTTAAGGTGTAGAGAGACACCTGTGTTGGGAATTATGTTAAGGTGTAGAGAGACACCTGTGTTGGGAATTATGTTAAGGTGTAGAGAGACACCTGTGTTGGGAATTATGTTAAGGTGTAGAGAGACACCTGTGTTGTGAATTCTTTTAAAGGTGTAGAGAGATACCTCTGTTTGGGATTCTGTTAAGGTGTGGAGAGACACCTGTTTTGGGATTCTGTTAAGGTGTAGAGAGACACCTGCGTTGTGAATTCTGTTAAGGTGTAGAGAAACACTTGTGTTGTGACTTCTGTTAAGGTGTAGAGAGACACCTGTGTTTGTGATTTCTGTTAAGGTGTAGAGAGACACCTGTGTTGTGAATTCTGTTAAAGGTGTAGAGAGAGACACCTGTGTTTGGGATTCTGTTAAGGTGTGGAGAGACACCTGTGTTTGGGAATTCTGGTAAAGGTGTAGAGAGACACCTGTGTTGGGAATTCTGTTAAGGTGTGGAGAGACACCTGTGTTTGGGAATTCTGTTAAGGTGTAGAGAGACACCTGCGTTGTGAATTCTGTTAAGGTGTAGAGAAACACCTGTGTTGTGAATTCTGTTAAGGTGTAGAGAAACATCTGTGTTGTGAATTCTGTTAAGGTGTAGAGAGACACCTGTGTTGTGAATTCTGGTAAAGGTGTAGAGAGACACCTGTGTTGGGTATTCTGTTAAGGTGGAGAGAGACACCTGTGTTTGGGAATTCTGTTAAGGTGTAGAGAGACACCTGTGTTTGGGAATTCTGGTAAAGGTGTAGAGAGACACTTGTGTTGTGAATTCTGGTAAAGGTGTAGAGAGATACCTGTGTTGGGCATTCTGTTAAGGTGGAGAGGGACACCTGTGTTGGGAATTATGTTAAAGTGTAGAGAGACACCTGTTTTGGGAATTATGTTAAGGTGTAGAGAGACACCTGTTTTGGGAATTCTGTTAAGGTGTAGAGAGACACCTGTGTTTGGGAATTCTGTTAAGGTGTAGAGAGACACCTGTGTTTGGGAATTCTGGTAAAGGTGTAGAGAGACACTTGTGTTGTGAATTCTGGTAAAGGTGTAGAGAGATACCTGTGTTGGGCATTCTGTTAAGGTGGAGAGAGACACCTGTGTTGGGAATTATGTTAAAGTGTAGAGAGACACCTGTGTTGGGAATTATGTTAAGGTGTAGAGAGACACCTGTGTTGGGAATTATGTTAAGGTGTAGAGAGACACCTGTGTTGGGAATTATGGTAAGGTGGAGAGAGACACCTGTGTTTGGGATTCTGTTAAGGTGTAGAGAGACACCTGCGTTGTGAATTCTGTTAAGTTGTAGAGAAACACTTGTGTTGTGACTTCTGTTAAGGTGTAGAGAGACACCTGTGTTGTGAATTCTGTTAAGGTGTAGAGAAACACTTGTGTTGTGACTTCTGTTAAGGTGTAGAGAGACAGCTGTGTTGGGAATTATGTTAAGGTGTAGAGAGACACCTGTTTTGGGATTCTGTTAAGGTGTAGAGAGACACCTGTGTTGTGAATTCTGTTAAAGGTGTAGAGAGATACCTCTGTTTGGGATTCTGTTAAGGTGTGGAGAGACACCTGTTTTGGGATTCTGTTAAGGTGTAGAGAGACACCTGTCTTGTGAATTCTGTTAAGGTGTAGAGAGACACCTGTGTCGTGAATTCTTGTAAAGGTGTAGGGAGACACCTTTTTTGGGAATTCTGTTAAGGTGTAGAGAGACACCTGTGTTTGGGATTCTGTTAAGGTGTGGAGAGACACCTGTGTTTGGGAATTCTGGTAAAGGTGTAGAGAGACACCTGTGTTGCGAATTCTGTTAAGGTGTAGAGAGATACCTCTGTTTGGGATTCTGTTAAGGTGTGGAGAGACACCTGTGTTGGGAATTATGTTAAGGTGTAGAGAGACAACTGTGTTGGGAATTCTGTTAAGGTGTAGAGAGACACCTGTGTTGGGAATTATGTTAAGGTGTAGACAGACACCTGTGTTGGGAATTATGTTAAAGGTGTAGAGAGACACCTGTGTTTGGGATTCTGTTAAGGTGTGGAGAGACACCTGTGTTGGGAACTCTGGTAAAGGTGTAGAGAGACACGTGTGTTTGTGAATTCTGGTAAAGGTGTAGAGACACACCTGTGTTGGGCATTCTGTTAAGGTGGAGAGAGACACCTGTGTTTGGGATTCTGTTAAGGTGTAGAGAGACACCTGTGTTGTGAATTCTGTTAAAGGTGTAGAGAGAGACACCTGTGTTTGGGATTCTGTTAAGGTGTGGAGAGACACCTGTGTTTGGGAATTCTGGTAAAGGTGTAGAGAGACACCTGTGTTGTGAATTCTGTTAAAGGTGTAGAGAGATACCTGTGTTGGGAATTATGTTAAGGTGTAGAGAGACACCTGTTTTGGGAATTATGTTAAGGTGTAGAGAGACACCTGTTTTGGGAATTCTGTTAAGGTGTAGAGAGACACCTGTGTTTGGGAATTCTGTTAAGGTGTAGAGAGACACCTGTGTTTGGGAATTCTGGTAAAGGTGTAGAGAGACACTTGTGTTGTGAATTCTGGTAAAGGTATAGAGAGATACCTGTGTTGGGCATTCTGTTAAGGTGGAGAGAGACACCTGCGTTGTGAATTCTGTTAAGGTGTAGAGAAACACTTGTGTTGTGACTTCTGTTAAGGTGTAGAGAGACAGCTGTGTTGGGAATTATGTTAAGGTGTAGAGAGACACCTGTTTTGGGATTCTGTTAAGGTGTAGAGAGACACCTGTGTTGTGAATTCTGTTAAAGGTGTAGAGAGATACCTCTGTTTGGGATTCTGTTAAGGTGTGGAGAGACACCTGTTTTGGGATTCTGTTAAGGTGTAGAGAGACACCTGTCTTGTGAATTCTGTTAAGGTGTAGAGAGACACCTGTGTCGTGAATTCTTGTAAAGGTGTAGGGAGACACCTTTTTTGGGAATTCTGTTAAGGTGTAGAGAGACACCTGTGTTTGGGATTCTGTTAAGGTGTGGAGAGACACCTGTGTTTGGGAATTCTGGTAAAGGTGTAGAGAGACACCTGTGTTGCGAATTCTGTTAAGGTGTAGAGAGATACCTCTGTTTGGGATTCTGTTAAGGTGTGGAGAGACACCTGTGTTGGGAATTATGTTAAGGTGTAGAGAGACAACTGTGTTGGGAATTCTGTTAAGGTGTAGAGAGACACCTGTGTTGGGAATTATGTTAAGGTGTAGACAGACACCTGTGTTGGGAATTATGTTAAAGGTGTAGAGAGACACCTGTGTTTGGGATTCTGTTAAGGTGTGGAGAGACACCTGTGTTGGGAACTCTGGTAAAGGTGTAGAGAGACACGTGTGTTTGTGAATTCTGGTAAAGGTGTAGAGACACACCTGTGTTGGGCATTCTGTTAAGGTGGAGAGAGACACCTGTGTTTGGGATTCTGTTAAGGTGTAGAGAGACACCTGTGTTGTGAATTCTGTTAAAGGTGTAGAGAGAGACACCTGTGTTTGGGATTCTGTTAAGGTGTGGAGAGACACCTGTGTTTGGGAATTCTGGTAAAGGTGTAGAGAGACACCTGTGTTGTGAATTCTGTTAAAGGTGTAGAGAGATACCTGTGTTGGGAATTATGTTAAGGTGTAGAGAGACACCTGTTTTGGGAATTATGTTAAGGTGTAGAGAGACACCTGTTTTGGGAATTCTGTTAAGGTGTAGAGAGACACCTGTGTTTGGGAATTCTGTTAAGGTGTAGAGAGACACCTGTGTTTGGGAATTCTGGTAAAAGTGTAGAGAGACACTTGTGTTGTGAATTCTGGTAAAGGTATAGAGAGATACCTGTGTTGGGCATTCTGTTAAGGTGGAGAGAGACACTTGTGTTGTGAATTCTGGTAAAGGTGTAGAGAGATACCTGTGTTGGGCATTCTGTTAAGGTGGAGAGAGACACCTGTGTTGGGAATTATGTTAAAGTGTAGAGAGACACCTGTGTTGGGAATTATGTTAAGGTGTAGAGAGACACCTGTGTTGGGAATTATGTTAAGGTGTAGAGAGACACCTGTGTTGGGAATTATGGTAAGGTGGAGAGAGACACCTGTGTTTGGGATTCTGTTAAGGTGTAGAGAGACACCTGCGTTGTGAATTCTGTTAAGGTGTAGAGAAACACTTGTGTTGTGACTTCTGTCAAGGTGTAGAGAGACACCTGTGTTGGGAATTATGTTAAAGGTGTAGAGAGACACCTGTGTTGGGAATTCTGTTAAGGTGTAGAGAGACACCTGTGTTGGGAATTCTTTTAAAGGTGTAGAGAGACACCTGTGTTGGGAATTCTGGTAAAGTTGTAGAGAGACACGTGTGTTGGGCATTCTGTTAAGGTGGAGAGAGACACCTGTGTTTGGGATTCTGTTAAGGTGTAGAGAGACACCTGTGTTGTGAATTCTGTTAAAGGTATAGAGAGATACCTGTGTTGGGCATTCTGTTAAGGTGGAGAGAGACACTTGTGTTGTGAATTCTGGTAAAGGTGTAGAGAGATACCTGTGTTGGGCATTCTGTTAAGGTGGAGAGAGACACCTGTGTTGGGAATTATGTTAAAGTGTAGAGAGACACCTGTGTTGGGAATTATGTTAAGGTGTAGAGAGACACCTGTGTTGGGAATTATGTTAAGGTGTAGAGAGACACCTGTGTTGGGAATTATGGTAAGGTGGAGAGAGACACCTGTGTTTGGGATTCTGTTAAGGTGTAGAGAGACACCTGCGTTGTGAATTCTGTTAAGGTGTAGAGAAACACTTGTGTTGTGACTTCTGTTAAGGTGTAGAGAGACACCTGTGTTGGGAATTATGTTAAAGGTGTAGAGAGACACCTGTGTTGGGAATTCTGTTAAGGTGTAGAGAGACACCTGTGTTGGGAATTCCTTTAAAGGTGTAGAGAGACACCTGTGTTGGGAATTCTGGTAAAGTTGTAGAGAGACACGTGTGTTGGGCATTCTGTTAAGGTGGAGAGAGACACCTGTGTTTGGGATTCTGTTAAGGTGTAGAGAGACACCTGTGTTGTGAATTCTGTTAAAGGTGTAGAGAGAGACACCTGTGTTGGGAATTCTGGTAAAGTTGTAGAGAGACACGTGTGTTGGGCATTCTGTTAAGGTGGAGAGAGACACCTGTGTTTGGGATTCTGTTAAGGTGTAGAGAGACACCTGTGTTGTGAATTCTGTTAAAGGTGTAGAGAGAGACACCTGTGTTGGGAATTCTGGTAAAGTTGTAGAGAGACACGTGTGTTTGTGAATTCTGGTAAAGGTGTAGAGAGACACCTGTGTTGGGAATTCTGTTAAGGTGTAGAGAGACACCTGTGTTGGGAATTCTTTTAAAGGTGTAGAGAGACACCTGTGTTGGGAATTCTGATAAAGTTGTAGAGAGACACGTGTATTGGGCATTCTGTTAAGGTGGAGAGAGACACCTGAGTTTGGGATTCTGTTAAGGTGTAGAGAGACACCTGTGTTGTGAATTCTGTTAAAGGTGTAGAGAGAGACACCTGTGTTGGGAATTCTGGTAAAGTTGTAGAGAGACACGTGTGTTTGTGAATTCTGGTAAAGGTGTAGAGAGACACCTGTGTTTGGGAATTCTGGTAAAGGTGTAGAGAGACACCTGTGTTGGGAATTATGTCAAGGTGTAGAGAGACACCTCTTTTGTGAATTCTGTTAAGGTGTAGAGAGACACATGTTTTGAGAATTCTGTTAAGGTGTAGAGAGACACCTGTGTTTGGGATTCTTTTAAGGTGTAGAGAGACACCTGTGTTAGGAATTCTGTTAAGGTGTAGAGAGACACCTGTGTTGGGAATTCTGTTAAGGTGTAGAGAGACACCTGTGTTGTGAATTCTGTTAAAGGTGTAGAGAGACACCTACATTGTGAATTCTGTGAGAAAACTGTTAAGGTATAAATAGACACTTAGAGAACAGTACATTTTGAGAAGAAACTGTTCATAATATCGAATCTATAGATATGACATAGGTCTTACAAAGATATCTGTTCGTAGGAACAAGTGTGTGATCGAGTGGTTGAAGGTACACCTATTTGTCTGTGTTTATATATGTGTTTGTGTGTTTATATGTCTATAAATATACATTTGTATGTCTATATGTATATGTATTGTATGTCTCAAAGCATGAGTATGTACCTGGACTGCTTTGATAACATACTTGTGTGTGCTTGTGCTTGAGCAAGAGAGAGCGGGTGTGGAGAGCTGATTAGGAGTCAGATAAAGTCAAAGAAATAAGCGAAAATAGAATTAAAGAAATAAATAATAATTTCACATTTGTAAAAAGCTAAAATAAGTCAAATTTCAAATAGAACTAAATAAATAATAATAATACATTTTATTTGTGTCACGCTTTTTATGGCACTCAAAGACGCTTTACATACAGTACATTAAAAACAACATTAAAAGTCCAACAACAATAAAAACAAACAAGAGAAAACAGAACAATCACAAGTTAAAGCAGACAGGATAAAAAATAATCAAACACTAAAAGCAATCTTGAATAAATGCATTTTTTAAAAGGGATTTAAAAGTGTTGAGGTCGGAACAGTGACGGATGGTTGGGGGAGTGAGTCCCAGAGGTTTGGGGCAGCTATGGAAAAGGTGTTGAGGTGATGAGGTGTTAGGAGGATCTTAAATGTGATTCTATGTTTGATGGGGAGCCAGTGAAGGTGTTGGAGGACAGGAGTGATGTGATGGTATGAGCGGGAGTGAGTGAGGAGACGAGCTGCAGAGTTCTGGACAAGCTTGAGGTGTTTGGAGGGTAAAACCATAGAGAAGGCTATTGAGGTAGTCGAGTCTGGAGGTGATGAAAGCGTGAATTAGTGTTTCTGCGGTTAAGAGGCAGAGAGATGGATGGATACGGGCTATGTTTTTGAGGTGAAGAAATAAATAATAATAATAATAATAATAATAATAATTTTACATTTCAAGAAGACCAAAAGACGCCAATGGTGGTTAATACTGGAGCAACTTACACATGTGATGGGGTGAACTTCTTCAGTATCTGTTTGTGTGTCCTTCTACTTTGTTGTGTTTTGTGAAATGATAACAAAAGTGTCTGCGAGAGGAGCAGAGGAGAAGTTAGCTTAAGGCTAGTGAGAGAAGCTAAACAAAAAGGAGTGAGATCCCAGGTGTGTGACGGATGGAGGACTGAAGTTGGGGAATGATCAACCTACGACCAAAGAGGTCGTATCCCTGTTGGTAAAAACAAAAACCAAAGGACAGGGACCAACAACGGCCTCTGTCCCACACCACTGGGATCCTCACCTGAAGGGGAATCATGATCACACTCTGTGTGAGAGTTTTAATGTGGGGTTAAAAGGGTTCTTGGTTTGAAGCTCACATCACCTACACTACTGTATGTGCACAATACAGTAGGGTAACATTTAAATTCATAATTAGACTAAATTGGGTGCTACTGTGGGTTAATAGATGAGTGAGTGGCTTCTCGCATTCTTCACCAAGGGTGTAAACTCGAGTCTGGGAAAAATGTCCGAACTGATGTGGGTAATCGGCCAAGTAAGGGTGACCTTTGGGGAGGCTCGGATTTTAAAAGAGAGGTTTAAAATATGGGGAAAGGTTTTCAATGCACTAATTAGAACAAAGTGGGATTTCCCAAAATGTGAACTATAAATTTTAAATGAAATAAAATCCGGACAAAGCAAATGAAACTCATGAGTAAACTCATGACAGTGTGAATCTTGTAGTTAGTCAGATATGACGCAGACTGATTAAAGTCTTTATCGTAAGGAATTATTGATTTTATGCGGCGACGTAAGGTGAATCACGGTAATAAATGGTTGCGTCATTTTATTTTAAGATTATTTTGGCCCAGATTGACGTGTCTGGAAGAGGAATATTCCACCATGGAACATTAATAGATAATAACTAATAGGCGGTTTAGCAAATGCATGTCCTTGTGTTATTTAATATAAATTCAGCTGCGGTAACAGAAGTCTCTCTCTCTTTAAGATTCACATGTATGAGGAATAAACAGATTAAATGTCTCAATGGGTCTGATTGTGTTGAATATGATGAAATGATCAAAAATGATGAAGTGAAAACTAAAGGTTGGAAACCAGTAAAGGCTTGAAGATAAGATGGAAAAATAATAATAATAATGGAATAAAAAATAATAACATGACTTTGAGTTGAAGATTAGAATAAACAGAGATTAGGGACAGAAATATTCAAAACTTTTTTAAAACTATGTCTAATGCAGAGAGTTTGTTTTTTCTCACACACAAGAAAATGCATCTAGTGCGTCACCTTTGCTCCAAGAAACCCCTCCCCTATCTGTTTAAAGCTCACAGCTCTGAAGCGTCTTCCAGCTCCAGTCCAGTTCCTTCCTGAAAGATGGAAGACCACACCTACCACCTCTCCATCACAGTAAAGGGCACTGCAAACGCTCTCCCTCCCCCTCTGTAGCATTGAAACCATTACATTGCACCTAATGTTTGTTTAGACTTAGATTCCGAATAGAAGGGAGAGGGTTGACTTCCCAGGGTCCAGCCAACCCACGTTATATGGTCTGATATTAGATTTACCACATGGTTAATTATCTACAATTTAGGGAAAAGTGGGTCCATGGGTTTTGCTGGACAATCAATGTTGTCAATGTCTAATGGGTAACTTATGACCATGGGGGACAACATCCATGTCATCTGGGCTAATTACATGGTTACTAATTATTTATTAAGTATTAATGGTTACATTAAACCATGGGCGGCTGTGGCTCAGTTGGTAGAGTGGGTCGCCCAATGACCGAGAGGTTGGTGGTTCGCGTCCCAGCTCTGGCTGTCCACATGTCGAAGTGTCCTTGGGCAAGACACTGAACCCTGACTTAGGCCTGACTTAGTCCTCAAGTAGGACTGAGTGTGTGTGTGAATGGAAAAGTGCTATATAAGCACAGTCCATTTACCATTTACCATTAAACCAAAATGACTTTTCTGGGAATCAAGATAAGGGTTGGTAAAAAGTACTAATTAAATTATACCTCAAACAAAGAAGTGGAGAGAGAAAGAGAGAGAGAGAAATAAAAAACAGTCTCAGTTATGACTGTAAAGTGATTTTTTCAAGAATACAACCAGTTGATTTGGTCAGTAGAAGTTTATCAGTGCCATGCCTCAGATCCTTCTGTTACACACACAGAATCCAACATGTTTGATTTTTATCTTAAACTGGTCTGAGCTGTACATAAATACAATATAGATCTGATTTACAGAAAACAGGATCTATCATATAGTCCACAGTGATTTAAGGTTATTCATACATATTCATTTCTATTCACAACAAAATTGTTCATTATTTCATTGTTCATCCACTGATCAATGGGTATACTGTCTCTCTTATTATGTTGTTCTCCATCCTAAATGACAATGTTGTAATTTTCTTTTATGGAATAATCGTATTAATCCACAATTAATCACTATTAATCAATATTTAATGTATTATTTAATTAATAGTTATATAAGGAAATATATATATATATATATATATATATATATATATATATATATATATATATATATATATATATATATATATATGGTAGAGATGGTCTTACAGCTCAAACTATGTGTGTCAAGGACTGGGATTCCAACTGTGGATAACAAAGATAAGTAAATGTGATGTTCTGTTCAAGCCCTGACGTCAGACGACGTCAAGGAACTGGTTAGAGCAGGTTTAGCGTGGGTGACTGGTATCTGAAAATGGACTATAAAAGACACATACATGTCAACATAAACTGAGTCTTTTCCTACTCAACTTCTGGTGGTGACATCCTTGATCCATGACGAAAATCCACAACACAACATCAAAACCCCATCAAAACAACCTGAAACCCCTCCACCATGGTAAGGTGGCGGTTCAAAGAGGGGTCCCTTATAAATGAATGGTAAATGGACTGCACTTACATAGCGCTTTTCCACCTTCGTGGTGCTCAAAAGCGCTTTACATTAACCTCATATTCACCCATTCATACACACACCCCTTCATAGCTTCATAGCTTTCTAAGGTTTTGCCAGTCCCACTGGGAGCCTTAGTCAGGGTTCAATGTCTTGCCAAAGCCGGGATGCGAACCGCCAACCCTTCAGTCAGTAGACAACCCGCTCTATCAACTGAGCCCCATGAAATGAAATGGAAGCAGCATAGTATTATTACTATTCTCTGGATACGTTTTTTCTTTCTCATTTGTCACTTACAGTAGGAGCCACTCATTTTGTTTCAACTTTCCATCACAGGACCGCGGCTGGTCCGTGGCTGGTCCATCGCTGGCTTCCCTTTGTTCTCATACCCCCCTCTATAACATGATCATTACTTTATTATTTGGTGTCGCCCCTAAACTTCCTTGCTGAAAACCAGCTGCAATCTCTCATTTGGCCACGGGGAGGAGCAGTGATTGTCTCAATTCAGAGCAAGTGAGCGAACATAAAACACAGCCAGACAGCAACAGATTGTGGGACGGATCCGCTTGTACACCGGCAGATCCGCATTACAGTCACACTTGTTTCGTGCTGTAGGAAAACTTACGTTTTTAGTTTCCTCTTACTTGTGTTCGTTTTTATTGGGAAGAAACCACCAGGATCCAAAAATAAAGTTTCAGAAGTTTTATTAACCCTAACAAAGAAATCTAGAAAAAATGTGCGAGAGATATCTGGGTTTTTCTCTGTTCTGGTCCGTACGAAACCGGGGAGCTACAGAGAGAAAGAACACACAAGAAACACTGAAGTAATATTTTATAGTTGTCTTGATGATATCATCTTCTTCAGGCTGGGGTTGAAGATGTACGCCCTCGTTTCCATAGGAACACAGCTGCACCCAGGATGGGAGAGATGTCCTTCAAACCTGTATACTTTGTTCAAAACCAGAACGGAACTTCACCACCGGTTCAGACCAGTGGTGTGTTAGATAAACAAGATGATTTAGAGGTGTAAAGGAATGCAAGGTTAGTCATGTAGCACATTGTTAGTTTTGCATGTGTGAGAATCTTATTTGAGGCAGCACATTGTACTTCGTTTAATAGTTATACAAAGAAATGAGTAATTAAGCAAACAATAAAACTTGATTGTGAGTAGAATTAATAAGTGATTAATTAAGTAATACAAAGCATATTTATATATCTTCATTCTAATTAAGTGATACAAACATATTTATATATCTGTATGTATATCTGTATTCTATATGCCAGATAAGGACTACCATAGGGCTGTGACACTCAGTAGTGACACGTGTCACTGTCGGTTCACAGAATCAAAACGGATGCAACACAGCAGGAGCCACCGACCAACTGGATTGGTATTGGTTCTCTTTAAGTCTACTAAGTTATAGCGAATGGTATTGTGGTTTAAGGCAAATTTTACAAGTTAAATTTAAAACTGCTCTATCACAGTCAAATACAGCTCTGGTAGTGTAGCTGTTATATGGAACGTTAACTAATTAAGTTAGCTATAATTAAATTAAATTTAAATTTATTATTTGCGGCAGAGTCGGGCTGTTGGACGGGCTTTGCACCACTTTGGGGCTGTCCTCCCCCAGAAAATGTTGTACTTCTTAGATGCAATTTCCTGCATTTTAATCAATCAGATTTCCAGCTTTATACTGCGCACAATGCATTAAAAAGCAGCCAACACTGCCGTTTGGAATTTCTCCCGGTAATTTCTCGGGAACATAGTGAATGTTCGGTCTTTAAACAGCACCAACAGCAGGACTCATCTGCACTGGCAGAGCAGGCTGCCGGTGGCTACAGGTGAAACTCTCCGTCCGGGATGAGAGAATGGATCCTTGCTTTAAGCCGTTCACTTCAGTGAAGTGAACGGTGAACGGTATTTGTGTAAATATGTTTATTTTTGCTATTGTTTTTTGTTATTATTTGTTGAACTTAATATTGTTGTCTTTGATATGTGGTAATTGCAATGCTGTTATAATTTCATACCGTTAAATCTTTCAACTTTGTCATAAAAAACGAAAATAAAGAATATTATAAATCTAAAATAAAATACAAACATTACATCTGCATGGACTGACTTTATACTTTAACAAATCTGTTAAATATTGAATATATTTAAGCCTAAAAAGTGGATACTTGTTTTTACCCTGTTTTCAATATACCATGTAAATGACATTGATTAATAGATTTTTGGGTTGTAGTCTACTTTAGTCCAGTGTACACTAAATATATCAGAAAAACACATGAAAGAAAATTACTTTATTGATTTAAATTAAGTAAAATAAAATCACTCCATCTGCAAAGACACACTTGTCACATTTCTATTGTTTTCAATGGTCTTTCAACTGTACTCCTTCAGTACAAATTCAGACATACCCAATGTAGTTGGACTGTTAAGCATAACAATTGTGCACAAAATGAAGAAAGCATGAAACTTTCAGGGTTTGTTCTTGAAGGCATAAGCTTTAATTTGAGATGTGGAGCTATTTACAGTTTGACATCTGGGGTCTGATAGAGGTCACAACCTCCATAATACGGCATTTCTATGCATTCAATTAGAAATGTTTGTTTTGTTTTGTTTTTAGTTTTTTTGTTTCTCCTTTTGTGCTGGTTTGGTTTTCTCCTCTTTTTCTGATCTACTTATTTATTTATTTTTTTTATTGATGGACAGTTGGTGGTTGGGAATAACACATCACCTTGCAGTCTTTAATTACAATAGCACTGTCTGTTGGTTTCTGTCCCCGTTGTCCGTCCTGTCCAGTCTTTGTTTCCTCCGCACATCACTGAGGTGCAGCACTGCACTCACTGGCTTGTAAGGGAGAGTTCTAATGGGGGATGTCTGCTCAGCTTTCGGGGAGGACCGATGATGGTCACACACATGCACTAAATAGTATAGTATATGGCTGCCAGACTGGAATATGCACTGATCTAGAGCACTGTTTACTCCCCCTCTGTGGGGTTAAAAGATATAAAAAATAAATAAATAAATAAATACATGAATAAAATAAGTGAATGAATAGAAAAATTAAATAAATAAAATACAAAATAAGAGCAAAATGCAGACAACACAAAGGGAAAAGAAGAAGAAGGAAGGGAGGAAAAAAGAAAACAATAAACAACAAAAAACTGTATTTGTTACCTTCTTTCTTATCGGCTCATTTGTTTTTAGTTGGTTTTTTTTGTATATATGTCTATGTTTAGTACTTCAGTTATTGATTATTGGTATTGTTATTATTGTTATTGTTATTATTTTATTTATCATAATTTTTGTACTATGCACTATATTGCTACAAGATGAATTTAGGTTGTTGGGGAAGTGAAGAAGGGGTAGGATTAAATAAGCTTATGCTTCATCCTACTCCTTTTCGGACATGTCATTGTTATTATTATTATTATTGCTGTATTGATTATTGTTGCACTCTGCACATGTTATATATATTGTCATTCAGACATATAAGATATTGAACGCATCGTGAGAGTTGCAGCAGCAGAGACGACACGGCGTCGCATCCGGTGAGTGTACTGTTTCCTCTTTAACTTCGCTAGCCTAGCTTCCCTTAGGCTAGTTCTTCTTCTTCCCGGATTTTCTGCTCAGTGTGCTGTATGTACACAGCATGAGTTACTTCAAGCATTTATTAAAAACAAAAAACATCTTTGTGGCACAGAAATCCTGAAGTAAAGCAGCTTCTTGTACAAATTAGAATAGAATATTTTATTATCATTATACAAATGTAAAATGAAATTAAAAAGACAACTCTCTGTGGTGGATGGAACAGGTTGAGTTAAAGAGAAAAGGATTGAAATATATGCTGTATAACATCCATACTGTAACAGTCTGAAGTTGGACCCAAGTGCAGACAGCATACAAAGTACAGTTCAAACACAGGTTTTTTTTATGCATAATTGTTTATATAAATATTTTTATTCGTCTTTTATCTTTATTTTATACATATGTTAGTCTTATCTTCATTAATTATAGAACTTCTACAATGTTTATGTATTAGGTAGAGACTTTTAAATAAGCCTAAGTAGTATTCCTGCTTTCCCTACATCTTTGCTGTTCTTTTATAATTTTTTTATATTACTTCAATCAGTATTAGTATATGTGTAAGAATATCAATAAATCAAGTTGTTTATACTAATATGGTAACTTCCTTATTGTCTTGGCCAACTCTGCTTGGTCAATCTTTAGTATTGGAGGGGTGAATGTGTTGGACTGAATGTTCCCCCTAATTTCTTTGACCAGTTCATTGATTCTCCCCCAGACCATAGTTGTCTGACGGGCGTTTTCAGTGTAACTAGGTGGTGGCTGGTTTACTTCCTGATCTAAATCTGGATAGACCTTTTGAGTTATTTCTGCATGTCCTGGGGCTACTTCTATGGCTCCCTCTTCTTCATCCTGTCTGTCCTGCCTTTCTTTCTCTCTCCTTCTTCTTCCCATTTCTGAACTTCTCCTACCTAAAATCTTACACTATCATGGCCATCTTTGTTCATTTTAGTTTTATTTCCTTTGTATTTCAATTCTATGTTCTTTTGTAATTCTTTTAGTTTTCTATTTTGCCGCAAAATCCGTATTTGGTGCACCATTTTTGGAGATGTTTTATTTTATCGGGATCCCGTATTTCAATATATTTCCAATTTTAATATTGTCTCCTTTCAATTTCTTATCTTATACATTCCACATATACTGTCACATGTGGAATGTTGCTATAACAGGATTTACTGAAACCGATACTGACACAACCTGTTTAGAGATAAACCAATCAAAATTTAGATTAAGGCACATAGCTTCTTATGCAATAGTAAACAGAACACATTCTTTAAGTAAGTAATGCATGATAAAAGAAACACAATAATACAATTATTCCAACAATTTGTTTGATAGCTCTAACTGAAGGAATAACTTACAGGTAGTCCACAACAATTTCAAAAAGTGCAAATATTAAAAAATAAATAAATAAAGTTGTGTTTCATTTCAGGGACTACAGAGACAATGCGGGCCCTGATTCTACAGAGCCTGCATGTTCAAGTATGACCGTGTGTTTCAGAGACTCCAGCTCAAACCAAGCAGCTGATCAGATTTCGCGCCGACGAGGCACGGTTTCTGAAATGAAAAGCATTTGCGAAACAACAGTGGCAGTGAGTATTTTTTAAGTTTAATATTCCTCATAGTGGTTTGTTTCATTACTAGTGTTAAGTCCACTCGGGGCAATCAGGGAGGTTTTTTCTGCTCTGTGGCTCAGACAGCTGCTCAGACCCCTTCCTCCAGTCTGGTCAGTCAATACAAACCAGTGATTCCAGAGAGGTCAAAGCAAATACCATAAAAGTAAACTGAACTTAAATGTGATTGAATTGACATTAGAGGGATATTTTATTTCTTTGTTACAACTTAACCCATAAAGACACAGTGCTACTTTTGTGGTAGATCCAAGTGATCCCTGCCCCATATTTAATGTTTCTTAAGTAATCTGTTGTCATTTATTATAAAGTAGCCCTCTGTATTTTTGCTGTGCAAATCAGCTGTTTTCCAACATGTAATTTACAGATTATATGGATGCTCATAAAAGTTCTGGGTGAGGGACAGATGCTGGGGAGGAAATGCATGAGGTGTTGGGCACCAGGCCATCAGTGGATCCTGTTGGTGGATGCAGGTGCAGGTGTCTCTACTGCTATGGTAAGCATACAGCCATATGTTATTTGTTCATCTTACGTATTGGTCTTTAAGAATGGTCATATGTAGTATGATTTGTAAAAAAAAAAAAAGTAATGTTCCAAACATGTATTGTATAAAATTCTGAGAAAATATATTATTTATTATATTATTATTATTAAAAATATAAATATAAATATATTTATAAATTTTATAAAAACAGAAAATATTATTTTCTCCCTAGTAGAGGAGAACTTTTGTTTTTTGATGTTTTTGTTGTTCGGGTAAAAATGTCTCTCTCTCTATATATATAGATATACACTCAACAAAAATATAAACGCAACACTTTTGTTTTTGCTCCCATTTTTCATGAGATGGACTCAAAGATCTAAAATTCATTCCAGATACACAATATTACCATTTCTCTCAAACATTGTTCACAAATCTGTCTAAATGTGTGATAGTGAGCACTTCTGCTTTGCTGAGATAATCCATCCCACCTCACAGGTGTGCCACATCAAGATGCTGATCTGACATCATGATTAGTGCACAGGTGTACCTTAGACTGTCCACAATAAAAGGCCACCCTGAAATGTGCATTTTGTTTGCTTTATTGGGGGTCTGGGGACTCAGAACCAGTCAGTATCTGGTGTGACCACCATTTGCCTCATGCAGTGCAACACATCTTCTTCGCATAGAGTTTATCAGATTGTCAATTGTGTCCTGTGGAATGTTGGTCCACTCCTCTTCTGGCTGTGCGAAGTTGCTGGATATTAGTGGGAACTGGTACACGCTGTCGAATACGCCGGTCAAGCACATCCCGAACATGCTCAATGGGTGACATGTCCGGTGAGTATGCTGGCCATGCAAGAACTGGGACATTTTCAGCTTCCAAGAATTGTGTACAGATCCTTGCAACATGGGGCCATGCGTTATCTTGCTGAAACATGAGGTGATGTTCATGGACGTATGGCACAACAATGGGCCTCAGGATCTCATCACGGTATCTCTGTGCATTCAAAATGCCATCGATAAAATGCACCTGTGTTCTTCGTCCATAACAGATGCTTGCCCATACCATAACCCCACCACCACCATGGGCCACTCGATCCACAACATTGACATCAGCAAAGCGCTCACCCACACGATGCCACACACGCTGTCTGCCATCTGCCCTGAACAATGTAAACCGAGATTCATCCATGAAGAGAACACCTCTCCAACGTGCCAGACGCCATTGAATGTGAGCATTTGCCCACTCAAGTCTGTTACGGTGACAATCTGGAGTCAGGTTAAGACCCCGATGAGGACGACGAGCATGCAGTTGAGCTTCCCTGACAGTTTGTGCAGAAATTGTTTGGTTATGCAAACCAATTGTTTCAGCAGCTGTCTGAGTGGCTGGTCTCAGACGATCTTGGAGGTGAACCTGCTGGATGTGGAGGTCCTGGGCTGGTGTGGTCACACGTGGTCTGCGGTTGTGAGGCCGGTTGGATGTACTGCCATAATCCCTGAAACGCCTTTCGAGACGGCTTATGGTGGAGAAATTAACATTCAATGCACGAGCAACAGATCTGGTTGACATTCCTGCTGTCAGCATGCCAATTGCATGCTCCCTCAATGCTTGTGACATCTGTGGCATTTTGCTGTGAGACAAAACTGCACATTTCAGAGTGGCCTTTTATTGTGGGCAGTATAAGGCACACCTGTGCACTAATCATGAGCATCTTGATGTGGCACACCTGTGAGGTGGGATGGATTATCTCAGCAAAGCACAAGTGCTCACTATCACACATTTAGACAGATTTGTGAACAATGTTTGAGAAAAATGGTAATATTGTGTATCTGGAATGAATTTTAGATCTTTAAGTCCATCTCGTGAAAAATGGGAGCAAAATTAAAAGTGTTGCGTTTATATTTTTGTTGAGTGTATATATGTGACCTGCCACCACGAAACCAGGCATAAGTCGCGCTGACCCGTTAAGAGCTACAGCCAAATTTAGGCTGGAAGGCGATTTCTTATTTGTGTTTACATCTTATCAAAAAACGGTACCTTAACACCTCTATTTTCAGTTCCTGTGGTCATTACATTGAAATCCAATCAATAGAGGTGTTTATTGAGTCGATGATTTAAGCGGCGACAAAAGTTCAGGGATTGCTGAGCAAAGACAAAGCCGACTTCCATCTCTTTTCGCCGAACAAACCGATCTCCGTTCCGTGGGTAAACACCCAAGTGATCGGTACGAGGAAAAAGGCTATATTGAATGCTCTTGTCCAATGGCGTAAGCCAAATGATTATAATACGTCGCACTTCTGTCCTATTATTATAATATATAAAACTTCTGTGACATGTCCATCAGAGTGTCCTTTAACATCTGTGAATAATTTGTGTCAATTGGATACAAATTATTATGCGTTGCTAAGGACTTCCTACCCCAAAACAGTCCAAAACTTTGACGGACAATATCTAAAAATATGCAAATTGCAAAACATGTCCAAATGTGGATATCAAAATTACCATAACTTTGGTTCTACTTGTGATAGAAACATAATTTTTTCACCATCTTAAACCTTAGTTTCCACTCTACCAAGCTAAAGAGATAACTCAGTTTTGATTTGCAGACACTTATGCCTGGTTTTGTGGTGGTGGGTCATTTTATATATATATATATATATATATATATATATATATATATATATATATATATATATATATATATATATATATATATATATATATATATATATATATATATATATACATACATACACACACACACACACAATAATCACAGGACCACTTTTAATTTCTTTTTATTGAAATTAGTTTACATATATTTTGGATACTGTATATAAAATTAAATTAAGAAAAAAAAAATCAGGACTGTATCAGCATCAATCTTTAGCAATAAAAACAACCCAATTCATTTCAATTCAATAAACAAAACATTTTCTCAAATAGTATATTTCACACAAATTTAATGACAGGTTACAAACAAAAGTTATCATTCAACGTGATTAGAATAAAACTAAACAAAACATGCTAAGGCCCTTTTTATGAGTAGCACCAAGACAAATGACCAAAAAGATGCAACTTTTACCAACTCCTTCACATTGCAAAACGTGTTAAAGTTACTACAAAATTAATACATTCTATACAACATATAAATGTAAACAACCATTCTTTGGTCTCTACAGTGTGCCATCTCATCAACAGAAAAACTGAACTTTTTATTTTTTTGTAACAAAAATAAATCAGGAATAGGTGTATTTTTACATTTGTGATGGTTGAAGTCATTGTCTTCTTGAGGTAGCGTGGTCAACACCACATACCTGTGACAGCTACAGTATCTGAAATGCATAATTAAATCCTACTGGAAACAGTTCAGACAAGTCCAAATGTTTTATGGGGAAAAAAGTAAAATAACACACCTGCTTTATTTTGTACTTCTGTACTTTATCATGTTGAAAATGATGTAATAAATAATCTCAGTAAGCACAAAAGAGGAAGGTTCTATTTCACTTGTTAAGTATAGGAAAGTGTGTGTAAAGTTTGTTTTGTGGTGGGTTTAGTAGAAATAAATGTCTACAAAATATCCCTTTAATAAACTAAATACAAGTAGATGCTTTCACATTGAAAGGTTTGTGAGGTCACATTATCATTACAATGTCTAAGTGGTGGCTGCCACAGATCCTTTCTTTTCAGTAAAGAAACTCCTGAGCAACATGACTTGACCAATACCTATAACAAACAGAAGGACGGCTTCTCCAATAGACCAGTAGGTGACCCGTTCATGGAGGTGCTCAGCTTTTATGCGGTCATGTGCCTCCCTTAGCCTGTACCATGTCTGCGATTCAGCCACCACCTTCAAGATCTCATGGATGGATACACAAGTCGATTCCAGCTAAAAGCAAAAAGCAAAATCAAAGCATATTAAACACAGGTGATGGCACACAATGGAGTATAAAGATGTATCACACATATTCAATTTGCAACTTTTCTTTGTAAGGGAACATTAACCTGGTGAAATTAAAGCCCTTAAAGCCTTAAATCACAGCTGTCAAACATGTGAACTGGGGGCAAAATGCAGTCCGTGGGATGAAGAGCATAATAACCTCCAAAATAACTATTTTCATCTTACGTCCTTTCTTTGCCCATTAATGACAATTTAAAATTTTGTATCTGTATTTTAGTGCAAAAGAGAAGATACATTTACCAACTATCTGTTAGAATAAAATGTGGAAAACCCTGAACAATATGAACAACCTGAAATATCTTTAAAACATTTTTTTTTTTAAATCAACACAACTTGAACCATTTTCTGCTTCTGTTATGAAGTGTTTAGTGTCTCTGTAGAGCTGGTCCATAACATGGACAAACGAGAAGTGCAGGCAGAAAATTGTTAAAATTTCACTTATTTTTCTGAAAGAATTTCAGATTGTTCAGGTTATTCACATCTTTCTGTTTGGATAGTTTAGAAAGTAAGTATTTTCATAATTGAACAGACAAACATTTATAATTGTCATTATTACCTCCACCAAGGAGGTATTAAATTCAGGTCCGTTTGTCTGTCTGTCAGCAGGATTATGCAAAATGTTCAGAGTTTGATTAAACTTTCAGCAATGATAGATAATGGGTCAAGGAAGAACCCATTACATTTTAAGGGGTAAAGGTCAACAGCTAAAACACATAAGTGGCAATATATCAGGATTCAAACAAGAAAGAATCTTGCTGGGTTTTTTTTTTCCCCATTCACATGGTCTCACCTTCAGACATCAGTTGGGTCAACACCTATGGCTCAATCACGTCATGTTTTGACATCATGATGCCAAAATAAGCCTTTGCAAAGGTCTGCTGTCTCTGACTTCCTTGTTTATACATTATTATGCTATTAATTTACTGGTCTGGCCCACTGGAGATCAAATCAGACTGAATGTAGCTCCTGAAAGAAAATAAGTTTGACACCCCTGCCCTAAACCATAAAAAACCCAAAACATTATAGTCTGTGCTCTGTGCTAATCTGTGCTCTTTGCAGATGATGGTGTCCTATTGGCTTCATCAAACATGGACCTTCAGTGTACACTTGTGCGGTTTTCAGCCCAGTGTGAAGCCAGTGGGATGAGGATCAGCACCTCCAAACTCATGGCCATGGTTCTGGACTGAAAAAAGGTGTTCTGCCCTCTTTGGGTTGGTGGGGAGTCCTTGCTCCAAGTGGAGGAGTCCAAGTATCTCAGGGTCTTGTTCACAAGTGGGGGAAGGATAGAGCAGGGCATTGACAGATGAAAGGGTGTGGTGTCATCAGTGATGGGGACATTGTATCGGTCTGTCATAAGAGGGAGCTGAGCCGAAAGGCAAAGCTCTCGATTTATAGGTCAATCTTACATCCTTATTCTCACCTATGGTCATGAGCTTTGGGTCAGGAATGAAAGGACAACATCCTAGATACAAGCAGCTGAAATGAGTTTTCCTCTGTAGGGTGGCTGGGTGCACACTTAGGGATAGGGTGATGAGGTCAGTCGCCAGGGATGAGCTCGGAGTTTAGCTGCTGCTCCTCCACATCAAAAGGGACCAATTAAGGTGGCTCAGTTGGTAGAGCGGGTTGTCGAATGACCGAAGAGTCGGCGATTTATGTCCTGGCTCTGGCTGTCCATATGTCGAAGTGTCCTTGGGCAAGACTTAGGCCCTGACTTAGGCTCCCAGTCGGTCTGGCAGAACCTTAAAAACCTACTGGTGTATGAGTGTGTGTCTGAATGGGTACATGTGAGGCTAATGTAAAGCGTTTTGAGCACCATGAAGGTGAAAAAGTGCATTTACCCCTCCCAGAGGTGGTGTTCTGCAGTACTCGAGTTGAGTGGGGATGAGGGCGGGTAGCATCCTCCCTAAAATAAAAACCATCAAAATCACTCCCCCCCCCCCTGTAAAACCCCCCCCCCCTTTCCATCCCTTCACTTTTTACAGTAGCTTAAATGTTGGAAATATCACTTATATATAATTATTTCATCATTAGAAAGTAGTACACATGTTGAGTAAAAGAAATAAAACCTGAGGGCACAGGGGCTTAAACATGTAATGTACATAATGGGTATTTTCAATTGGTTGATATCTGATGCCAGAGGGAGCAGGACAGGCTGCAGCACAGGGGCACAACACAATGTGTTATGAATCTCAATCATTAATTTTCATTCATCTATACAAAAATCAGCAGACTCACCACAGGTGCACAATAACAAACAGCTAGTTTTCCAAGCTTGCTCTGTAGCTTTCAAGCTAGCAGAGATTAGCTCACGTTAATGTTAATCTCTCGTTAGCTAGCTGCTAAAACACAGGACTTGTCATTGAGTAATGTTATCTTTGGGTTTATGAGCGTGACAAACGTGGAACATATATTTACTGTTAATATTAGATGAGAGTTCGTCTCAAATGTTATACCAGTATTAATAATGAAATACTGGAAGTCCAGTGCAACCTCCAGTTTACACACTTCTTTTTCAAATTCATATGTAGGCCTACTAGTATATAGCTCATTATGTGAGTGGAAATAAGGCTAAAAATGTATCTATGCTTGATTTTGTTGTTTCTGTAGTGGAAAGAGAGAGGTGGGTCAGGACAGGAGAGCAGGAGGGCCAAGAGGAAGAAAAGGAACAGGTTAATTATTACCTCCACCAAGGAGGCATTATTGAATTCAGATCCATCTGTCTGTCAGCGGGATAGATTTTGATTAAACTTTCAGGAATTATAGATAATGGGGCAAATAAGAACCCATTAGATTTTAAGCAATGAAGGTCAAAGGTCAAGGTTGCACTAAAGTTCAACATCTAAAGCGCATTAGTGGAAATATTTCAGGACTCCGACAAGAGTGCAGGTTTTTTTGCATTCACATCATCTCACCTTTGGCTTTTCACCTATGGCTCAATCATGTTACGTTTTGATGTCATATGACACCATATCAAGCCTTGGCGGAGGTCAGCTGTCTCCAACTGCCTTGTTTTCATGTTGAGTTTAGACTCTTTTTCAATTCATACTTAGGCCTGCCAGGTACTGTGGCTCATTATGTCAGTGGAAATTAGACAACTTAAACTATGCTTGATTTTGTTGTTTTTATAGTGGAAAGACAGGGAAAGGCCCTGCCCCCAACTCCCTTTTTTTGTTGTTGTTTTGTAAAGGTAAAAAAAAATTGACCATCCCCTCTGATTTTTTTTTTTTTTTTTACAACTTGACTACTGGTGTTCTGGACATGTCCCACCAGTAGGAGGCCTTGGGGAAGAGCCTAGACACACTGGAGAATAGGACTGAACAATCTATTGCTTTGGACTGAAAATCGTGGTTTGAGATAACACCAGAGATGGGAGTAAGTCTCATACATGCTAGTCTTAGCCCTCAAGTAAGTCCAAGTCATCTCTTTAGAAGGATCAAGTGAAGTCCAATCAGAGCTTTAGTCAAGCAAGTCAAGTCATGAGTCAAATCATCATCTGACTTGGCAAGTCACATGACAAAAGTCAAGTCAAGTTACAAGTTAGGAAAGGCAAGTCAAAGCCAAGTCAAGTATTTTGTTAATGTTAGTCAAGTAAGTCACAAGTCAAAAATCTGGCGACTTGAGTAGGACTCGAGACCGCCCATGTCTGGATAACACAATTTTGGGATTGTCAAAGCTCTGTTTTTTCCATTACTCACTGGACCTGGTTTTGTTCTGTTAATTATTTTACACATGTATGCTCCTCCCTACCATCCTACCAAGCTGACCAATCAGAAATAGCATGCTGCATGATGACAGCTCATGTGTTCTTGAATCCAATCAATATAAACGCTGGTCATCAATTTCAGAAATGCTTCAGCAGGATGGGAAACAGAAGTCAAGGTGTTTGAACCCAAGTTTAGACATAAAAGGTTCCGTTACTTCTTCAGTTCAATAACTGCTGTTGCTCAAGCACTCAATGTAGCCCATGTATAGCAAGACTAAATTTGAAAGCAATTCTTGACTTGAGTTTTTATTCTTGCAGTAGAGTTACTGTATTTATTGTTTGAATGGCATTATGTAACTTTCTGTGACGTTTGCAAATGTTGACCACTGAAACTTGATTTGAAGAAAATCATGAATAAAATTTAAATTACGTTCGCGTCTCGTCGTCTGAACCTGTTTTATCCACACTAGGGTCACGGGGGTCTATGGGGGCCTAATCCAGGGTACACCCTGTATGAGTCGCCAGTTCATCACAGGGCTGAAAATATACAGACAAATAATCACTGTCATATTGACACCTATGGGCAATTTTAGACCAATTAAATTTTAACCAATTAACCTATCAGTGCATATGTTTGGATGGTACCTGGAGAAGACGCAGACATGGGGAGAACATGCAAAATCCACAAAGAAATGTCTGGTGTGGGAATCGAACTAGGGTCCCTCTTGCTGTGAGGCACGGCTGATAACCACTGCACCGCCCTGAATCACATTATCTTAGAAAAATTCCAAATAAATGTTTTCTTAAACTGTTGAGCCCTACTGGAGAGGCTATGTCTCTGGGCTAGCCTGGGAACACCTCTGGCTCCCTGGAGGCGTTTGTGGAGAGGCAAGCCTGGGCATTCCTGCTTAGAATGTTGCCTCCACGACCTGGCCCCGGATAAGTGGAAGGTGATGGATGGATGGATAAATTGATGGATGGATACCTAAACCACAGTGGTGATTGACCAACAGCAGACAGATATAAAATGATTGATGACTTTTAAACCACTAACCCTATGAATATATTGACATCATTCAGCTAAAATGCAGTTTCTCATCTATTTTACTTGCATCAGATATGACCCATTTGGATATTCCAGTCTCTGAAACGAACATGGCAAGACTGTCACCTTCTTCGACAGAGATTCACCAGCAAAATCCATGTAGTTTGACAAATGATCAGGGTTTGTTTTAAAAAAAGATACTTTTCTGCTGTTTTGATGCAGTATTAAGGTTTTAATTTGCTCAGCGCATGTTAAAAAAAATAAAGAAAAAAACACCTGAACGTAGCATCGGTGTGTAAACTTGCTAAATCGATGTGTGACACCGTAGCATTCTCTGGACCCCTGCCCAATTTGGCCAGTGATGAGATGTACTCCAGGTTCTCATTTAACCGCTGGTTGTCTAGGTGGTGCTCAGAAAACGATGTTGTTTTCATAGATAATTGGCATGCATTCTGGGGAAAGCCTGGGCTCATTCGCAGAGATAGCATACATCCCACTTGGGAAGGTGCCTCTCTCTTAGCACAAAATGTGGCTGCCAAATTTAGCCTGTCAAAATGACAATCCGGAGTGCGGGCCCAGGTGCAGAGTCGTAGTGTAAAACACTTCTCTGTGCATCAACTTCACTCTGAGCTGTCACAAACCCACCATGTAGCAAATAATAGAAAGACTGTGTCTATACCCTGTGTAGTTAATAATAAACTTCGTATAGTTAATAATAAACCTAATATTAAAAAACCTGTAGGAGTGAGATCAAATAATTTAATAAAAATAGGTTTAGGTAATAATCAGATTAAAAGAACACCTAACAATTTTATCCAATGTGGACTGCTCAATATTAGGTCAATTTCTTCCAAATCTTTATTAATAAACGATCTAATTAGTGATCCTAAAATTGATATTTTAGCTCTGACTGAAACCTGGCTTCAGCAGGATGAATATGTCACATTAAATGAATCCACGCCACCAACTCATGTGAACTATCACACAGCCAGAACCAGTGGCCGTGGTGGAGTGGCAGTAATATCTCACTCCAGTTTAGGTCTTAGCCCTAAAATTAATCATAAAATTAATCACACTTACCACTCCTTTGAAAGTCTAGTTTTATCCATCCTTTCCCCAACTGCAGAAACAAAAAAACAGTCCTTTTTGTCAAAGTCTATGGCCCTCCTGGCCCTTATTCACAGTTTTTATTAAAAGTCTCTGACTTTCTATCCAGTGCAGTGTTGAACTCGGATAGGATTATAATAGTTGTGATTGTGTTGTGGTCATGTCGACAACAACAATGACTCTCTTCGTAATGCATTTAGTGACCTACTTGACGGATTAGGCTTTATCCAAAATGTTAATAAACCAACGCACATTCACAGACACACTCTCGATCTGATCTTATCACTTGGTGTTGAAATTAATGACCTCGTTGTTTTTCCCCATAATCCCATACTCTCAGATCACTTTTTAATTACCTTCCAGGTTTTGTTCGAGGACATTTCCACCTCAGTGATTAAAACGCAAATGAAAAGGATACTATGTGATCGTGCTGTCTCAAAGTACAAAGAGTTAATTGAGCCACTATTTGCGTCTATGTCTTTTGATTATGTAAAGGACACATTTAGTCCCAGTATAAGTGATGACTTAGGTGATAGTACCATGCACACACTACAAACTACTTTAGATATAGTTTCCCCCCTTAAATTAAAAACTACTAAGATTAGATTAACCTCCCCATGGTACAACACTGACACTCGCTCCATTAAACAAGCAACACGTAAATTAGAAAAGCAATGGCGGCGACCTAATTCAGAAGATTCTCTCAATGCCTGGAAAAATAGCTTAATAAAGTATAAGCAAGCTTTGCGTACAGCCAAAATTAGATATTACTCATCCATAATAGAAGAAAACAAGAATAACCCTAGATTCCTGTTCAGTACTGTAGCCAGACTGACAGCCACACCTCCGTGGAACCAGTTATTCCATTCACGCTCCATTCTGATGATTTCCTTCAGTTCTTTAACAATAAAATATCAACTATTAAAGACAAAATAGATACATTTCTCCCAAACATTAGATCAGAAAAAGCAGCGGTTTCAAACCTAGGCCCTTTTATAAATCCCTCTGTAACACTAAATAATTTCACCATTGTAGACCAAACTGATGTCATATCTATTATCATGTCTTCCAAATCAGCCACCTGCCTCTTAGATCCAATCCCAACAAAACTCTTTAAACAGATTCTGCCCCTAATTATTAGCACTGTCCTAAATATAATTAACACGTCATTAATAACTGGATATGTGCCACAGTCATTTAAATATGCTGTTATTAAACCAATTCTGAAAAAGCCTACCCTAGATCCTAACATTCTAGCCAATTATAGGCCCATATCCAATTTGCCCTTCCTGTCAAAGGTTTTAGAATGATTAATAGCTGTACCAATGCAGGATAATAGTTTATTTGAACAGGATAATAGTTTATTTGAACAGTTTCAGTCTGGCTTTCGTGCCCATCATAGCACTGAAACAGCATTAGTTAAAGTTACCAATGACTTATTATTAGCCGCTGGATTAATATCGGTCCTTGTGTTATTAGCCTTTAGTGCAGCCTTTGACACCATTGACCACAGTATCTTAGTGCAGAGATTAGAATGTGATATAGGTATTGGAGGAGCAGCCCTCTGCTGGTTTAAATCATATTTATCTAATCGCTACCAATTTGTTAACGTTAATCAACAATCATCGCAGTCCTCCAGAGTTAATTATGGGGTGCCCCAAGGGTCAGTCCTTGGGCCTATTTTGTTTACATTATATCTGCTCCCTTTAGGTAACATCATTAGAAATCATGGCATTAATTTTCATTGGCACACAGCTATATTTATCGATTAAAAACTAAGTACTTGTGTCCAAGACATAAAGACATGGATGAGTGCCAATTATCTTTTATTGAACCCTGAAAAAACTGAAGTCATTATAATTGGTCCTAAAAATGCAAGAGACTCCCTAACTGCTGCTCTGGACAACTTAAGTGTAACACCCAGTGCTACAGTTAAAAATTTAGAAGTTTTAAAAAGGCTAGCCAAACTTCTTCGAACACTCTGGAAGAAAAAGAAAGAGCCCAGGCTCTGGACACTTGCTGAAGGCTGTTTCGTGCCTAAAGAAATTAACTCTTCTGCACTAGAGCAGTTTCGAGAAATCTCACTTCTGGATGTAGAAGGGAAAATATTCTGGTCCATTGTTGCCAAGAGGCTGACATCATATTTACTCAACAATGAGTATATTGACGCCAGTGTCCAAAAAGGAGGAGTCCCGGGATACTCTGGTTGTCTGGAACATACATCAGCGATCAGCCAGATCATCCAGGAGGCAAGGCGTGGAAACAACACATTGTCGGTGGTGTGGCTAGATCTAGCTAAAGCCTATCCAAGCGTACCTCACCAGCTTATCCAAAAAGCTCTGGAGCACTACATAGTACCATCAGAGGTGGTGAAATTTGTAATGGAACATATGGATGGGCTTTCCATGAGATTTACAGTGGGGAGCTTCACCACCAAATGGCAACGACTCGAGAAGGGCATCATGGCAGGTTGCACAGTGTCTGTAGTCCTGTTCGTGGCTGCAATGAACTTGCTGCTGGATGCAGGGCGGACACAGTGTAGAGGGCCTAAAGCAGTCGATGGCACAAGACACCCTGCCTGTCGAGCATTCATGGACGATGTGACTGTGATGACTCCATCAATCCAGGGAACACAGTGGATCCTGAGTGCTCTGGACAAGATGGCAACATGGGCAAGAATGCAATTCAAATCAGAGAAATCTAGGAGCCTCTGCATCCTGAAGGGGAAGCTAACAAGGAGCACTTTTAACATCCAAGGGTCGGAAATCCCCACAATTCAAGACCAAGAGATTCGATGTCTTGGCAAGACCTATGACAGCTCCTTGAAAGACACAGGCAACCTCAGTAACACCAAAGCCCAACTGAACAGCTGGCTCAGGGCAATTGACAATAGCCAACTCCTTGGCAGGTTCAAGGTATGGTGTTTCCAGTACGGCATTATACCACGACTGCAGTGGCCATTTCTACTATACACATCCCAATGTCGGCAGTGGAAGCAATGGAGAGGCTGTGCAGCAAGTTCCTGCGGAGGTGGCTGGGAGTTCCCCCTTCCTTTAGCTCTGTTAATCTTTACAGCAAAACATCAAAGCTCCGCCTACCTGTTTTATCTGTGGTAGAGGAATTTAAAGCCACCAAGGCGAGAGCAGTCAGTACGCTGCTTCTCTCTAAGGATCGGACAGTCCATCATACCAGTAACTCAATTAAGTGCGGGAAGAAGTGGAAGCCACAAACTGTGGCTGAAGCAGAGGCCTATTGGAAACACCAGGAGATCGTAGGCATCGTCTGCCAGGGCCGCTTGGGTCTGGGGCATTATAACACAAAACAGTGGAGTAAGACTACCGCAGAAGGCAAGAGGGAACTTCTGGTCCAGAGAGTGCGAGAGGCAGCAGAAGAAGACCGACGAGAGAAAACAGCGGGACTTGCCTCCCAGGGGCAGTGGATGCGATGGGATGAAGCTCTGGATCGCTCACTGTCCTGGAAAGAGTTGTGGATTATCGATCAAGGCAAGCTTACCTTTTTACTGCGTGTTGTAGCTGACCTCTTGCCAACTCCAAGCAATTTAAAGATCTGGGGAAAAGAGGAAACCTCATCATGTGCTCAGTGTGGTGCAGATCACTGCACACTCAACCACATCCTGTCAGGCTGCCCAAAGGCACTGGGGGAGGGCCGATACAGGTGGAGACATGATAAGGTTCTCACAGAAATTGCCAAATGGGTGGAATTCCAGAGAGTCAGGACCACTGAGAATCAGGCGCCTACCCCCACTGTCACACATTTCCATCTGCAAGGCAAGCAGGCCCCCAGACCTAAGACATCCTCCAAGCAGCCACGGTCCATCCTGCAGCATGCCTCCGACTGGGAGTTGAGAGTCGATCTAAAAAGGAAGTTGGTGTTCCCACAAGAGGTTGCAGTGACCACGCTCCACCCTGATATGGTACTGACATCTAGAAGCACCAAGACCATACTAGTAGCGGAACTCACAGTACCTTGGGAAGACAGGTTGTCCATCTCGCACCAACAGAAGTCCGCAAAATACCAGGACTTAATCGATGAGGCACTCCTCAAAGGTTGGCATGCTATCATGTTTCCAATTGAAGTAGGATGCAGAGGCTTCCCAGCAACATCAGTGCGCTACTTCTTTCAGAAGCTGGGCCTGGAAGCAAAGCATGTGAAGAAGGCACTTAAAGAAATAGGGCAGGTAGCAGAGACCAGCTCAAGATGGCTGTGGTTGAGGAGAGCCCACAGTTGGAACCCTTCTGCAGGCAAAGGCTAACAACCCTTTGCTGCCCCACTCAGGCGAAGCGTACAGGCTAAGGGGCGAAACGCTAATGAACCTGAGACACCTGCTGACGATGCAGAAGGGTTCTCAACATGGTGGGAACACAGACCATCCTCAGTAGGGAATATCAGCATAGAGCTCCCCATAGCTCCACCAACGCCATTCTAGTAGCCCAAGCAGTTCCTGCTTGTAGCAAAAGCATCTCTGATGTTTAACTCACCTGATCCAGACCTTTCATTCAAAATGCATATTAACCAAATATGCAGAACAGCCTTCTTTCACCTGCGCGACATAGCCAAAATTAGGAATATTCTGTCTAAAACTACTGCATTTATTACATCACAATTAGATTATTGCAACTCCTTACTTGTAGCGTGTCCTAAATATTCCTTAAAAATCTTTCAACTGGTTCAAAATGCAGCAGCAAGATTATTAACAGGATCAAACAGAAGAAAACACATCACCCCTGTGCTCCAAACACTTCACTGGCTATCAGTTGAGTTTAGAATTAAATTTAAAATCCTCCTCCTTACATATAAAACCATTAATGGTATGGGCCCCTCTTATCTTAAAGATGATCTAGTTCTGTACCAGCCCCATAGAACTCTTCGTTCTCAGAATGCAGGTTTATTGAAAGTTCCTAGGGTTTCTAAAAGTACAGTAGGAGCTAGAGCCTTTAATTATCAGGCTCCTGTCTTATGGAATCAGCTTCCCTTTAATATTAAAGATGCCGACACAGTCTCTACATTTAAAATTAGGTTGAAAACATTCCTGTATGAGAAAGCCTATGGTCAGGTTAGTTAAAAATTATGTGACTCATACATCATGTATACATGATGTATGAGTCACAGTTCAGTCTAGGCTGCCCTAGGAACTAGAATACTGGGGGAAGTACAGACACTGAGTTCTTTCTTCTCTTTCTTTCTCTCTCACACCTGTTTTTCCTCATTTTTATAACCTATCTTTCATACCAAGTCTGTTCATGACTAGTCACCTGGTGTGTGTGTGTGTGTGTGTGTGTGTGTGTGTCCGGTGGGGGGGGAGTGCACTGTAAACCCAAATTTTCCTTTACATAAAAAGTAATGCTATTATTACTAATCTTTTTATAATTTTGATAAAGGCGGGGCCATTACTAAATAAATTATGCATTGTAAACTACTTTAGAAGAGTATTTGCTCTACTCATGGCTCTGAGCAGAGACGCCTCACATGCTTATGTTCTTTACTAGTTCAGGGTGGGGCTTAACCAGCAAACACCGGGGTGAGCCCAAACCCAGGTCTTTTCTGCCTGGTGCTGGCTGCTGATCGTATGTTCCGACTGTGTGACGTAGTGGAATCAGCAATATGCTGGATATAGTTTAATAACATATGGTAAGTGCACACATTTGGTCCTGTTAGCAGCATCATATTTCTATTCGTCATGTAAAACAGCATTTTCGTTGCGCTAGCATTAGCCACGGTACACCGCATCATTGTCGATCGTAAATTGTTTTTCTTTTGTCTACAGCGAGCTTATAAAAGGCCAACTGCCTCTGATCATTGTTAAAAAACTGCTAATACGGTAGCAATTGCTGACATTAGATTTAAAACCGGCGGAATACGGTAGCTATGCTATTACAGATGCTAGCTTTAAAACCGCTAATGCGGTAGCAATTGCTAGCGTTAGCTCTCTGTTACTTAGTAAATAATATACAATTTCTTTATAATTTTTCGTAACTTCATCAATGAACATGCAGCCATGGTTGATGATCTAGCATGGCAGTACTTCCTGGCGCTGTTACTGTGAATTTTGCGTGGTTAGTTTACCCAAATCACCCTCCTCCCCAACAGCCACATTTCATTTGATTGCTCATTTAGCAAACGTATAGCCTATTTATTATTATACATATTATACATTTTAACTTATTTCTTAATTAAGATTTCGGTTAAAACCATGATTAAAACATTTGTCATGATAAAGGGCATTGGCACTGGTTTGTTGTCGAAGTTTGGGGAAAAAAACCTTGGTAATAAACCTGGATTTGGAATAAAAATCCTTCATGCTGATTGGTTCCTTCAGTTTTTCTATACAGTTTATCCTATCACTAATGCTAAAATATTTTAAAACACGCACTGGTGATTGTTATTTTTCTTTGTTATTAAGGTTTTCTCAATACACTGTTTTATTATTATTTTTTATTATTCATTCATTCATTGTCTACCAGTTAGTCTCTTCCGGGGTCACGGAGGGGGTGAGGTGGGGGGTGGAACTTATCCTACCTACTTTTGGACAGATATAAATTTGCATGGGTTAGAATTTAACGCTAAGCATTTTTTAAAATTTGTTTTACAGGTGGTCGACCAGCATGCTGTGGAACTGCAAATATTGTGGGTTCAATGGTGATAAGAGAGGTTACCTGCTCAGACACTACAGACTAAAACATGGAAGCTATACTAGAACAGTTCCATTTCCATGTTTGTATAAAGATTGTGTCTGTACATTTAATTCAGTCAATTCACTAAATATTCATTTGTCAATAATCCATAAGGATTATTCAGCCCAACCTCAGGAGTGCATACAATTTTCGTGTCAGCTGTGTGATTTTGTTGCAACTTGCACAGATGACTTTTTTAAACACCATCTGAGTACACATCTAAAAGTTCGTCACAAAGTTATTTGTCCATTTAATGGATGTGATTTGGAAACCAATGTGTAAAAAAAGAAACAAAAAGATAAAAATGCTGTTCTTATTGGTTACAGGCAGAAGAATGCTCTGTATTAACATTGAAATGTTATATTGCACATTTTCTGCAATAAATGTTTGAAAAAAATGTGTAATTGTCATTTTATGTAAGGAACAACAGATATAATTGTCTTATTTTAAATATATATATTTATATTTTGTATATTTAGTAATTCTAACAAGTAAACATGGATAATAAATACTCATAAACACAATAAATAATTACTTATAAACATGAGTAATGATTACAGATATTAACAAGTAATGGTTAGGTTAATTACTCGTAAACATTAGTTTTATGACCTCGAGTTCATTAGTAATGGATTGTTTTAGACATGACACTATATGTGAACAGAGCTTGCTTTGTTTGGTTTTGATTTTGCAAAAACTAGACATCCCAGTGCAATCACTTACCGTGCACGGCTTTAGTAATCATTACTAATTTGGATTTACAGTGTGGTGGCTCTCCTGACAGTGTCTGCATTGGAGCCATGGATGACAGGATCTGCAGTGTCTCGCCTGTGCCGACCTGTGACCCTGGCCTGTCTGGTGTCTGGACCAGCCCCCCCCTCCTTCATTTATAAATGGACATCCATGGGAGTGGATCTCTCCTTCAATGTGGTTCGCCCGCTAGATTTCTTCTTTTTCCCACTGGGTTTTGAAGGTTTTTTTCTTGCCGAGAAGGAGGGTCTAAGGACAGGGGATGCTTGGGACTTTTCATATATCTCTGTAGTTGATTGTGTTTTTATAAAAAACGACTTTGTTGTGATTTAGGGCTTTATAAATAAAATTGAATTTAATTGAATTTTCACTGCCAATTACAATATGTAGAGAATAACATTGCAATAAATGATGATAAATTACTTGAGAAATGTTAAATGCAAGGCAACATTCCTTTGGAAATCACCACAAAAATTGCCCTAGTTATATTATCACTATTTCAACTGGAGGATATGATGGTTTATTAAATGCTCTGATTTCTTTCTAATGTAAATTATAATATTCCCATCAATGTTACATAGACATATCTTAAGACATATTTACTTAAGATTTTGATGTGTGAAGGAATGCATTAAAAATGTGCATTGTTACTGACATTTACAGTACAGGGTGTCCCAACAACATTGACATAATTTGAGATGCTAGTATTAGAATGACTACATGATTAGGAGAAATTATACTAATACAATTTACTTTGGTTTTATCCTACGAATTTCAAAACATTTTAATTTATCTTGACCATGTAATCACTCTGATATAGACATATACAATTATTTTTTTGGGGGGGGGCACGCTGTACATTTTTGCTGAGGCTGCAGTAGAATGACTCTGGCACCACCTGGTGGATTTAAATGTATCCTACTTCTAAAACTTATCTATTACTGTATCATTCCATCCAGTGACTCTTAAACAGTCGTTCAATTGCAAAACAAATTGTTATTGTACATACAATATTTCTACCAATACTAATATCACTTAATCTAGTATATCACATAATTTAAAAAGGTGTTTGTTTTATGCGTTTTCTGTTTTACATGACTCGAGTTCACAGTTCTTCTACAGCTGTTCTCTTGTATATTCAAGAGTTCCATTGTTTTAGTTGCATATCAGCCAACACACTTATGCATCAGCCTATACACTCATACTAGTTACTATTATAGTAACCATATGAACAACAGAGTATGTAAAAATGTGGAAAAACAGCATTACACATGTTCTTATTGCAGTTTTCCACATAACTTTCTGATATTAGATTTTAAATACATATTTCTTTGCTTTAAAAATTAAATTCATGGTGAGTGGAGTTTTTAAAATTTTGTAAAAACTTATACTTTGTACTTAAATAGGAATAAATCTCAAATAAGGTTGTCATGAATCATGCATGTAAGGGTTAAGCACAAAAACACACTTTTGTAGAAAATGTTACATAAGTATTTTTGTTTTGTTTTCTAATGCTTTGCAGGGCAGCTAACCCTGACACATTTCCTCTACATTTCCTCTGCAAACAGAGAATTATGGGTCATCTTACCAGAGTACAATCTACCCGTTATCTACCCATTGTTCCTTAAATATAGCTGCAGATAGAATTCCTCAAATTTACCTGAGTCAGTGCTGACGCTCTATTCATTCCAGGTAGAAGAGGTTCCTCCTCACCATGACGGAACTCCAGATACACTATTTTATGCGTAAAAGTGGAGAACTCATTGCTAAAGCAGACTTTGTATACTCCCTTCATCTCTGTAGTGTGAGAAAAGCTGTCATACTGCTTCTTCTTCTCCTGATACAACACATTATCTAATGGATCAGTAACAAAACAGTCCACATCATAGTTCCCTCCTGATATCACCTATAGATAAAAACAAAGAAAAACATGACATACAAAATAAAGCTGACAGATGATGATATGATAACGGAAAATATGATAATTGTCAACACATAGGCTATCAGAATGTTAAAGTTTAAATGAAAATTTGCAGCAACAAAGAGAAAGATGTAATTTGTAAATATCATGACAGAAGAAGTGATGTTCAAATTTAAACCTACATTCCGAGGTGGATGTAACCAAGTAGAATTACTTCCTTTACTGTACTTAAGTAGATTTTTTTTTTTTTTTTACATATCTATATTTTACTTAAGTATTTATTTTTCTCATCACTTTTCACTTTTACTCCATACATTTTTTTTAGAAATGTCTATGCTTTATAGTCATTACATTCTAAGAATAGACTCATTACTTTTTCAAACTAGACCAATGTGACAGTACAAATAAGTTGTAAATCAGAAATTGACTTACGATATCATAATTGTAACTTTTTATCTCATAATTGTAACTTTTTATTTCATAATTTTGACTTTTTCCTCATAATTTTATTTTTATATATATATATATATATATATAATTTTCAATTTTGATTTCATAATTCTAATTTATTCTCATAATCTTGACTTTTTATCTCATGGTTTAGATTTCTTTTCTCATCATTGTTTTTTTTTTAAATAAATAATAATAATTATTATTTATTTATTATAATAATAAATGACTTTTGAATGTTTCCTAAATGTCATGTCCATACCTACCCACAAAACTGAGTAACATGACCTTAATAAAACACATCATCTACACAGGAACTCACTTTTAAAGGCTTTATTTTTGCATACTTTTTAATTGTTGTGTTTTCTCCTGGTTAAATAAGTATTATTTCATCCATGGCAAAAAAAAAGTTACACTTTTTACTTAATTACAATTGAGAAGTTGTACTTTTTAGCTTTTATTTCACTAAAGGAGTATTTTTTCCACACCAGTACTTCTACAGTACAGAATAGGAGTACTTTGACCACCTCTGCTTCATTGCATACTTTATTTAACGCTTGCAAAAAGTAAAAAATGAGGGATTTCTTTGTAATAAACATGACATCCATGTGAAGACAGGTTTTAGTGAGGACATGTGATTACAGACAGATATTCAGAACTTACTTGGAAGTCAATATCAAACTTGACGCCTTTCTCCAGCTCCTCGAAGAAACATTGTTTATCATTGTCGGGCAGTTCGAATGTGAGTTCAGTCCCAAAAACTAACAGAACATGTAGAAGCAAACAGCTTAGCCCCAGATACAACATAACGGAAGAGGAGAATAGTCCAATATAACATCTATTCTTCACTATGGTCTGACTGTGACGGCTCCGCCTTCATCTGTGGACCTCTGACGTGGCGCAAGCAACAACAACTTCCGGGGCAAATTTGTTTATCTATTTCCTTTTTACCCCTTTTCATTTTCGGCTCATTGTTATGCATTGGGAAACCCCAAACAAATGTAAAACAATGGCATATCTGGAATTACATGTGTGGAAGAAGTAGGAGATTACAGTAATACTTTTTCTCAACCAGTCGTGGTTGCAGAGCGAAACCTTTCGAAATAAAAGCGGGTATAATTTTTGTTCTGTTTTTCTGAGTGGGCATCTTTGAGGACGGTGGAGTGTGGGGTTGGATTTGTCTCAGAAATATTTGTAAATGAACAGAAGGTCATATACAAATAGCCAGTGGTTTGTACTTGTGTTTTGATATTCACAAATGTAAATTCAGTATTTGTAACTTGTATTTTGGTATTCGTAAATAAACGTGTACTTGTAAATATACTGTTTACCTTTTTGCAAAACAAAAATACATTTTTAAACCTGAACATTTTGTTCGTGAAATGCGGCTCACATTTGTGGATCAGCAATTACACCCATTCACCGCTTTCCTCTGTGGCGTATTTTTGAGACATTATGTTTTGCATCCACAAATGCAGACAGAACCACAAATAGCCGACGATTCACATGCACAGTCACATCACTAGATGTCAGTGTTATTACAGGAATTGATACGGGAGGCAACAAGCAGGAGCATTACAGCAAAACATTAGAAAGTAACCGTGAGGAGAATCATGGACGGACAGGAGCAGTCACCATACCCTACTGTAAGTACAAGTAATTTGCCTTGTTATAAATTAAGATAGGTGCTGGACCCGTTTGACTCACGAATAAAGTCAACTGTTTTATTTTGACTAAAATGTTTAGGCTAGCAGTTGATACCAATAGCTAGCATACTGGGTATAGGGGGCCTAAGTCTCCGCCCTTTCCGGTCGGTCCACTGGGCCTATGTTCGGAAAAATTTAACATAAGAGTGGATGAGGAGAAAATAATTATTTTCTTGTCCACTTTACTTTATGTCCTGAAGCAAACATTTGCTGTACTTCAATTAAAATCATAACCAATGATGTGCGTTTGGAGTTTCTTTGATACGTGTTTTGTGATTTATTAGCGTGTAAAATATGTAATTATTTGGACTCTGTTTGGACTACATATCAGACGTCGCATAGCTGACGTCACAGCAGAATCTTTCCCTGCAAACTTTTCAAAACTGTATACCGCCCTTTCTATTTTTCATTTGAAAATGCCTGTGTGCTTTGTGCCCCGGTGTAATCACAACACCATTTACACATGTTCCCTCTACCGCTTCCCGGCTGACGAGAGCTTGTCCAGCATGCTGGCTCTCACTCAACCAACTATCTCTCCCCCGGAGTAGCTGCCACTTTCTACATGCCCCGATTTAAAGTGGTTTTCTCCACGTTTGATGCTCTTGCCTTCATCCTGAAAGAAGGAGGTGAAGCTCGCCAAAGTAATTTGGCGAGCTCTTTTGAAAAGTCATTTTCAAAGAGTTTGATGGTGAAGCTTGGTGGTGATGTAATATTTGTGAGACGAACGTTGTAGTCCATTACTTACTTTCACATAAAACCTAACGTAACTTTTGATGCCTGTCCAAAGTGAGTGCTTTGTCAATGTGAAAATGTATCTTTAAATGTATATCATATGTTATGTGAAAACCGTAGCACATTTCAAACGGAACCAGAAAATTACTTTTATCCCTCCATTGACTCGTGTTCATTTTTTATGGCACTTAGGCCCCATTGCCCGGAAATAAAATCGCGTCACTTAGGCTCCCTATTGTGAGATGGCTAGATAGGCTTCTGTATGGCATGACATCCAGTCTTTGCATTTTCATGTTCTTTAGGTAGTTAATGCGGGATGGCACTTTGGATTAGTGTATTCTTTTACTCCCTGTTTTATGGCAAGTATGTACATACATGAATTTTTGATTATATATATATATTTATACAGTGATGCATTTAATACTCTACTTCATAACATGTTACTGTAGTCGGACTACTTTTTTCAGTAATTAGTAGTGTAACGCAGTAGTATTTCAAACCCAGTAGTCAGATATAAGTTACTGATCTAATACACTGTGCGTTACTATTTTTGGAGTTCTTGGAGACGTAGGTTATTTATTTATTTGTATTTTTTGACTACCTGGGTTATGTGATACGTTTCCTATGAGTATATATATATATATATATATATATATATATATATATACTCATAGGAAACTATATATAATTCATAATTTATATAATTCAGCAAATTGTCTATTCTAGTCTATTTCTTCAAATCCTATTTTTGAAGTAGACTGCTCTCAATTATTAATTTCAAAAGAATACACTAATAGTCTATGTATAGGCTATGTTAATGTTAGCCTATCATAGGCTACTATCTCATCATTGAACATGAACATGAAGGCTAACAGTCATCAATCATCTTTGAGATTATTCATGAGAAGCATATTCAAGAAATGAAAGAGCTATAGTGTAGCTCTTGAAAGAAATGTAATTATTAAATGCTATTTAAATAACATTGACTGAAAATGTTAACAAAGTGGGTTTTAATTTGTTTTTGCAAATAATCGCGATTAACTACATACTTTTATTAGATTAATCGTCATTACAAAATATTAATCTTTTTACAGCCTTAAAATACATATTTGAGGGCAAAACATATTCTGGTTATTACCATTGTTGTGGTGGGGCATGGTGTCCCACATTCTCCCTCTGAAATATACCACTTGTCCCACATTTGGTTTGTTGGGACCTGGTAGCCCTATTTGGGACACTTTGGCAGTTCTGCCTTACGTATTATGAGTGTATATTTATTTTATTATTGTGAAAATACTATCATGAGCACTTTTTAAATTGCTATAAATGATTGAGAACAAACGCTTTGCTGGGTGCACTAGCCAGGGCAGCCACGGTTCCCAATGCCACTCAGGCCTCCCCAAACCCTACTTCAACCCCTCCTACCCCCATCACCACTCTCCCCCCTATTAACAGTCACACTCACATTACCCCTGCATCCTCTCACACCCCTACGCTTGCCTGCTTGCTTAATCTGTCAAGAGGTAGGCCACATTTGAAAATATTTTATAACAACCTTAAAAAATATCTATTTTTTTTTTTTAAATGACTATTGACTGACAGTTCCCTTGTGTAATGTATGTTTTGTGTTTCACACCTTTATAGACCGTTTCCTGGTCTCTTCCAGCTAAGGTAGGTGAAACAAGGAAAAGGCAGGTTTTGTACCCCAGCAAGGAGCCCTGCTCCTGTTAGAAACAGGAGCTTCACTGTTTATGCATTAGGTGGTCCTGCTAATGTCACTCCAAAGGGTTGGAGTTGTCCCGTGTAGGACTAGGTAAAAGGTTGATAACTGTATTAGAGGACAGCAACCATTCTGAAGTTTTTATTATTTAATTACTGATCAAAACTTACAATAACAATTTATCTTGTCCATTGCTGATATTGCTACTCGGGTACTCAACTGCTTTATTTTAATGTCTGTCTCTAGATTGTGGCACTGATGGAAAAAAAATTCAGCCTTTGCAGGGTTGCTGAATGTTTTATAAGGCATCGGGTAATGTACATTTGGCCACATCACATTTTATTTTAAAACTAAATGGAAGGCCACTTGAAAGAAAGCAACAGGTCGCAATCGGTCCTGGTCCGTAGTTTCTTTAGCCTTTTTGTATTGATATCTGTTTTTGATTTAGGTGGCAGCAACCAAAGGTAATTGATGGTTATTCTGGCCAGCCGCTAAGAGCTGCATCCAACAATGGCAAAAACATTGTGTATTTGGTGCCTTTACAAGAGGAGCTTTTCATGAGTTGATTGCATGCCTTTACAACATTCTCCCAACTAACTTGTGTGTGATATTATCTGACAAAATAGATTGTTGGCAGAACAGAGGATCAAGGGGTAATATATAAATTGAGAGAAATGTATCTTCTTTATCTGCTAGCTGTGAACCATTGATTACCTCTGCTGAGGAAGTTATGTTTTTGCCGTTTTTTTTTTTTTCTAGTTTTATTTGTTTTCACATTTTCTTTGAGTTACATCACTATTAGGCTACTATTTTATATGATGTTTAAATAATAGTGTAATTTTATCAAAAATCTCTTATGAATAGGTGCGTCGTATATGTGAGCACAAATTCCCCATTTCAGAGCTGCCACATCATGGTGGTGTGTGTGCAGAAAGGTAAGTTAATTAATTCAGTTCAGTTCACATGGCTGGATGTGATGTAATAGCTGCCAGGCATAGAGTAAAAGTCAAGGAATCTGATCTGACCACCTTTGTGACACTTCCAGAATGTGATATGTTTTAAAAATGTTTTTTTCTTTTTTTTTAAACTACCGTTCTATTTTTGTTGTAAGGTCCTTCAGCAATAACATAGAACCTGACTTTGATGTCCCAGGACCATCATCAGCTCAGCTCATGGCTCCGTTATCAGGTAACAAAGCAGATACTGTAGAATATAGGTATATAGAACTTGTGAATTGGGGTAACATTTACCTTCAATAGAAGTGTTATCATTTCTCATATCTTTGTGCATTATAGATTGGAAAACTGCAGAAACCCCCAGTGAAGCAATGACAAAATTCTTTGAGGGACTGAAAGAGGTCAGGGGGGATTTGCCATCACTGCAGCTAAAGACTTAGGAAATAATGATGAGGAGCGGGACAGTGCTTTGATTTCATTTTATAAAGACAAGAGGGATAAAAGCCAGTGGGCTGCACCATTCAATTGTCGTATTTTAGGTATTGGAGCACACATAAAAACAGTCATGTGAAATTTTAAATTTGACATATTGATAACATAACTTTCATTGTAGGGGATGCTGTAGTTGAGGTTGGGGTGGTGAGACACATTCTATCCTCAGCAATATCCAAATTGCAGCATGGATTTCAAAGAACATGGGTTTGTAAAATAATTGTAATCTACTGGAGAAATGGAGTAATGACTTCTAATTAGCTGGCTGGTTGTGTGTCTATTGTCTACCATAAAACATCCAGATGATATAATATACGTCATAATATCAGCAGTCTTGTGCATTTGTATTAAACCAATAAATAACTATGGATTGCATATAATTAGGTTTACTCATCCTCTCACATTACACTTGTTTTCAATGTTTTAAAATGATATCTATTCTTAACATGCTTGAGTTGCAATGCAGTTGTTATGAGGCATACATTGTGATTTCATCCTCCTATTTTTGTGTATGTTCTCTCATTGTCCAGGAAATACAGCTGTAACTACACTGTTTGAGGAGCAGGCAGACCATCTTGTACCCAGGTAGTCTGTAGCACTATTGGAGTGTGACCTATTTGTGATGGCCGGAAGGATGGTTGGCCATTCTGCCTAAGAGCGTACATATAAAGAGGTCTAACTCCCGTCACTGCCGCATGACAAAGTGGCGCGGTGCATCTTGGTCCGAGCGCGGAGGAAATGGCCAAGGCCGGTTTTGTGCGGCCCCAAACTGTAACAATAGCCACAAATTCTCGGCGGGGAAGAGCTTCTTTAGATTTCCTAAAGCTGATACCAGGTATTTTGATCAAGAAACAGGCTTTTGTTTAATTAAAATACAGCGTTTTAATGTTTGTTTATGGTCGATGAGGTTAAAAACAGCCCCTACTTATGAGAAAAATGCCTGCATCACACGCCATCAGATTCACTTTCATTTCATAAACAATACCTGACAAAACTTCGTAATTTAAAATAACCAGACTAATTATCAATCTGACACACAAAATAAAATGTTTACATTGACAAATATCACATTTTTGCAATTATAAAACAGAAGATGCAATTTGTATACACATTTAATAACACTCCATCAGTGTTTAAATAGGTCTTTGATTAATTTGGATACATGTTTATTTTATGATTATGATGTGCCATGTGACTGATGGTGTTAGGGTGACCACTGGCATGAAAGAGGAAAGGAGGACACTTGTGTCCAAAAAGGAGGACAAAAGCCCTAAACTTAGGACAGACGGGTCTGGGGGGGGGGGGGTGTTGCAGCTCAGCCTTCACTGTGTCCACTTTGTGCGCTGCTTTGGGGGGGGGTTAGCTCAGCCTTCACTGTGTCCACATCGTGCTCTGCTTTTGGGGGGGGGGGGCAGCTCAGCCTTCACTGTGTCCACGTTGTGCTCCGCTTCGGCTGAGTGTGCAGCACGAATATTTACATTGCATAGCGGGTGGGGATTTATGACGATTAATGCAACGGTGGCAGACAATTGTATGAAAGGAGGACAAAATGTGAAAAAGCCGGACACTTGACAGACGGCCGGACAGATGGCTCTAAAACCAGACTGTCTAGACGAAATCCGGACGAATGGTCACCCAAGATGGTGTATGAACAAAAATTGGCAAGGTTGTTAATGACAATGTTAATGCTGCTCATTGTCCATTCTTTTTTATGTTATATTACTGTGCGATTGTTATTACTTTTATGATTTATTAATAAAGAACAATAAAAAAAACCTCATTGCGTTCTTTCTTTTAATATTCTGCAAAAATGACATCATATATTGAAAACTCCAAACATTACCATCTGATAAGGATGTGCTATATCTGATAAATTCTTTATAAATAATTATTTTAATAATTGTCAACTTTTGATGATCTTCAATCTATCATAAGTCGATGTTATTACTCTAATTGAAACAGCTAAATTGACACTATTCAAATCAAGTAGTGTGATCGTTTGATCTGAGTAATAAGGAGTCTACCAACTTGATATAAACAAAAGAACAAGCCGCGATTAATTGGCTTTCCTGACATGTTCATTTGAAAAACTTGAAAACAAGGCCAATGAGTTATGTTATTAATTGCAATCTTATTTATAAATCAATCGATGAATTAATAATGGATTTGACTTCTTTATGATCGTGCAATTATGCTATTCAAAGGCTGGCAGCAGCCACTTGCTGGCACTGGTTCCCACGCTCGATAGAGGGCGCTGCGGTCACGGCCATGTCACAGAAAACAGGGCTGCGCGGAGCGGAGTTAGCCCTCTATATGTACGCTCTTTGATTCTGCTATTCCATCTCTGTCAGGGCTAAGTCTAGCTGTAATAGAAGCCCTAACATGTGGCGCAAAGGAACAGGCAACATCTAACCTTTGTCTTGAAGACTGCCCTGAAATTGATCAGAGAGAAACCATCAGTCTGGTGAGTAAACAAAAGAAGCACTCTTACAGAAATGTTGGCGTGGATCAGTTGAAAATCATCTGCTCCTCATCAGTGAAGTAATTTTTACAAACTGTTTTATGTGTTGATTTATACTAATAGTAATTCTCCCCAAGTTGCTGAAGGATGACTGGAGTGAGGAGGACTTGCTGTGGATGACCAACCTTTGTCTAGAATGGTATTTACCAGTGCCAACAAGGAAGACAAACAAGCTTTTGCTGTTTCAACAGATGCTCTCATTCTGTATGTTCATTTTTATTTGTATTTTTTTGTATTGAAGGATTTTGTTTTAGAATTAAGCATTAAACCCCAAGAGGCTGTCCTGCACTGTGAATTTCGCTCTCCTTGAACTTCCAAGCCATTTATTAACAGTCTTTGGCTTTGTGCCTGCAGCCAAACCACACCTGTGAGTGTTATACTAGTGTTATATAATGTCTTAGCCTTAATACAAACTTACATTCAACAACTAATATGTTACAGGAACTTGGGAGAACAAATATACAAATAAAACAAATCAGGAAGGGATTAAAGGAGACAGACATCTGGCCACTAATTACTGAGCAACCAGACGTTGTTCTCCTTCTGTTCCCCAGGCAGTCGGAGGTGGAACATAAACCCCAAGTCAGTGTTTTTAAAAATGAACAAAGTATCTCTGTCACATGGAATTACATGGTTTTCCCTCTGTTTAGATGATCTTTGAAGCCATACAGTGGCCCCTTGCCAAACAGTATTCCAGTGATGAAGGTGGGGATGAAGTGGTACCAGCTACAACCAGCGCGATTCAAGGTTTTTGTTTTTTTTTTCAAACCTTTGTTGAATAAGGTACAAGTTTGCATAAAAATTGTAATATGTACTGCAGAGTGGAAAAAAAAAAAAAAAATTTCATGCACACCAAGAAAATGTAAGAATTGGGTTGTATCGGCTGTCTTCAAGTCTTCATTTAGCTCCAAGTTGTCTTTTGTGACTAACCCCCTGACTCTGGTGTTACGTTGTTATGTGTTTGATGTGCCACATTATAAAACTCTGTCAGACATTAATGCACAAATAGGAAGTAGAATTACCTTTAAGCTACTTATTATGCCAATACCTTCAAATTCCCCTTCTATAACAAACTATTCACCCGTGACATATACATACAGTTAAAAAAAAATTTCACTGATTTTGCCTCCCCCGATGTTCTGCCTTAGGTAATGAAATTCTGGACCGGTTGGGAGGTGTCTGCTAAAAGCCTCCTGTCACCACCTGCCAACAGCAGGCACTTGCTACGAATGCATTCCTGACCATCACAAACGTTTTGTGTCGCTATGGTCTGACATGATGGTTTGTCTTAAATCAGTGGAGAGTGGCCTTGGGTTGATTTCATTTTAACGTTCTTCCATCATATTTACAACATACTGAAGAGTAGTCAGGAAAATGTCAACACTAATGATTGACCGATACAGGTTCTTTAATGCCCGATTTTTTTTCCCATCACCCTTGACTGATGGCTGATATTTGGGACTGATATGGGTAACTTTTTTTTTAAATGACAAATATTCCAGGTCTCAAGTTAAAAAAAACATTTACAGTAACAAATAAAATTTAAAGCTGCAAGCAGCATTGGATCGGGACCTCGACTTTACGCGTGGATTTCGTCCCATGGCATAACACGTTATAACCCTCATATCTAAAAATGAGCAAATTATACTCCATAATATGGCATTTTCATCAAAGTTTCAGTCAAAGCAGCTCCTATGCTGGAGCCAGACACACAGAGTTGTGCCAAATATGGACAGGAAGGGGGCGTGGCCGCAGCTCCTTGCTACAGTGTCAAACAGAGTTCAGGGAGACATTTTGTCAATGAGAGGAAAAAAAACTAAAATTGTCATATCTCCCAAACCATACATGGAATTTTGAAAAGTTTTAGTGTGTCCATCTGTGTATGACAAATGAAGAGAGAATATGTTTGAATCACTTCATTGTACTCATGATCTAACATTAAAAAAAGTTTTTATTTTCTAAATGTCTGTGTGTCTTTCTGTCTGTGTCTTTCAGGAAAGTAATAAATAAAATAAAATAAATAAAATGAAATAAAAGTAAGAAATTTTATTTTCATGAGGAGTTTTTGTAGATGATTGTCTTGAAATAAAAGTCTGTCCACTCTGTTCCACTCACAGACACAGCCTAAATTAATTGAATTTAATATTACGTGTGTGTGTGTGTGTTTGCGCACAAGGGTGCGTGCACGTGCTGTGGTAGAGTAGGTCGTCCAGTTACTGAAGGGTTTTGGGTTCACATCGCAGCTCTGTCTGTCCACATGTCGAAGTGCAGTTGGACAAAGACACTAAACCTGGACTTAGTCTCCTCGTAGGACTAACAGAACCTTAGAAAGCTACTGGTGTATGAGTGTGTGAATGGGTGACTGTGAGGCTTTTGATACATAACAATATATATATATATATATATATATATATATATATATATATATATATGGCTTGGTTTTAAAAACCTATAAAATCCTATAAAAACCCCCAACACATTTTGACATCATAGCCTTCATCAGGGAGTCAGAATATGCCACAAAACAGGAAGAGTTATTTTAAAAACTGTTGCCTAATCACAAGCCGACACGTTGCAGTGTTTATCAAGTAAAGTGTAGTACAAAAAAACAGTGTAATATTTAAAATCTCCACCAGGTGTCATCCTTAAAAAAAGTCAATAAGACATAAAGTAAAATTTTACATAATACAGGGTCTAAAATACAACAAACAAACAAGTTAAAAACAAGAAGAGAAGGACAACCACATAGTAAAAGAGTAAAACCAAAGAGTAAAAAAATCTAAAATAAATAATAAATAATCTACATTAAAAATATACAATAAAAATATACAACAAAAATCAGAGGAAAACAGTAAAATCAAGGTCATCATTTAATCCTGGATACTTAGTAGCCTGGAATTAATCAATCCAAAAAGTGCTCTTTGTCTATCACCCCACCTAAGAGACAATGGGATGTGGTCAATGCCAACAGCCTGTAAAGAAGATCAATCACTATTATTGTGTTCCATGTAATGTCTTGCCATAGGATATTTTAAGGTACCAGTGTCAAATTCATATTTGTGTTCCGCCAGTCTGTCTTGTAGGCGTTGTTTAGTTCTTCCTATGTAGAAACAGGTTTGTGTTGAGTCTGGTTTCAGGTGACTGTGGACAAGTTTATCATGTAAGGTAGGGCTTCTTCTAAAACAGAGGTGGGCAACTCCGCTCCTCGAGGGCAGGAATCCTACAGGTTTTTGATATTTCCCTCTTCCAACACATCTGATCCAATTAATGATCAGCTCATCATCCAGCTCTGCAGAAACCTGATAATTATGGAATGGCTTCCAGGTGTGATGGAAGAGGGAAACATCCAAAACTTGCAGGATACCGGCCCTCGAGTTGCCCACCCCTGTTCTAAAAGTAACAAGGGGAGGGTAAGGAAAGATGGGTCTTAATGTTTCATCACTCTGAATGATTCCCCAATTGTTTCTGATGATCTGTTTGATTTATTTTTCCATCCAATAGAGCACCTCTTACTATTATTACTTATGTTGAGTCCAGGTAGGGCTCCTTAAGCAAATATATATATATATATATATATATATATATATATATATATATATATATATATATATATATATATATATACACAAACCGGATTCGGTTGAAGTTGGGAAATTGTGTAAAATGTAAATAAAAACAAAATACAATGATTTTAAAATCCTTTTCAACCTATATTCAATTGAATACACTACAAAGACAACATATTTAATGTTCAAACTGATAAACTTTATTGTTTTTTGCCAAATAATAATTACCGTAACTTAGAATTTCATGGCTGCAACACGTGCAGTAGAAGTTGGGAAAGGGCATGTTTACCACTTCGTTACATCACCTTTCCTTTTAATAACAGTCAATAAACGTTTTGGAAGAGAGGAGACTAATTCTCTTAGCTTCTCATGTGGAATTCTTTCCCATTCTTGCTTGATGAACCGCTTCAGTTGTTCAACAGTCCGGGGTCTTCTCTGTCGTATTTTACGCTTCATAATGCGCCACACATTTTCAATGGGAGACAGGTCTGGACTGCAAGCGGGCCAGGGGAGAACCTGGACTCTTTTACTTCGAAGCCACACTGTTGTAACACGTGCAGAATGTGGCTTGGCATTATCTTGCTGAAATAAGCAGCGGCGTCCATGAAAAAGACGTTGCTTGGATGGCAGCATATGTTGCTCCAAAATTTGTATGTACTTTTCAGCATTTATGTTGCCTTCACAGAAATGTAAGTCACCCATGCCATGGGAACTAATGCACCCCCATACCATCACAGATGCTGGCTTTTGAACTTTGCGTTGATAACAGTCCGGATGGTCCGCTTCCTCTTTGGTCCAGAGGACACGACGTCCAGTGTTTCCAAAAACAATTTGAAAAGTGGACTCATCAGACCACAAAACACTTTTCCATTGTGCATCAGTCCATTTTACATGAGCTCGGGCCCAGAGAACCCGGCGGCGTTTCTGGATGTTGTTCATAAACGGCTTTTGCTTTGCATGGTAGAGTTTTAACCCGCACTTACTGATGTAGTGACGAACTGTATTTACTGACAGTGATTTTTTGAAGTGTTGCTGAGCCCATATGGTGATATCCTTTACACACTCATGTTGGTTTTTAAGGCAGTGCCATCTAAGGGATCGAAGGTCACGGTCATTCAGTCTTGGTTTCCGGCTGTGGTGCTTACGTGCAGTGATTTCACCAGATTCTCTGAACCTTTTGATGATATTATGGACCGTAGATGTTGAAATCTCTAAATTCCTTGCAATTTTGCTTTGAGAAATGTTGTTCTTAAACTGTTCAACTATTTTCTCATGCAGTTGTGGACAACGTGGTGAACCTCACCCCATCCTTGCTTGTGAATGACTGAGCATGTTTGTGGAGGCTCCTTTTATACCCAATCATGGTCCCCACCTGTTCCCAATTAGCCTGATCACATGTGGGATGTTTCAAATAGGTGTTTGATGAGCTTTTCTCAGCTTTCTCAGTATTTTTTGCCAACTTTCCCAACTTCTACTGCACGTGTTGCAGCCATGAAATTCTAAGTTAATTATTATTTGGCAAAAAACAATAAAGTTTATCAGTTTGAACATTAAATATGTTGTCTTTGTAGTGTATTCAATTGAATATAGGTTGAAAAGGATTTTAAAATCATTGTATTTTGTTTTTATTTACATTTTACACAATTTCCCAACTTCAACCGAATCCGGTTTGTATATATATATATATATATATATATTTGAAAAGCATGCACAATTGAGGAGATTAGTATTATATAAAACATAAATCAATAATTTATTTGTAATTATCATTGCATTATCAAGTATTTTTAGGTATACATTTCTTTCTACATTAATTATTAATTTATTATTTATTTAAATTCTTTCTTTCTTCCTTTCTCACTACATTTTCTGTTATATGTTAAAGTATGGGGTTTAAATGTACATTTGTCATTTGAATATGTAACAGATGGATTAATAGAAGCGATTTTGATTAGCAGTGTTAGTTTTCTTTGACCCGGGTTACACTTCCTGTGCCGCTCTTCTGCTTCCGGTTCAAATCACATGTCCCGCCTTCATTCGCGGGACTTACCGTGCTCGGTAGCAGACCACAGCTAATAGAGTAAAAAGTACTCACGTTCTCACAGCAGAACAATGCTTCAAACAGAAAAAAAAATCCTTGTGCGTGTAGACATCAGTTTTCCAGTTTTCACGTTTATCGGTGAGTTTCTTGTTTATGTTGTCATGAATGTGTGCTGCACTTCTTGTAATTAATTACTATTGCTACAGAAACACACGTTCCTCATTAAACCGCTGGATTGCCCGCTGTAAAGTGTGTCCCATCTACTCACAGGTGAGTACAGTGTGAACTGATTTCCATGTTTTTGCTTTGTTCTCATCTCAGTGCTGTTTAGGAGCTAATGCTTAGCATGGAAACATTCTGACCTGCTTTAACAGCCCAGCAGAATTGTAGTCAAATTCAGCAATTTAACACTAGAATGCACTGATTTAGTTTTTTCACCCCTGCTAGAAAGCCCAGAGTAGATGCAAAAGGCTGTGTCATTTAAAATTAACAACTCAAAAGCCCAGCCTGCTCAGCTAATAGACCCTATTAGGCTTACTGTTTTTGAAAATTAATTAGGAAAAATAGTGATTTGGAGGAAAAAAGTGCACATTAGTAGAATACATGTAAATGAATGTCAATATACATTGTACATGAATTTAATACTACTGTTATGAATTATAGCAATTAAACTTTTGTTCTGTCTTGTGTAATTATGATTATCTTTGGTTATTTATTTTACAGTGCTTGTTTAATCTACTGCTGCATTTATGTTATTTAACTTTACTGATTTGTGTATTAGGTCAAGGTGTGTGCGTATGTGTTTTTGTGTTGTTTTTTTAAAAATGTGTGCATGTATATATATATATATATATATATATATATATATATATATATATATATATATATATATATATATCCTTTTTTGTTTTTGTGTTGAGCTTACTCAGCCATCCTGAAACAGTGCTGTAGGACACCTTTTGTTGAGAACGTGGAACACTGAACTTTGCAGAGATGGGGCCGAGTCACACATGTGCAAGTCACAAGTAAGTACGAAGAATTTAGACTTTTTTTCCTTAGGCAACTCAAGTCCTGTAATAGCTCAAGTCATATATGGCATATTGTAATTTTAGCTGTAGAATCTGTTCTTAAAAAAGTGAAAAACAATATGTAAGTAAATTTGAAAGGCTGATCATACATGTTGGAAAAGGAATCCATTTAAAAGTTCAGGGGCCACATTCAACCTAATGATAGAAAATGGGCCAGACCAGTGAATTAATATAAATAATGTTGACGCCAAGCTTTTCTCCTTGTTATTCAGTGAAAAAAAGTAAAAATCCACAAAAAAAGTTTACATCTAAGAACTGTATTTGAACAAATATGAACAAGTTGAAAATTCATTAAAAAAATAGTAACCTGCACGAATAGGAATTTTTTTTTAAATGTCTGAAGGCCAACTTTACCATGTTTGACCTGTTATTAAATGTTTTGTTGATCCCAATGTGATCTGTAAAGATGTACATCTTACACATGTAAATTGTGATTTACATGTCTAAATGATAACCTGAGACATGACATTGTTAAAACTGCAAATAGTTTACTTCAGGAATTTCAGTTTAAGATTATTTACATTGTATTAAAGAATTTGAACATTTTCATCACATAACTTAGCTTTTTTTACTCAAAAACATACAGCAAAGTTTGGAAATTTTATATTATGTTATTATTTCACTGGTTCGGCCCTCTGTAGATTAAATTTGGCTTAATTTGGCCCTTGAACTGAAATGAGTTTGACACCCCTGCCTGCTATTAAGAATCCAATAACTGACATCAAGTTTAGTTTTCTTAAACTTTTTTTTAATTAAAATTATTGCTGCTATTTTTAATGTCATCTGAAAGTAAATTCCATAATTTCACTCCTTTAACTGAAACGCACATATTCTTTAATGTCGTTGGCACTTTAGGTTGTTGAAAGTTTAGTTTCTGTCTGTAATCATACGATCTTTCTTTGAACAGTTTCTGTAGATTCACAGGAAAATGATGAGTCTTTGTAAATTATCTGAGCCCTTTTTAAATCAACAATGTCCATACATTTTAACGTATTTGGTTGGAAAAACAATTGGTTGGTGTGATGCATGTGAAGACATTATCTACAATTGTTATGGCTTTTTTTGTCATGTCATGAAATTCATCAGGAAACTTAACTGTTCTTGCAGTTATCATCACTGAATACTAATAGTTGTACTAGGGGCTACATAAACACTAAAACAAAACAATGTTTCCATGGTGGGTGGTTTAATCATTTTGCAATGTTGTCATTACGACAAGAAAATAATTTGTTATATATTGTCATATTTATATAAATCTATTAAAGGAATAAATAATCCAGATTATTAATTATAAAGTCTAAACTGAGCAACTATGATTTGAAATGTAGATTTTCTTTGATTAATGTACTTGTTGATAATTGTTTGTGTTTGAACTGGTGTGAAAAGGAGTGTAGGTGTTCCTGTATTCATCTGAGGAAAGAAGCAGCAGAAAGGACCAGTGTGAAGCCAACAACTACAATCAACTTCCTGGGGAACCTGCAAACTTCCACGTTTTCCCTTTTCAAATCTGATGTGCAGTAGAGACGTTAAGATGTGTGCTTTTGTATAGATACAAACCCCCCCCCCCATAAAATAACTCATTCATACCCACTGGTAGTGTTAAAATGACACTTGATGAAGCATTAGTTTTTTTCTTTTTGTCCTCTATATCAGTGTTGCACAACCCTGGTCCATGAGGCACTCTATCCTGCATGTTTTAGATCAGGGGTGCCCAATCCTGGTCCTCGAGAGCTACTATCCTGCATGTTTTAGATGTTTCTTTCTTCCAACACACCCGATGGTCATTATTGGGCTTCTGCAGAGCTTGATGAGAGGTTTATCATTGGAATTAGGTGTGGTGGAAGGAGGATACATCTAAAACATGCAGGATAGTAGCTCTAGGGGACCAGGATTGGGCACCCCTGTTTTAGATGTTTCACTCTCCAACCACACTATCAACCTATCATCGTGCTGTGCAGAAGACTGATAATGATTGTCAGGTGTGTTCAAAGAAGGAAACATCTAAAACATGCAGGATAGTGTTCCTCGAGGACCAGGGTTGACTAAAAAGAAAAAAACTAATGCTTCAGTTTAATACCACTAGCATAAACATTTTAAAGACACTGAACTACCATTGTCTTAACTGGAATTTTTAATATGTACATTTTAATTTATTTATGACAACTATATTTAGATATTTTTATGTTTTATTGGATGCAGTCAGACAAATCAACAGACACAGTTTTTCCCCTTTTCAAATCTGATGTTCTGTCGAGACTTTAAGTCAAATGATGTCAGCTTTTGTGTAATATACTGATGTTGTGTATACAGACTGTTTTAATTTCTGTATTTGTCATAAAGATTAGTTATATATGTATATTTTTTGTACACACATACATCTAGTCTTGGATGTATATTTAATGCACATGTTAGAATTATTCATCCTTTTGTCTTAGAATTGTATATATAAAATCAAAGTGCATTTCCAAGTACAGGAAAAAGTCTATTCAGCTTTGAACTAATTGATAATTAATTATCCCAGATACATGTCTTTCTGTACTTACAATTACTTTTGCTCACTTTCTTTTGCATGCATGTAGAATGTTCCCTAAAGATGAAGTTAAGTGTCACTTGGGTGTTGATGACACTTAAAATAAAAATAAAATTTTAAAAATGGACACAAAACCTGAAAAATCTTCAATTGAGGTTCATACATTTTGTCATTAAAGTTGATATTTGGTGTTATTTAAGCACAAACACAGTTACATAGGTAAATAATACATTCTAAAGCAAGTAAAATAATTACATTAAATCCAAGTATATAAATCTTAATTTATAGAACTTATATTCCACAAAGTCCTCTTCTTTTACCCTACAACTGGATATATATGGGAAATGTCAAATTTTTTCAAGTATGGCCGTTTTTCAATGTCATTTAGTGTGTGCTAGCTTAATGAAAGAGTAGCTTCTTTGTCTTTGTTCGCCTCCCCCCCTTACCCCCGGAATGGCGAGAAATTAAAACCTCCTGATTGGTCACATACTCAGCAGGACGTCACAGAGACGCCATTTTGCCTGGCACCTTATATAACGGAGGGGCGTGGTCTTCCGCTCCACCATTTTGTCTGCTGCAGAGAGAGAGGAATTACAGAGACAAAATAGTGCTTGGCTAGCTTACTGCTACTGGTTTCATTCATTGCTGCTTTCACCATCGAGTGGATTCATCGCTGACTTTGGCTATCCCAGCAGTTAATTCTTTGGAAAACCGTGAGTTTTTGACTGTTTTGTGGTGTTTTAATGGCGGATTTCTTAGCTGACTCATGCTAATGCTAAATCAGTCTTGTGTGTTTCTGTGCTGTCTGAGATGATTTAGTGTAATGTGCGGTTTTTATTCAGCTTTAATCTTCACAATGTAACCATTTTACATGTGTTTGTACATATATGTTTGCATTAATAGTCGAGTTTTACTGTGAAAATGCACATTTTCTGCCATGCTTCATTGACTGGTGAAATTTCAACCTAAACTCAGTTTTAACAGTAAGGTGACTAAGTGTTAAATGGTTGAGTGCTAGTTTGCTGATCTGAAGCTCATATATTGCTGTGACACAGTTCTGGGGTGACTTGTGATCTTTGCTGTGAGTGTTTAAAGGCATTTTTTGATTGTTTTGTGGTATTTTAATGGCGGAGTTTTTAGCTGACTGGCTAAATCAGTATTGTGTGTTCTCGTTCTATCTGTGAAATGCTTTAGTATGTATGTGCGGTTTTTATTCAGCTGTAATCTTCACAATTTAACTATTTTACATGTGTTTGTGCATATATGTTTGCATTAATAGTCGAGTTTTACTGTGAAAAATGCACATTTTCTGCCATGCTTCATTGACTGCTGAAATTTCAACCTAAACTCAGTTTTAACAATGGTTGTGTGCTAGTTTGCTGCTCGTTTGCTGATCTGTAGCTCATATATTGCTGTGATACAGTTCTGGGGTGACTTGTAATCTTTGTGAGTGTATAAATGTGTTTTTTGACTGTTTTGTGGTGTTTTAATGGCAGAGTTTTTAGCTGACTGGCTAAATCAGTATTCCCAGCTAAATCAGGCTCCCAGGCCTGCCCCCAGGGTTGTTGTGAGAGGGGTGGAGCCTCTGCCCCCTCGCAAGCATCACAGGGGGTGGACTGTGGTTGGACAGGCGGGCAAGGTAAATCTGACTCACTTTCTGGTTATCATTTTATATGTGTAAAAGAAAAGTCTCCAGCATCTAATTAACTAATTTTTTCTGTTGTTGCTTTGAAGGCTGGAACACCGCTGGTGCCCGAGCCTGACCCTGTTCCGTCCAACCCCGTGTGGTTCAGCGGTGACATGTTGGAAGCCATGGAGGGCGTCTGTCCTTCCTCTGGCTCCGACGGCATCGCTGTTCCACCGTCTGGCCAGGTAACTTTAGACATTTATTTTTTGTCTTATTTTTCATCATCACTATGACAAGAATTGTACACTGTTGTATTATTTGTGTTGATATTATTATTACAGTAAAACACAGTATATGTTTGCATGTTTAACCTGTTTTGATAAAGTTGGTATGTTTGAAAAAAAAACAAAGCCGTCCATTGCCATGATTTATTGCACACTTTACAGTATACCAAAGCAGACAGCCTCTAGAAATATTCTTCTACTTGTTTAGGGTTCCCCGAGGAAGCTTCGGCTGAGGGGTGTTCGGAGGAGGGGGAAGGTTCCGGATGTCGGTTCGGTGGCTGCAGTTGTCCAGGAGGGAGTTCGGGTGCCGAAGACCTGCAAAGGTAAGATGGTTCGTGTTCCTTCTTCTCCTTCTGTTTCTGCTCCTATTTCTCCTCCTGTTTCTCCTTCTGTTTCTGCTCCTCTACATCTTCCTGCTTCTCCTTCTGTTTCTGCTCCTCTACATCTTCCTGTTTCTCCTTCTGTTTCTGCTCCTCTACATCCTCCTGCTTCTCCTTCTGTTTCTGCTCTTCTTCCCGTTTCTCCTTATGTTCCTCATCCTGTTAGTGTTCCTGTTAGTGTTGCTCAGTCCGACAGTGATCGTGTGGTAGTGACTAGGAGAGATCAGGTAAGTGTTGGGTTAAACAGGGTTTTGCGTGGATCTTTTCACCAGGGAAAAAGCAGGTTTTTGTATCCTGGCGTGCAGTGCATGGCCATTGCTTTAGTTGGCTTGGTTAGACATGTGGTGAAAAGTGTTTTTGCGTGGGAGAGGCTTGATCTGGATAATGTGTTGGTTGAAGGGGATCAGTTGTACAGCCATTTGCGGTGTACAAAGCTGTTTGGGCACTGGTCTAACCTGTTGTCTGTTCCAGATCTTCCTCAGGCGTTTCCGGTAGATAGGCCAGAGTTTAGTTTGAGGTATGGTGACACGTGGTCCGGTGATGTAAGTGTGACGTCAGGTGAGTGGATTTGATGTCGGTGCGTACGTCACTCTAAAAAATGGTCTGCAGAGGTGTTTTAGTGCGTATAACGGTTGTTTGTTGACGCTTTGTGGTAACACCTCTAACATCATCTGTGAGAATGGACAGTTCGCTGTGGTCAACAGTGTGGACTTGTACAGGGTGGTGGTACCAGTGTAGTGATGAAGTTTTCATGTTTTGATGACCTGCATCACTACATCTGTTGTCTGGCAGACAGTCTCACTTCAGGGGAGAAGCCCTTCGAGGTGTCTGCCGTTAGTGTTAGCCGTATTGTGTGTCCAGCGCTGGCTAGTGTTTCTGTAGAGAGCTGCTACGGCACCAGAGGTTAGTGAGGTGTCTGTTGTTTGTGCAGCCCCTTCTGTGTCTGACAGTGGGGCTGGTGTAGAGATGAGCCCAGCGCTGTCTGGTATTTCTGTCCGCACATTGTGTAGCCAGGTTAGTAGTGGCTCAACAGCAGAATCCACAGCTACTGATGGCAGAAAGCGCAAGATGTCTTCACGCACTCGTGTGTCGAAGAAATACAAGCGTTTGGATAGAGCTACTGTAAACTCTGATGTAGAATTTGTGGATGCAAGTAGGAATGAAGAGTTGTTTTTCCGTCCTCTTGGTATAGATGTGCGTCAAGCTCTGTGTAGTCAACTAAATATAGACTTTATAGAAGGTGTTGTTCCAGTGTGTAGAGAGGTTGGATATTTGGGTGTTCCCTGTAGAAATGAGAAGATAGTTCCAGATGGGAACTGCTTCTTCAGGGCTGTTTCTCAGGCGGTTAGTGGTTCACAGAAGAACCATGGTCGGATTAGGTTAGCTGTTTGTAAAGAGTTAGAGCGTAATGCTGATAGGTATCACAGTCTTTTGAGGACTGGTTATTCATGTGTTTCTGACTATGTTAAGCTGTCCTGGATGAGGTATGTAAATACGTGGGCCACAGAGGTGGAAATCCAGGCAACTGCAGATTGGTTAGGTGTTAGTGTGTATACTTTTCTTGATGGGCATTGGTTAAGGTACAGTTGTAGCAGTAAATGTTTGTCAGAACTGCATTTACTTAGAAAATATCAGGGGAGAGCATTTTGAGTGTGTTGTGTGTGTTTGTAAGCCTGGACAGCAGGGTTGTTATAGTTACTGTAAAGTAGGTGAGGAGACGGGCTATAGTACTAGGTTGGCAGTGATGAAGGTTTTTGACAGTGCAGTGTCAGATAGCGATTGTGTTAAGGTTGTAGATGGTTCAAATAGTAGCACTAGTAGGGTTAGGTCAAAGTATTTGAGGCAGAAGAACAGTGTGCATGGGAAATGTGTGTCTTTTAGAAAGAGACGCATGTTACATTTCAGAAAGATGTACAGGGAGGATGTTGCATTCAGAGAGAGGGTTACATTACAGAAAAAGAAAAGGTACATGGAAAATCGTGAGCATAGGATGAAGGTTATAGCTACAGGTATCAGGAAGTACAGAGAAGATAGTCATTATAGTGCGGCCCTCAAAGCTGCGAGTATAAAAAAATACAGGGAAATGAAACCACATAGGACCTCGGTTAGAGCTGCGAGCATGAGGAAGTATAAGGAAAGTGAAACGCATAGGACCTCGGTTAGAGCTGCGAGTGTGAGGAAATACAGAGAGAATATTGTGCATCAACAGAATGTTAAGGAAAACGTTAAAAGGTAGTATCGTGGCAGTTGTAAATTTAGACAGAAGGTTATTGCACGTGTCAGATTGAGTCGTAAGCAGAGGCTCGAGAGGTCAGTAGATTTTAGTGTGGTAATGGATCAGTTTTTAGAGAAGGTCAGGGATGGACCAGATTTTGTGTGTTGTGTTTGTCATAGGTTAATGTTTAAATCTCAGGTGCTGATTTGTGACACGGAGGTTTATGCGGCGAGTTTAGTAACGGCACGCATTGCAAATGTATGTATCAGTGAGCATTATTTGCATAGTTGTGATGAGGGTTGTGTTGATCCCTGATACTTAGCTGCATGTAGACATCGGCTGTGGATATGTTTTACATGTCATAATAAGATTAAGAATGGTGAAATCCCAGCTGAGTCATGGTATAATAATTTAGAATTAGACCCCATTCCTTCTGAACTGGGATGTCTGAATAGCTTAGAACAGCACCTGATAGCTTTACACATCCCATTTATGAAGATGTTGGCGTTACCAAAGGGGGGCCAAAGGGGTGTTCATGGGCCTATTACCTGTGTTCCGGCCAACATTGTACAGACCACCAATGTGTTGCCTAGGTCTAGCATGGAAGGGTCTCTGCTTCAGGTTAAATTAAAACGTAAGTTGACGTATAAAGGGCATTATGAATATCAGTTTGTTGATACTTTACGTGTGAGGCAGGCGCTAGAGTATTTGAAAAGGACAAATGTCCTGTATAAAGATATTCAGTTTAATGAGGAGTGGGTGAATGAGTTTTCTAGGCAGCATGATGGTGAAGAGGAGGAACCTGCACCTGATGAGGAGGATCAGGTTGTTGGACAGGGTGACGTTGGTCAGGGAGAGGAAGAAGATGATGCAGGGAAAGCTAATGTAGTTGATGATGCTGAATCTGCTGACATTATACAAGATGAACTGTTACATGACAGACAACAACACTGTATGTTTCAGGACACTTGTCTAATGCCAGTGAATTTGGGTCAGGAGGTGTTGGATCAGTATTTTGAGGACATAGTTAGTCGAGCGCCTGCCGAGGGAAACAGTCCAGTTCGGATGCTCTCTGATCATCTGAACGAGGCAAAGTGTTTCCCTGTGTTGTTTCCTCTGAGTACGAAGACCTTCTTTGATAGTCGCATGCATAATTTAACTTTGTCGCGTTATTTTAATAATAGGATCATGCATGCTGACGGCCGTTTTGCACATAATGTTGAGTAAATTTTTTTAGTCAATATATGTCGGAAATGGATCAGGTTGTAAATAGTGTTTCTGTAGCGCTGCGTAAAGGTAAAGGAGGTCAGAGGTCTCAGAGGATTGAGCTTCAAGATGAGAAGTCTTTGAAGCAGTTTTTGGAGTACGACGACAGGTTTAGGTTCCTTCGGCCGATACGTGGGACGCCAGCTTTCTGGTCGTCGGTGCAGAAGGACCTAATTGCCTGTGTGAGGCAGTTGGGGATCCCAACATTTTTTGCGTTGTTTTCGTCTGCAGATCTGCGCTGGCAGAATCTCCTTGCCAGCATCCTGAGACAGGAAGGCAGAAGGCAGACGGTAGAGGATTTGGAGTGGGCTGATAGGTGTGAGTTGTTGCGTCGTAACCCTGTCACAGCTGCGCGTATGTTTGATTACAGATGGCACTGTTTTCTGAGAGAGGTTCTCATGTCTCCTTCACAACCAATTGGAAAGATTGTAGATTTTTTTTATAGAATTGAGTTCCAGCAAAGAGGCAGTCCACATGTTCACGCCCTTTTCTGGATCGAGGGCGCTCCCCAAATTTACAAAAATACAGATAAAGAAGTTGCAGATTTTATTGACACATACATCACATGTGAGCTACCCTCAGACGATGACACGCTATTGGAAATTGTGTCATCTGTTCAGACCCATTCGAAACGACATTCAAAGTCGTGCAGAAAAAATAAAACACAATGTCGTTTTAATTTCCCCAAACCGGTTTCTGCACGCACATTTATCTGCAAAAAGGAGTGCCGTTGTCCACATAAAGCAAAGGAGGCAGGGGTACCTTATGACCCAGCAAACATGCCACCCTGTACGTGTTTAGAGGAGAAGTTTCCGAAGGAGCTAGCTCAGATGATTCTGAATAAAGTTAAAAAGGCCATGGAGAGGGAGGAGCCCTTTGGTAGTGTAGAGGAGGCGTTTGCCAGTGTGGGCATCAACCAGAACGTCTTTGAGGCAGCTTATCGGCGGTTAGAAAAGAAAAATAAGGTGGTTTATAAGAGAGGGGTAAACAAGACGTGGGTTAATCAGTATAATAAGAAGTTATTAAAGTGCTGGAACGCTAACATGGACATTAGCTTTGTCACTGACGCCTACGCAGTCATCATATACATCGTTTCGTATATTACGAAGGCAGAGAGAGAAATTGGGCTATTATTGAGCAACGCCAAAAGAGAAGCATCAAAACAAGGAAACCTCTGTGCTAAAGATGCTATGAAGAAACTAGGGAGTGTTTATTTACATAATAGAGATGTCTGCGCTCAGGAGGCAGTGTATAGGCTAACAAACGTGCATTTGAAGGAGTGTTCTAGGAAGGTTGTGTTTGTTCCAACAGGGAACAACATTATACGGATGAGTTTGCCTCTCACTGTTTTGTTGCAAAGGGCAGCCTCTAAATGCTTTAGGGTCAGATGACATGTGGATGACTAGCATTGTAGACAGGTATAAGAACAGGCCGGACACTGGTGTCTTTGAGGACATATGTGTTGCGACGTTTGCGTCGGAGTATCGTGTTCTCACCAAGAATGAAAAATCTCCAAACCAGATTGAATTGAAAGGCGGTTTGGGATCCATCTTGAGGAGAACACGATCTCAGTTTGCGGTGGTGCGTTACATGCGTTTTGACTTAGACAAACAGGAGGAAGCCCACTTTCAGAGTTTGTTGCAGTTGTTCCTTCCTTATAGAACTGATTCAGAACTTAAGCCTGAAGGCTTTCAGTTCTTCAAACAGTTCTATGAGGAAGGGGAGGTTACATTGGGTGACGGCTCCGTGCGTTTGGTGCAGGACGTCGTCGATGAGAATAGGGCCAAGTTTGAAGTGGACTGTCTTGATTTAGACCTAGCTCAGGACATAGCACCTAAAATGGGTGGTGTTGATGAGGATGTGTGGGGAGAGTTGTGTCCTGAGCAGGAAGTGGAAAGGTTAGAGTGTTTAGAGGACGACAGCAGCAGCGACAGGCAGAGAATCAGGATGAACAGTTGGTAGATTCTGAGGAAAATGTCCCCGATTTGTTTGTTGGTAGTAGACAGATAGCCCAGTTTAATAAGAACACCACTATTTTACCTAGAAGTGAGGGTTTAGCCTTGATTCATTCTTTGAATGAAATGCAGAAGGCTGTTTTTGACAGGATTAGGAAGTGGTGTTTAGATAAGGTGATGGGTAAAAACCCAGAACCTTTGCATGTTTTTGTTACAGGTGGCGCTGGGATGGGGAAAAGTCATTTAATTAGAGCTATCCAGTATGAGGCAGGTAGATTGTTGTCAACACTTTGTGATCGACCAGATGCTGTTTGTATTTTATTAACTGCTCCCACGGGCATCGCTGCATATAATTTAGATGCAGTCACAATTCATCATACATTTAGTATTGGCAAACAGGTTAGCTTACCTTCATTCCTTTGGGTGAAGATAAGCTAAACTCTTTGAGAGCTCAGTTGAGTCACCTCCAAATTCTAATTACCGTAATTTCCGGACTATAGAGCGCACCTGATTATTAGCCGCACCCACCTCATTCTAAGAGGAAAACCGATTTTGTACATACACAAGCCGCACATGTATATAAGCCGCATGTGCCCACATTAAAACATGTAACACAAACACAAAATTAACCCAAACTCGACTTCAAGTCCCGCGAATGAAACTAAATGTCCTTCATTAACCCTTGTGCGGTCCTTCGTAAAAGGCACACTGGCTGTGTCCTACAATCGGGTCTTAAAAACCCAGATTCCAAAGTTCAGTTCCATAGACTCATCACCCCACCCCCCAAGGATATATTACTGTTTTCAGTAGTAAGCAATGGCATCCTACAGTACGTATAAAAATATACATTTGTGAACCACCGGCTCTCTTTGACCCGAAGGACCGCACAAGGGTTAAAGTCCACAGTCCAAAAATCACAGCCGTCAAAATGAACGGAAAATGATACTTAAGGTTTGATGCAGACCTGCAGAGTCCGGATCCCGTTGAAAGTAATCCAAGGAAAAAAAAGTGGATATTTCCAAAGGTAAGGGAGGGAAAAATGTCCGCCGCATCCACAAACAGGTGGCTGGTCGCCGCCTCGCCTCATCTATCGCAGAGTCAGCGATAACTTTAACCTTTCGCAGAGAGTTCAGGTCAAACTCCTCCGTGCCAACGTGCAAAAATAATCCACAGGGTCTGGTCGAGCCTCTGTCTTCTCTCACACACCGCCACGGGTTTTTCTTTAAGCAACTTTTTACCCCTTGTACACCTGTCCGTCAACTTTACCGTTCCCCACTTAAACCCGTCACCCCGCGTTTGTTCCGCCCCTCCTTTTTCATTCAGTCTTCCTCGACGCATATATTCCACCGGTCTAAATCTTACCTTTTCTACTCGAGCGCCTCTGGCGGCCGTTAGGAAAATTACATAAATTGGCCGCATCACTGAAAAAGCCGCAAGGTTGTAAGTTTGGGAAAAAAGTAGCGGCTTATAGTCCGGAATTTACGGTATAGATGAAATCAGCATGGTGGATCACAATTTGTTTGCTTATGTGCATGGCCGGTTGAGGCAGGTCAAACAGTTAGGAGACTATTCCCCGTTTGGTAAAGTTAGTGTGATAGCTGTGGGGGACTTTTATCAGTTACCACCCATTAGGGGTAGGGCTCTGTACAGTTCACCAGTAGGTGTAGACCTGTGGTGTCATTTTAGTAGGGTGGAGCTTACCACAGTTGTTAGGCAGAAGGATTGTGTTTTTGCTGAGCTGCTGAATAGGTTACGAGTGCGGTCGAAGAAATCCCCCTTATTGAAAAGCGACGTTGATATTTTAAAGTCCCGTGAGACGGGGGAAGAGAGCACTGGTCTGCATATTTTTCCTACTAATATGCAAACCAGTGAGCATAATCTTCACCGGTTGTTTTCAACCGGTGAAGATTATGTGACTATTGAGGCTCAGGATTATATGAACAGTCGGCAAACGGGCAAATTGGAACTGATGGTAGGGCATCACCCCAAAGCATTGTACACGTGTTTAGCTGCGAGTTTGTGTTTGGGTCAGAACGCACGTGTCATGCTTTGCAAAAACATAGATGTTGTAGACGGTCTGGTCAATGGGGCATGTGGAACAGTTACTCATATTGAGTTTGGTGAAGACAAACACTTTCCCCTCACAGTTTATGTCAAATTTGATGACGTAAAAATTGGCTCTGAGAGGAGGAAAAAACGTTCCCATGCTGCAGTAGAATGTCCCGCTTCTACTGCTATTGACCCCGTACAGGAGTCTGCTACGCCACGGGGCGGTCTGCGTCGTCAGTTTCCTCTGAAGCTAGCGTGGGCGTGTACTGTACATAAGGTACAGGGGTTAACTGTAGACGAGGCTGTAGTGTCGTTGAAGAAGGTGTTTGCAGCCGGGCAGGCGTATGTGGCACTCAGTCGTGTTAAGACTTTGTCTGGACTCATCATTAGGGATTTTAAAGAGGTGGCCATTTACTGCAATGACGCCATAAAGGAGGCTTTGGATAGCATGCCTCAATTTCTGATTGACCAGCCTTCATTAAATACACACACTTTCACTGTGTATTTAATGAACGTTCAAAATTTAAGTTGCCACCTGTGTCATTTGGTGTCTTGCACACAGCATTTGCAGCTTAACTGTATTGCTGTGACAGAAACGTGGCTCAAGGTTCAGTCCACCTCCGACTGTGTTGACATTGACGGTTACGTGTTCCATAGTCGTCCTCGGTCCTTGTTTTGCAACAATAAAAACATTAAATTATCTGAGATTAGAGATTTAGAACATGGTGGAGTAGGTTTATACACATTAGCTGATTTGGAATGTCAGATTCTGCAGGTACCTGATTTAAATCTGGAGTGTTTGGTGTGCCTGTGTACCAAATTTAAGATCCTGATGGCAGTCATTTATCGTCCACCATGTTATCCAATGTTATTATTTAAACAATATCTGGGGAAGTTACTGGATTGGTTAAATCCAATCAGTAACACAATAGTTATAATGGGAGATTTTAATGAAGACATTTTGAAAAGACCATCAATTTGTAAATTTATGGGTGAAAAAGGATATAATCAACATGTAACACAAGAGACCACAGAGAAAGGAACACTGATCGACCATGTTTATGTCAAAACAACACAGTATGATGTGGATTGTTCAGTGATGTCCACTTACTTTAGTGACCACGAAGCCATCTGGTGTGGTTTACGTGTTAAAGATGAGAGTTTAGTAGAAGATTTGGATGTGTTGTTTGGACAGGATTTTGATGTAGAGGCTGTTTTAGATGATGAGTCCAGTGTACAGTAGATAATGGTTGTTGGTTCAGTTTAGTTGTTTTTATAAATAGGTTCATAAGAGGAAACTGACTTTTAACATGTAAATATTTGTTTGTATTTTTAACTTATAAATCTGTCCAATCAGGTTGTGTAGTTTTTGTGTGTTTGGACAGTATATTTATTACTGACAGTTATTTATAGAGGGTATTTATTTGTGGCAAATGTGCAATAATGTAAATGAGTGTAATTTAGATGTGGTTTGTTAGTTAGTTTACAGTAGGTGTGGTTATTTGTTAGTTTTTTGTGTTTATATGTGTAAATCTGTCCTGTTAGGCGATGTAGTTTATTATTGTGTGTTGGGACAGTATATTTGAGTGTTATTTATATTGTTCTTGTGTTAATATTGTACATAATGTAAAGGACATAGGTTTAATGTTGTTTAAAATATTTTATTAGTTTATTTATCATGTGTCACTGCTGTACGTAGTTGTTGTTGTTTCTATCACATGTGAGCGGTTGGTCTGAGCTTTAACTAAGTTTCACTGTTCTCTTTCTGTAAAAAAAAAAAAATCTCAAAAACAACAAAAAAAATTTATGTATTGTTTTGCTTGGATTAATGTTTTTCTTTTCAGGTTAAAGTTCATTGTTAACAGTTCACTTTAAGATCAACTGTTCAATTTAACTGTAAAAAACAAAACAAAACACAAAAAACAACCAAAAAAGTGTTTTTAGGTATTGTTTACTTGTAGTCATGTTTTCCTTTTCAGGTTAAAGTTAATTGTTAACCTGTAGAAAATGAACTGTTATAATAATAAAAAAAAAAAAAAAGCCTCAATGATGATGAAATAAAATCTCGATGATGAGATGAAATGAAGTCACTTATAGTGACAATTCTGAGAGGCATATTAAAAAAATATTCTTTAATTTATATACGTTGTTTTTCTCAGGTTTAAGTTAATTAACAGTTCACTTTCTACAGGTTATAACCCCCCCTAAAAAAAAAAAGAAAACACCAAAAAATTTTAATGTGTATGCATGTTTTTTTTCCTTTTCAGGTGAAAGTTCATTGTTAACCGTTCATTGTAAGTTCAATATTAGCAGTTCAAACCCCCCCCCCCATCACCACCACCACCACACACACACACACACACACACAAAAACAATCAATAGTATAGTTGCTTGAATTAATATTTTTTTCTTTTTCAGGTTAAAGTTGATTGTTAACAGTTCACTTTAAGTTCAACTGTTGAAATTTACTGTTCCAAAAAAACCCATATAAAACACACACATAAAAAAAACAGAAAAAGAACAAAACAAAGTTTGTATGTATTGTTTGCTTGTATTAATGTTTTTCAGGTTCAAGTTAATTAACCTGTAGAAAATAAACTGTTATTTGTTTTAAAATGTCTCAGTGATGATGAAATAAAATCTCAATGATGAGATGAAATAGTCACTTATAGTGACAATTCTGAGAGGCATATTAAAAAAACATGTATTGTTTACTTGTATATATATATTATTTTTCTCAGGTTTAAGTTAATTAACAGTTCACCTTCAACAGGTTGTATAAAAAAACAGAAAAATAACCAAAAATATTGTGTGTATGCATCTTTTTTTCCCTTTTCAGGTTAAAGTTAATTGTTAACTGTTCACTTTAAGTTCAACTGTTCAAACAAAAAAACCCCACAAAAACAACAAAACAAAGTTGGCATGTATTTTTCTTGTATGAATGTTTTTCTTTTCAGGTTTAAATTCATTAACACTTCACTTTCTACAGATTTTAAGAAAAACAAAAAAAAAACTCAAAAAGGTTTTATGTATTGTTTGCTTGTTGTGTTTTTCTTTTCAGGTTAAAGTTAATTGTTGAACTGTTTTTTTTTTTGTTTTGTTTTTTTAAATGCCTCGATGATTAAATCAAATCTCAATGATGAGATGAAATAGTCATTTATAGTGACAATTCTGAGAGGTATATTAAAAAAATATAGTATTGTTTGCATGTATTAATGTTTTTGTTCTCAGGTTGAAGTTCATTAACAGTACACTGTTGGTGAACAAATGGTTCATCAAGTGAGAATAAATGTGTTGTTGTTACCTAAAGGTCACACACTACTCGGTGTGTGTGAACCAGAGGTGCTGAACACAACAAAACAACACATGATATAAACTTGTTCTTCTTCCATGTTCACAACTAACTGTGTTTTTCTCTCTGAGGTTTGTTCCTGGATCAAACGGAGCATCTACATCATGAAAACCATCAAGTATTTTTGACCACAGACAAGATCATTACCAATAAATCATCATTAACTGAAAAGTATTTTCTGTCATTTGTTTACAGTAAAGTGTTTATATTTGTCTGTATTTTACAGCAGTTAGATTAAATTAACTTGATTCAGTCATTTAAATTCAGAACATCAGATGTATGAGAAGGTTTGAATTTTTTATAACTTTTACTAATTTACTGTGCAGTAAATATATTTATTTAGTATAATGTTAAATGTAGTGTTAACTTTATATTGTTTAAATAAAATGTCAAATTAGGAAAGATGTTTTGTCGTTTTTTTAAGGAATAGAACTATGTTTATGTTAAATATGATAGATGTGACTTAATTTATCAAGTAGAAGGAAGGTTTATGGGTCTGGTCTAGTAAGACAAAGTACTGAGCAGTAATACTGATCATATCTGTCTAAATATAATTATAAAATATCTCTAGACTTATAGATGTAATATATATGAGCTATTAAATAATAAATCAGAGTTTAGGTCGAAGCAAGTACTTTAAAATGACATTTAGTATTAAAATTAAATTAGAATCTTTAACAAAGAAACGGTCAGAAAAAATATATACAACAGTTATTGAAGGTTTGGAAAAAAAGTAAGCCAAAAAATATTAAAGGAAACTGCAAATACTTAACTCTTATCACATTTTTCTCAATGAGTACATAAAAAAAAAAAACTGTTCCTAGTTTTAATCTTACTTTTAAAACATGTTGGTTTCTGATACTGCAGTAAGAATCCAAATAACTAATAGAATGAAGTGTTTGTTTTAGTTTAAACCATATTACAATGCTGATAAACAGTCTTTGGCTGCATAAGTTTAATTTATATATTTAATACACAGGTCTACTGTTATAATAAATGTCATATAAAATCATACATTTTGATTATGAAATACAGGGTGTTTCAAAAAAGCATAATTTTAAATGTACATATCTATGGTCATTAAGGTGAGTGGTAAAATTACTGGTGCCAAACATAATATAATTTCTGCACTGTAGGAGCCGTTTCTTTATTTTCCATTGAGTTAATTTACCTGCCATGTCTAACAATCCCTTTTGTATATTGGTGGTTTTGAATTGGGCTCCCAGTCAGCCACTTCCTCACATGCTCTCCCAGTTTACTCACCTTTGACCTGTAGAGGGCACAGGTGAGTAAACTGGGAGAGCACCTGAGGAAATGGACTGGCCCAAACCTGAATTTAATGCTCAGTTTGAAAAGGCTAAATGAGCTTTGTACAATTTGTATATGTAACCAGACAAGAAAACATTTTGAAAAGCCAACCTTAGTCTTAGTTCTTCTTGGATTTTGGCCATGCACATCAATCAACACCAAACGTGACAAAACATATGGATTTTAATCGAATAGTCAATTCACACTGACTGTATGTAGAAAAGATTAATACAAGTGATTTATGTCAGCTAGTCCTGCACTAGCCTCCTAATGTTAGTACTACTACATACAACCATTTTGAAAGGTCTGCATAAATTTTTTTAAAAGTTCATCTTATTCTAGGTAATGAAGCCAGTCTTGAAGAGAAAAAATGCATTTTAACCATAACACTTTATTTTTGGCAGAAGATTGGAATTGACAATGGTAACAGAATCACACACACAATTTGTGTGCCATGTGTGTTCAGCATACCAGTCCTTGTGAAAAGATGTTGATCATTCACATTCTGAAGGAATTCTTATGGAATTATAGATGACACTGATTAGGTATTGTAATCAGTTTTCCTTGGTGTTGCAAACAATTGTTATATGACTATGGGAGTTAAAACAATTTTTTTCCCATAAATTGCTCCCCGCACCTCCGCCACCCCAGGGCAAAATTTCTAAAACCGCCACTGTACATGTAAACAAGTAGAACCAAAGGCTGGCACAAATCAAAACACGTAAGTAGAGGGACAACCAATTAGACATGAACACGAACAGGACCGCCTTGAACTCCACCTGTGGGTGGGGAAATGAACATGGCATGAAATATTGCCAAATGTAGTTGTGTAAACAAATGGACATTAGACTTTAGGCTGATGCGTCATCGTTGATCAATTGTGTATTTTACATGTGATGTCAATAAAGCTGCAAAAACCTAAAGCTGTGATGATCTGGACCTTCCTGATTGTCTCGCCTCAATTTATCCTTGAAGACGAACCCAAGCCGGGGCTTTCAAAGACCAAGTTTCTTTTATTTGGTGCTGTGACCCGGATAGAATGACTCCAAAAGCAAGGGTCCAAGGTTAATGGATAGTGGCTCTTTAGTTAGGGTCGACCAATACATCGGCCAGCCGATATATCAGGCTGAATTTTGAGTTTTTAAGGTGTATCGGCATCGGCCGATTCTCATGTGTTTTCGTCGCTTCTCTGCTGTTAGTGTACAAGTATACACTAACAGTAAGTGTACACAATGTTGATGTACACTAACAAACACTTAACATGCAGGTGGAAAAACACAACTAGTAAGTTCTCCAGTTGCCCAGATTATTTTATTTTTACATAGTTGTTGTATTACTGTTTACACTTTCCATACTTTCAAAGTTATTTTCACTTTGAAAGTAATCATTATGCAGTGTGGACTGTGCACAATATGTTACTTGTTCGTAATTTTAATTGTTTAAATGTTTATTTTATGTTCTACAGGTTGTTTAAAAGCACAAATACACTTCTTATTTAGCAAAAATACAAAGATATTTTTATTTTGGACATTAGTTGATTATTCGAGTGGTTCAAAGTGCATACAATGCACAATTCTTGATATATTTTTATTTAAATTGTTTTTTAGTTTGTATTGCTGCTTGCACAATACTGAATTTCAAAGTGAAAATGGCTCCCCTAAAATAATGAATGTGTAAACAGTAATACAAAAAAACCCATAAAAATATACAAAAAATGGACATTGTATGCACTTTGACCCACTCTAATAATCAAGTTATGTTCAAAATAAAAATATCTTTGCATTTTTTGCAAAAATAAAGTGTCTCCGTGATTTTAAACAACCTGTGTAACATAAAATAAATATTTAAAACAAAGTTACAAACAAGTAACATATTGTGCACAGTGCACAAGACTGACATACTTATGTATTTTAAATGTAAGTAGTATTTTAAGTTCAACCTCAATTTTTTTTTATTTGTTACTGTTAAATGTTAAATTTTTAACTTGGGACCTGGAATGTTTGTCATTTAAATGTTTGTTTTTTAACCCATATCGACACCAAATATCGGCTTAAGGAAATCAGCAGTCCATATCGGCCAAAGGTGATGGAAAAAATCTGCATCGGCCATTAAAAAACCTGTATCGGTCGATCCTTACTCTTTAGCCCAATCACCGATAAAGATTGGCGGAGGTCCACTGCAGACAATTCCAAGGCTGACCAAAAACAACTATAAGATAAGCAGAATACCTTTTTGATATAAATCAAGAAATTCTGCATTTGGGAACTCTAAATTGAATTGAATTGTCTCAGGGAGGTAATTCTCCAATCTCTAAAAGTGTAAGGAATGTGGTAATATGGCATAAATGAGATTGAATTGGCAATGTTGTGTGGTTGAGAGATTTCCACCTGTACAGTACACCAAAGCACATAGAGTATTCAGATGGGGACAGATAATAAGGCAATGGTTACTCATTTGTGTTAATAAGGACATAAAGATTCTATTCGGGGTATTACATACTGTGTGTTTGACATGGAATATTAAATTACTTTGCTATAAAGGATCCTCCCTTACTCTATAAAATACCTACCAAGGGTGGTCTTCAAATTGAGGATCTCATAGGAAAACAAAAAACATTTGTAAAAGATAAAAAATAAAACAAGAATATTGATGGTCCTCTGACTAATTCCAGCCTTTTGCATGCCTGCTTTAAGCTCTTATCTGTCGCCATTTTCTTTACATAGTTCCAAAGCATGCAGGGCCTATGTAACCTTTAAAAGGGCTGATCACTTCGATCGATGACTCTAAAGGAGCATAGACAATTTTGGGCCAGTCTGGAAAAAGTGACTGATGAGGGGGCCAGAGTGATGATGACACTGATAAGATAAGTCATACAACTGTCATGGCCTGCGCCTCGGACATGGTGCAGGGGATAAAGTGCAGCAAACTGTAATTGACCAGCTCTTGGAAAACGCGGATATTATGTGCTTGCAAGAGACATTTCTGGGCAAACAAGATCTTGACAAATTAAACTCTGTCAACGAGAACTTCCACGGTGCTGGGGAGTCCACTACTGACCTAAGCAACTGTCTAGTACGTGGCAGGATCCCTGGGGGAGTGGCTATACTGTGGCACAAGAAATATGATTCTATGATCAGTGTGATCAGGCTTGATGTGGACTGGGGAATTGCCATCAAAGTTGTTCATAATGATAAGGTGTTTTTAATTTTAAATGTATATACCTCTTATGAATGTTATAATAATGAAGATGACTATGCTAACAGGCTTGCTTTTATGAGCTCGGTTATTAAGGAAACCGCATATACATGTATATTTATTGTGGGGGACATGAATGCTGACATCTCTGATGATAGATCCTTGTTTGGACAACACCTAAAACAGTTTTGTCAGGATAGTAAAATGGTTCTTTATAGCAAAGTGCTGCTGCCACACATAACTGAAGCATGGCACACAACATCTTGGCTGGATCATTGTGTATGTACAGCTGATGCCCACGATTGTATTGATAAAATTGAGATTATGTATGGCATGGCTACAGCAGATCACACTAATCTAGTCTAGTGAGACTAATTAGTCTCACTAATTTTAAATATTGAAAGCATACCTGATATGATGAGCTGTGATAAGTAAGCAGTGAGTAGAAAACTAGATTGGTCCAAAATGTGTGCCCCAAGGGTCAGTCCTTGGGCCTATTTTGTTTAGGTTATCTATGCTCCCTTTAGGCAACATCATTAGAAATCATGGCATTAATTTTCTACGCGGATGACACACAGCTATATTTATAAATTAAACCTGATCATACCAGGCACATAGATAAACTAAGTACATGTGTCCAAGACATAAAGACATAAAGTCATTATAATTGGCCCTAAAAATGCAAGAGACTCCCTAACTGACTGAGTCGGATCCGGTCCAAGGTCGGGGCTGGCGGCAGGGTTCGATGTCTAATCTGGGGTTGGGGCTGGCAGCTAGAAACGTGGCCAGTATGCGGTCCAGGGTCAGGGCAGGTGGCGAGGAGTGTAACGGAATCCGGTCCAGGTTCAGTATAAACAGGGTCAGGTAGAATACAGAGGCAGGAGACAAGGTCAGGCAGAAACAGGTCGGAACACAGGCAGGAAACAGAGGTCGGGCAAAAACAGGTCTGGTACACAGAACACGGAACACAAAAATACGCGGGAATATCAGAGGATAGGATCGTGATAATCTGGCAAGGGACACAGGACAGAATGAGGTGTTAAAAACACCTGATGAGCCCAGCTGAGCTCATCAGGTGCGTTGTATCACTAATCAACCTTGAAAAGCAAAACAGGGTGAAAGGTGAAAGAGACCAGGAAGTGAGAAAAACACAGAGACAGAGAGAAACAGAGAAAACAAAAGGCTCAAAGATACAGAATATGACAGAACCCCCCCCCCCGACCACCCAGGGGCGTCTCCAGATGTCACACACAAAAAAAATTTCTTCATCCAACCACGGGAGGGCAGTGGGGGTCCTGGAGGAGGGCTAGTATTCTTCAGAGAAATCAGAATTCATGTCATAATCAACCCCCACTTCGTCGTCAATGTTCATTGTGACGGCCCCAGGCCTGCGGGGGTCTCTGTTGCTGCTGCTTCTCTCTCTCTCTCTCTCTCCCTGTGTGCAGGTGGGCAGCTCCTGATTGGGTGTGGCCCTGGCCCCTCCTCTAGACCTGGGCTATTTAAACAGATCAAAGCCACCTGGTCGCTCTCTCTGTTCATGCTCCCTGGCCACCATGCTGCTGCCTTCATTAGTTTAGTTTGATTTATTTACACATCCACTCACCACACATACTACAACACATTTGCATCCACACTGACTCACACATGCACGTTTATATTGTTTAAATAAATGTTGTTAAACTTTTTACTTTTGTGTGGTCTCCCCTCTTTGTTACCACTCCTTGAGCAAGGGTGGTGACATCATATCCTCATAATCAGAATAAAAGTCAGAATGACCCCCTTGAGAGGGCATACCTTCAAAATCTCTCAGGTCTTCTTCCTCGTCCTCGTCCATAGACACGTCGGAACCCTCTTCCTTATTGGATGAAGGGGTTGGATTGACCGCAGGTGGCGCCCTCTGGTGCCTGGAGGTGGAAGGTTGGTCCGGGTGAGAAGCGTGAAACTCAGTAATGAGATCGTTATCCAGGATCTGATGGGCAGGAACCCAGGTCCTCTCCTCTGGTCCATAGCCTTCCCAGTTAACCAGATATTGCAGTCCTCTTCCCCAACGTCTGGAACGAAGCAATCTTTGTACCGTATAGGCTGGCGCGCCGTCAATCGTCCTGGGGAAAGGTGGAGACTGAGAAGGACCCATTAGCGGGCTTTCAGTAACAGGTTTGAGTTTGGAAATATGGAAGGAAGGATGAATCATCATAGAACGAGGAAGGGTTAGTCTAACTGCCACTGGGTTAATTACTTTCTCTACTGTGAAAGGTCCGATAAATTTAGGAGAAACTTTCTTTGATTTAACCCTCAATGGAAGATCCTTAGTGAAAAGCCAAACCTTCTGACCCACCTTGTAAGCAGGTCCCTGGGACCTCTTCTTATTAGCATACCGAGTTTGTCTATTAATGGAGTGCAGCAAAGTGGCACAAGCATCCTTCCAGACTTTCTTACATTTCCTCAAAAAGGAATCCATAGAAGGGCAACTAGAATTGATCTCCAGGTCAGGAAATAGAGGAGGTAAATAACTGTTATCCACCTCAAACAGGGTCAACCCCGTGGAAGAATTTATCAGGGTATTGTGAGTGTATTCCACCCGCAATAGCTGTTTGGCCCAACTTCCCGGGTTCTTAGATGTCGTACAACGGAGCAGAGACTCCAGTTCCTGGTTCGCTCTTTCAGCTTGTCCATTAGTCTGGGGGTGGAACCCTGAGGAAAGACTTACAGAGGCCCCAATTAATTTACAAAACTCCCTCCAGAAGGAGGAAGTAAACTGTGGACCCTGATCTGACACTATATTTGAAGGCAGTCCATGAATCCTGAAGACATGTTGCAACATGATCTGAGCTGTTTCTTTGGCTGATGGTAGTTTATGAAGAGGAATGAAATGTACCATCTTACTGAACCTGTCAACAACAGTAAAGATTGTGGTGTTACTGTCAGACAGAAGCAATCCAGTAACAAAGTCAAGGGACACATGAGACCAGGGGAGATGAGGCACAGGAAGAGGCTGAAGATGACCAGCAGGAGCATTCCTCAAACTCTTATTCTGAGAACAAACAGGACAGGCGTTAACATAGGTGGTGACGTCCTCCTTCAATGAAGGCCACCAAAACCTCCTTCGTACCACTTCGATGGTTCTATTGATTCCTAGATGACAGGACAGATTTGACCCATGAAGCCACTGCAAAAGTTCACTTCTGAAAGAGAGAGGGACAAACAGGTGAGAGACAGGGCAGTTACTAGGTCCAGGTTCAGTCTCCAAAGCAACCTTAATTCTTTCCTCAATGTCCCATCTCAGAACTGCAATCCTGGACGAACTTGGTAGGATGGGTTCAGGATCCCCCTCCTCCTCTCCAAAAGAGTGGAATTGCCGAGATAAGGCATCAGGCTTTAGATTATGAGCTCCTTGACGGTACGAAAGGCAAAAATTAAACCAGTTAAAAAACAACGACCATCGTGCTTGACTTGAATTGAGTCTCATGGCAGTTCTAAGGTATTCTAGGTTCTTGTGGTCGGTCCATACCACAAAGGGTTCCTTAGCACCTTCCAGCCAGTGCCTCCACTCCTCCAATGCTAGCTTAACCGCCAGAAGCTCCCAATTCCCAATGTCATCATTATGTTCTGCAGGGGATAAACGCTTTGAAAAGAAGGCACAAGGATGCATCTTATTATCGGTGCTGCTTCTCTGCAACAGCACGGTCCCAACTTCCACACTGGAAGCATCAACCTCCACAACAAACTGTCGGGCCAGATCGGGGAATTGGAGTATTGGGGCGGAACTGAAAAGGCTCTTGAGCCTCAAAAAAGCCTGTTCTGCTTCCGGGTTCCACTGAAAAGAAACCTTGGAAGAGGTTAGTGCACTGAGTGGAGCAGCGATGGTGCGTTATCCCCAAATTAACCTTCGATAGAAGTTTGCAAACCCCAGGAACCGTTGGAGCTGCTTGCGAGTCTCCGGAACAGGCCATTCGGTTACAGAGGTTACCTTTGTGGGATCCATCTGAAGCTGGTCCTGACCCACAATGTAACCTAGGAAGGAGACAGATGAAGCATGAAATTTACACTTCTCCGACCTTTACATAAAGGGAGTTTGAGGAGTCTCTGAAGTACTTGTTGTACATGGTGCACATGTTCCTCTTCAGAGCGGGAGAAGATCAGAATGTTGTCAAGGTAAACAAACACAAACTTGTTCAACATATCCCTAGAACCTCATTAATGACACTCTGGAACACAGCAGGAGCCCAAAAGGCACTACCAAATATTCATAATGACCTGAAGGTGTGTTAAATGCGGTTTTCCACTCATCCCCCTCTCTGATACGAACCAGATGATATGCATTCCTGAGGTCCAACTTGGTAAACATGGTCGCTCCTTGCAGAAGCTCGAAGGCTGAGGAGATGAGTGGCAAGGGATATCTGTTCTTAACAGTGATATCATTTAAACCTCTATAATCAATACAGGGTCGTAATGTCTTGTCTTTTTTGTCAACAAAGAAGAACCCTGCTCCTGCCAGAGAAGAGGAGGGTCGAATAATTCCTGCAGCTAAAGTATCATTGATGTTTGCCAGTCCAAATGAGGATTATGCCGGCGGAGCCACTGGTAACCTAAAATCACAGGAAGATCAGGTGAGTTCATAACAAAAAATGTAATTGTCTCAAAATGATTACCAGCAGTAACCATTGGCACAGGCTCCATTTGATGGGTGATTCTTGCCAACAAATGCCCATCTAACGCATGGGCTACTACTGGTTTCTTTAATGGAGTGACAGACAGCCCTAACTGTTCAACCAGTTCCTTGTCCATAAGATTGCTGTCAGCCCCAGATTCGATGAAGGCGGAAATGGTCAAAGGCTGACCTTTAGGTCAAAGCTGAACACAAAATAAGGGTCGGGGAGTGGGGGCAGAGGACGTGGAATGGCTCAACTATATGTCCCCTTTTAATGCTGAGCTCGTCCTTTTAACGGACATCCCTGAATATAATGACCAGCCCTCCCACAATACAGACACAGATTCTCCTTACGACGTCGGTCTCTCGTTCCTGAGGGGTGAGCCTGGATCGACCCATCTGAAAAGGATCTCCCTCTCATTTGTGGGAACTGTGAGAAGAAGCCTCTGGGTCCCTGAGTGCGTCGCATGGTTCTCTTCTTTCTCTTATTCGGGTGTCCAGTATAATTGTTAACCGGATTAGCTCTTCAAGGCTTGTGGGGTCATCATGCAGTGCCAGCTCATCCTTCAGTTCAGAATTGAGGCTTCTATGGAACAAGGCACGGAGAGCCTTATCCTCCCACCCGCATTCGGCAGCCACAATGCGAAAAGTGATAGCATACTGAGCTACAGGAGTGTTCCCCTGTTTTAGTGACATCAGCTTGGCCTCTGCCTCTCTACCTCTGACCGGGTGATCAAAGACCAGTAGCACCTCACTCACCAAACGATCGTAATCGGTCCGTAATTCTGGATGCTGGGTGGAAACAGCCAGAGCCCATGCTGCTGCCTGCCCGGATAGCAAACTCATAATAAAAGCTGTCTTTGCCTCACTGGTAGTGTAACTGAGTGGCTGTTTATCAAAGTCGTGTTTAGGAATTGTGTATTCTGACATTAGGTCTGTGAAGAATTTGAGTGTGTCTTCCATGAACAAGTGTTGTAGCTGAGATATGCCATTTTCCCTCCATTTTGTGAATACAGAACTACCAATTGAAGGTGGAAGACCTGGGTTGAGGATAAAGGGGAGAGCCTCGAGATCTTGCCAAAATTCCCACAGAATTTTTTTGCATCCTGCCAAGCCTGTAGAGTGTTGTAAACTACACGTTTTCTGTATTTGAGGTAGTAAATGTATGTTGTTAATGAATGGTAGCCAAGTTGTGAGGGTAGGGGCACAGAGTCCCTCTTCTATGTCTATCCAATATACTTTACATTTTTGGACCCAGCTAATTAGGCCCTTAATTTAGGCTGTCCAATAGTATATCTGTAAATCTGGTAATGTCAGTCCTCCTTTCTCCTTAGACTTTGTCAAAGTTTTAAAAGCTATTCTTGGTGGGGAGTTTTTCCAAATAAAAGAAGTTAACAAGTTATTTATAGATTTAAAGAAAGATTTACCCAGATAGCAGGGCAGTGACTGGAATAAATAACTAAAACGGGGCAGAACATTCATTTTTATTATGTTGATTCGTCTGAGGAATGATATGGGGAGCATTTTCCAGTGTTCTAGGTCTTGCAGAATTTTTTTAAGCAGTGGAATGCAATTTATGATGTAAAGATCTTTAAGGTTTATTGTCACTTTCACGCCAAGACACTTAAAGCTGTTGTGAGCCCAGGTGAATGGTGAGATGGCCCTGAGTTTACTCGTAACTGATGAGTTAATTAGTAAGGCATTGGACTTTGTCAGGTTGATTTTGTACCAGAAATATTTCCAAATTTAGTGATAAGTTCTAATACTGCAGGGATTGATTGCTCAGGATTAGTTACATATATCGTCAGCATACAATGACATTTTGTTCTCTGTTTTCCCGAGTCAACACCAGTAATAACCTCATTAGTCCGTATAGCCTCAGCGAGTGGTTTAATTGCGAGATTAAATAAAGATGACGACAATGGGTACCCCTGCCGGCAGCCCCGAAATAGATCGAATGTTTCTGTGAGGGTACCATTTATGCATATTTTGGCTCTTGGATTGCTATACATAGATCTGACCCATCCAATGCATTTTTCACCAAGGTAAAATTTCTCCATAACGGCAAACAGGTAGGACCACTCAACCCTGTCGATCGCTTTTTCTGCGTCAAGCGAAAGTCATAAAGCTGTTCTGTTATGCAGGGTCGAGTGGTCAATTATATTTAGAAGCCTACGGATATTATCAGAAGCATAACATGCTTTCATAAACCCGGTCTCGAGTGGGGTTGATGATCTGTGGCAGCAAGTGTTCTAGCCTGCGTGCAATTAATTTTGATATTAACTTAAGGGAAATTGGGCGAAATGATGCACAGTCAGTAGCATCTCTATCCTTCTTGTGTATTAGTGTTATTATTGCTGTCTTCATAGTTTCTCGTAGATTTACAGATGCAAAGAAATCAGTTATCATAGGCATAAAAATTGGCGCAATTTGCGTCCAGAAACCCTTATAGAATTCTATTAAGAATCCATCTAAACCTGGAGTTTTTCCAGAGGCATTGACTTGATTGCACATAGTACCTCCTCTGGCGTAAATGGAGCACCCAACTGTTCCTTTTTTTCCTCTGAAATGGAGGGTAGGTGCAGTTTTTCCAAAAAACCATGAATGTTAACTTCGGAAGGATTTTGTGATGTGTAAAGCTGTGTATAAAATTTAAGAAATGAAGATTCAATTGATTTTGTATCATATTTCAGCTGGCCTGCAGCGTTTGTGTGCATTTTATTGTGTTTTTTGCATGTTCTTTTTTAAGTTGGTAAGGTAGGAGTCTACTGTGTTTATTACCATATTCATGGTATCGCTGTCGAGTGAAGAACATGCATTTCTTGATATGTTCTGTTTGAATGATATTAGCAGCATCCCACATCACTGCCGGGGTAACCGGGTAGTGTGCGTTATCTGTCCAATATTCCTCTAACCATTTTCTAATATTATTGCAAGCTTCAGAGTCTGAGGTGTGACGCATTGACAGGGTTTATACAGAGATTCTTTAGTTGAATTTACTACCGTTTTACTACCTTTTTCACTCCCTCCACAATATTTTTTACTACCAACACGGCGTTAAACTGTAGCAGCAAAGTCAGCAAATCAGGGTAGAAGAAACGTGATAATAACATACAGTTTTATACTGTAAAAACAATATCTCATTAAAAAATTAATTGGAAACAAATGAGGGGGGGGGCATAAGTTAGCCCTGTCCTCTCAGACGTGTGTCAATGACGTGATTATATCGTGCCAGTTGTTATGGTAACATCACTAACAAAAAACACCAAAACAAAGCAGAAGAGGAAATCACAAGACTCGATGTGGACAAGGGATAACGAAATGCATTAGAAAATCTTGACCGATTGCTGAGCCTCATTGAAGTCGGTCACTGAGGAAAGAAGTTGTTTTGTCGACTCAAACATAAATGGTAAATGGACTGCATTTATATAGCACTTTTCCACCTTCATGATGCTCAAAGCGCTTTACATTAGCCTCTCATTCACCCATTCACACACACACTCATACACCAGTAGGTTTCTCAGGTCTAAGGTCAGTCCTACTGGGGGCCTAAGTCAGGGTTCAGTGTCTTGCCCAAGGACACTTCGACATGTGGACAGCCAGAGCTGGGACGCGAACCAACAACCTCTCGGTCATTGGGCAACCCACTCTACCAACTGAACCACAGCCACCCATACACACACTGTGGCGCTTCAGTCACTTTTTAAAACGAGGTCGAGCAATATTATGTTAAAAGCTCATTTTAAATCGTCACACATAGAGAAAATATTTGATATTTCAGTAAATTCTGCTGCTAAATATGGTGTAAAAAAACTTAACGATTACCACCAGTCTGCTGTTCTGCATAAAGTCCTTTTGCCATAGTCCACCTGTCATGTGGATAACACAACTCATCCACCGCACTTTTGGATTTCATGGTGGAAACTTACTGTCCCAGTCTAGCTGCTATAGAAGTTCTAGCTTTGTGTGTAGTTTATGTTTTGAGCAAATAAGGCGTACCACAGATTAATTGAGGAAGCATCTTAAATCAATCCAAAATAACATCACAGAACAAGAATGGATACCCTGTTTACCTGTTCTGTTCAGCTGTTTCATTTCTTTGAAATTTTTGAGCAAAAACAAAGAAAGTAACGCAATAATACTTTTCCTGGTAACTATTTACTTTGTTAGTGGAGTAATGCAGATAGTAACACAAATACTTTTTTGGGGAAGTAACTAGTATTTGTAATTAATTACTATTTCAAAGTAACTTACTCAGCACTGGTCCCATCACAAAACAGACACAGCGGTAGCTGCTCGTTTTGTCCCTGCATCCTTGTTTGATGGCTATTCGATTCCATGTGTGATTTCACCACCTTCACCTCCATCCACGTACAATTTATAGCTTTCTTACATACGTGGTGTTGCGACCTAGAAGGATTTCATATAATTTCTAGTTAATTAATATGAAAGAAGGTCTTAGTAAGAACATTTTATTTCAATGTATTTTTTATTTGCATTGTATTACATTTGACACTGAAGGTTAAAGTTCATGATGATGACATCATCAGTGTGCACGAGCGAATGTAAGGGACGAAAAGAAGAAAGAAAACGTGCTCGAGCTGTAAAGAAAAAGAAAACCAAAAAAACGAGAGAGCTGTATTGTTCATGTAAACTCCAAACGAACTGAAAGTAAAGTTGCCTTAAAAGAAGACCGGAGACTTGTCTTTTCTTTTTTGAGGGTGCAACATGATCTTGGTGTTTCCGCCCGGTTTGGAGTTTTTCACCGTGAACAAAGCCGAGTCTTGAGTAATGAAGCAAGCTGAAGCTAGCTGCTAACTGATGTCAAAACGCATAGCCAAGCAGTGAAGGTAAACGCTTCTATCATGTCTAAAGTACAACTGATGTCGTCTGACTGGGAAAAGGTTGTTAGTGAGATTGAAGAAAAGTTACTCACACTGTCAGCTCCGGATTTGAATGATATTTGCGCAGCACTTGATTTAGCTTTGGATCAAAATGAGAAAGGCTCAGCTCGTATCATGAGGAGACATATTCTTCAGTATGTGGAAGGTGATACCGTTACTTCAAGGGAAGATGAAGGAATGTCTGTGTTACTACATCTAAATGATACGATTGATGAAGTTAAAAAGAAAATTAGCAAAAATAATGAGCCATTGTCTCAACAAATGGCGCAACAGCTCTATCATGTGGACGAAGTTATTATTGCAGCAAGTAATGCAATTAAGCACGGAGAAAGCGTTTATGCTGCGAATGCTACAAAAGCAACCCCTGTAGCTACTCAAAACACCTCTCCGGTGCATCCACTGTACCGAAGAAACTTGAAAATATTGGGACAAATTGGAGAACCAAATCAAAAAGATAAATTAACCTACTCCAGCCTTGAAAGACAAATTGAAAGGGCATTGAAAAAAGGATATGATGAAGGAGAAGTTGTTGAAGCAGTAATTCATGCTATTGTTCCAGGAACAAAACTGAAAAGTTATCTGGAAAGTAGAGTTGATTTGACATTACAAGCTCTCAGACAAATATTACGAACTCACTACGTTGAGAAAGATGCCACAGAACTGTATCACTTCCTCACACGTGCTGTACAGGAGCCTAAAGAAACTCCTATCCAATTCTTGTTACGAGCTATGGATCTGAGACAATAAATTTTCCTCTCTTCAGAGAGAGCAAAGTCTGGTTTAAAGTATGGCTCAGAGCTCATCCAGAGTCAGTTTCTTCAGACAGTGCTCACTGGCCTCCACGATGACACCATGCGAATGGATATGAAGCCATTCTTACAAAATGCTAAGATCACAGATGAGGTTCTCTTGGAGAAAATGACTGCTGCATATAATCTAGAAATGGAAAGGAAAAATAAGCTGTCAGCTACATCTAAGATAAGAATGGCCAAAGTGGCAGCAGTGAGTGAAGAAAATGAAGAGGTTGACAAAGAAAGCAGTGCATACAACGCCAACAGTAAGACTAAACAATGTGAAACAACCAAACGAGATACACTGATGGAAAAGCTTGATCAAGGTAATAAAGCCATGTGTGAAGCACTACAGAAGCTCACCACTCACATTGCCAGTCTTCAACAGACAATTACACCTTCACCGATGAAAGTGGGTGGACAGCCAGAACGAAAATATCGCCCTCAGCCTAAGAACACAAACATCAGACGGTGTCAACAATGTCAAGCATCCAATCCAGATGGGAGATGTGACCACTGTTACAAGTGTGGCAGCACAGACCACTGGGCTTCAGGTTGTAAGAAAAGATTCTCAGCCAACACAGCTAAGATTGAGATCAGGCTTCATCCTGAAGGGAAGATGGACCAAGCAGACCTGTTCAACCTAAGAGCACCCCTCACGGGCAAGCAGCGGCAAATGGCAAAGCTGGTAGGAAAGAGGTGCTTGGTTCGTGCGTCCTTAGGAGGGGTAGACACTGGAGTACTGTGGGACACCGGGTCTCAAGTATCGATAGTGGGGACGACCTGGAGAAAGAAATACCTGCCTGATGCTGAAGTTAGGTCAGTGAATGAGTTACTGGAAGGTGGAGCTTTAGAGCTTTCGGCTGCTAATGGGACCAGCGTTCCATATGAAGGATGGATTGCGACTGAGTTCAGCCTATCCAAAAATGCTGTAGCTGGAATGAGTGACGCACCTGTCCAGGTACCAATTCTGATTACCAGTGCTGACCTTGAACGCCCCATCATTGGATTTAATGTGATTGAAGAACTAGCACAGAGAAGTGACACCTCTGAAGACTGCATCCCACCAGGTCACATGGTGAACAGATTATGCGCAGCATTGGAGGTAAAGCGCAAGACTGCAAGAGCTGTTTTATCAGTTTTAAAGAAACAAAAACCTGACGATCAACCCCACATAGCCAGAGTGGGAAGAGTACCAGTGACCATCCCAAAGAATAAAGTGGTGGCAGTGCAGTGTGGATGTCTGAATAACAGTGTTGTGAGTACACCATTTTTGATGCTGGAGCCAAATGAAGAAGCACCGTGGCCAGCAGGCTTAGTGATTAGAGAACAATTGATTCAACTCACTCCAGATGATAAAGCTAAAGTTGAAGTGACTGTTGAGAACATGACGGACAATGATGTTGTACTTTGCAGCCGTACTATACTGGGTTGGTTACACAGTGTTGAGGCCATCTATCCACCACAGGCTAAGTGTATGGAGAGTCCGCTAACTCAGTCTTCAGTCCACAGAGTTTCCCTGCCAGTGGAGTCCAGCCAAGTCACAGCAGCTGAACCCTGGGATCCACCAGTGGACCTGAGCCATCTGACGAGTGAACAGCAGCTGCAGGTAAAGCAAATACTCAGAGAAGAATGTGATGTGTTTGCAAAAGATGACTGGGATACAGGATGTATAAAAGATCTTGAATTGGATATACAGCTAAAAGACAATGTACCTGTGCAAAAAAACATACAATGCAATTCCTAGACATCTTTATCAGGAAGTGAAAACACACATACAGGATTTACTCCACAGAGGCTGGATCCAGAAGTCTTGTTCTTCTTATTCCTCGCCTGTTGTATGCGTCAGAAAGAAAGATGGTGGGCTACGCTTATGTATCGACTACAGACTGCTGAATGAGAAAACAATGCCCGACAGACATCCAATTCCAAGAATACAGGAGATTCTGGAAAACCTGGGAGGCAATTCCTGGTTCACAGTACTGGACCAGGGAAAGGCTTATCACCAGGGATTCATGAGTAAGAAAAGCAGGCCATGTACGGCATTCATAACACCATGGGGGCTCTATGAATGGGTGAGGATCCCATTTGGCCTTACTAACGCCCCCGCTGGATTTCAACGCTACATGGAAGGATGTCTGGGAGGTCTCAGAGATGAAGTTTGTGTCCCATATTTGGATGATGTCCTAGTCTTTAGTCCTAGCTTTGACCAACACATCCAAAATGTGAGAAAAGTGCTGCAGCGACAACGAGAATGTGGCATCAAGCTGAGACCAAAGAAATGTGATTTCTTCAAGCGTGAGGTCTGTTATGTGGGACGAATAATCTCTGCAGATGGATACAAAATGAATCCCAAAGAGGTGGAAGCTGTGCAGGCACTGAAACATGAGAGACCAGCTACAGTGAGAGAGGTGAGAAAGCTCATGGGTTTCCTCAGTTATTACAGATCTTATATTCAAGACTTCTCTAGAATAGCTAAACCTCTGTACGAACTGTTGGCAAAGCCTAAGTCTGAGCAGAAGCAAAGTCACAAGAGAAAGGGGGGTAGCCACAAGTCTGCTCAGTTGCCACCATCTCACCCAGTACAGTGGATGGCAATCCACCATGAGATATTAAGCAAGATTGTCGACCAGCTGACAAACCCACCTGTCATGGCGTATCCAGATTTAGAGACACCCTTTGTGCTGCATGTGGATGCATCAGAAGATGGCTTAGGTGCAGATTTATATCAGCGGCAAGGAGGTGTTCTTAGAGTCATAGGATATGGGTCACGGACATTGACAGCTGCAGAAAGGAACTACAAGTTACATTCTGGCAAACTTGAATTTCTGGCACTTAAATGGGCCATAACAGAACGCTTTCGTGATTACCTGTTTCATGCGCCTCATTTTACTGTCTACAGTGATAATAACCCACTAACATATGTCACCAGATCAGCAAAACTCAATGCAGCTGGACACCGCTGGGTGGCGGAGTTAGCAGATTATCGGTTCACTCTCAAGTATAGGCCTGGATCAGCAAACCGAGACGCAGATTTTCTGTCCCGAAGGACAACAACTATTGAAGAAATCATGAAAGAATGCACCGAGGAATGCCAGGAGGATACCATCGAATGCATAGGTAAAGCTCTGCGAAGAGAGAAAAGCAGAGATGCTAATTGGATCTCTTCTGTCACCTGTAACACTGATGCACTGCCAGAAGAGTGTAACATCTCAGAGCCAATCCAGCCTATTGCAGTTGAAGACATCAGAGATGCCCAAAATGCAGATGTAGCCATAAGCAGAGTGTTAACTCTGAAAAGAACACACATCCATTTAAAACGTAAAGAGAAAATGGCAGAGAGTGAAACAGTCAGGCACCTTCTGAGGGAGTGGCCCCGTTTGCACATCGATGAAGATGGTGTTCTCAAAAGAGAAACCACAGCAAGGAAGCAGTTAGTTGTCCCTGATTCTCTGAAGCCTGTTGTCTACAAGCATCTACACGAGGAGATGGGACACCTGGGTGCAGATCGCATGGTTGTTCTTGCTAGAGAACGCTTCTTTTGGCCTAAAATGAGATAGGAGATGGAACACTATGTTACTCAGGTGTGCCGCTGCATAAAAAGGAAGAAACCAAACAGAGTAACTAGAACACCTATCCAGAGCATTGAGACGTCTGCACCATTTGAGATGATATCCATTGACTATCTTCACTTGGACCAGTGTAAAGGGGGTGAAGAATACATTCTTGTAGTCGTGGATCATTTCACTAAATATGCTCAGGCGTATGCAACAAGAGACAAGTCAGCGGTCACTGCAGCGAGAAAGCTTTTTGATGACTTTATCTTGCGCTTTGGTTTCCCATCCAAGATACATCATGACCAGGGAAGAGAGTTTGAAAATAAGCTCTTCCGCAAGCTTCAGGACTACTGTGGTATCAGTCATTCTCGCACTTCCCCATACCACCCCCAAGCCAATCCTGCTGAGCGCTTCAATAGAACGTTGTTAAGTATGCTGCGTACACTTGAAGAGTCTCAGAAGTCTAGATGGAAAGAACACCTAAACAAAGTTCTCCATGCTTATAACTCAACTGTGAATGAAGCAACAGGATTTTCTCCATTCTACCTTCTCTTTGGTCGTGAACCAACCTTGCCTGTCGATCTGATGTTCCCAAAGAGAGGAGAAGAAAAGAGTCAGTCACACAAGGGTTATACACACAAATGGAGGGAGGTAATGCAAGAACCCTATGCTATTGCAATGCAGAACATGAAGAAGAGTGCAAAAAGAGGACAGAAAAACTACAACCAGCGTGCATGGAGTTCAACACTGCAACCAGGAGACCATGTCCTGGTGAGAAATCTCACACCCAGAGGTGGTCCTGGAAAATTGCGTAGCTACTGGGAAGATGTGATTCATGTTGTCAACGCGAAAAAAGGCCCAGATAGTCCAGTGTACATAGTTGAACCATTACAGGGGACTGGAAGAAAGCGAGTATTACACCGTAATCTACTTCTCCCATATCCTTACCTGGTTGAAGAGTCAGAAGTTTGTGGACACCACTTGAAAGAGAAAAGCAGTGGAAATAAACAGAGACAGAGAGCAAGAAGACAAGCGAAGCTACCTATTCACCAGACAGACCCAGATAGCTCCAGTGATGATGAGTGTGATATGTGGACAGCAGTTAGGTTTGCCCATCCACCCCTCAATGCAATAGCAGAAGAATTCTTTCCTAGGAGGGAAACACTTAGGGAGGGACCTAAACCAGAAATCACACCTGAAGAGCATCTTGAAGAGGAGCAAGTGGATGATGGACATAGTGTGGAGGAAGAAGCTGAGGCTCCAGTCGAACCTGAGAGTGAGCAGAGTGATGTTGAAACATGGAGGGACAGGCCAAAGAGAATCAGACAACCCCGACGGTTCTATACCTATGAGGAGCTCGGCCAGCCGACCTTCCAGCAGTTAAAGACCTGCCCTGTGAGTGTGATCAGCCCCTCTGGAGCCAGCCATGAGTCATCTTCCAGACCAGCATTTATGTATCCTTTTCAGTATGAGTAGATAATCCAGAAAGTATACAGATAATTTCACAAGTTAGTTTAATCTTTATTTAGTATAAGATAAAGTTCATGGTTAAATTAGTTTAAGTGCATGGTGATGCAAGGTATTGACACATATGTTACAGTAAAATAGACACAGGTACTCTCTAATAATTTACTCCAGTAACAGACAGAGAAAAGGCTTACTAATCTAGTGTATTAGAGACAAGATAGAAGTGTTAACATATGGAAAGAGTAGTGTGTACACTTTGAACTTATTGAATGCATGGCCTTAAAATGTGTGCTCACATAATCTTGGGTGTACATGGTATTCTCCTTGTCCTATTGTGAAGATGTTGGGGGCGCCACCAATACTTCTCTGGACTATTCACCTGTCAATACTGAAGGACTATGGACATTTAGTCTAGTATTCCAGCCATGAGAGACTGCGGATGAGATTTAAAAAAAAGGAAAAAGTAATGTTTAGAAATAGTATAGCCTTTGATCCTGTACCATGTGATGTGTGTGGAAATACTTATTTGCTCACCTTCTGCCAGATGTTCTGTTATATAGCGGAGAAGAAAATGTTTGGCAACATTTTTTTTAGTGGGGGAGGGTGTTGCGACCTAGAAGGATTTCATATAATTTCTAGTTAATTAATATGAAAGAAGGTCTTAGTAAGAACATTTTATTTCAATGTATTTTTTATTTGCATTGTATTACATTTGACACTGAAGGTTAAAGTTCATGATGATGACATCATCAGTGTGCACGAGCGAATGTAAGGGACGAAAAGAAGAAAGAAAACGTGCTCGAGCTGTAAAGAAAAAGAAAACCAAAAAAACGAGAGAGCTGTATTGTTCATGTAAACTCCAAACGAACTGAAAGTAAAGTTGCCTTAAAAGAAGACTGGAGACTTGTCTTTTCTTTTTTGAGGGTGCAACAGTTGCAATAATCCTCTCGGCTGTTGCCAACTCCAGGCCTAAGCCAGTCTTTGAACTAAGCTTCCTCCAGCCAGAGCAATTTGCCCACATCTGAAATAACACCATAAACTAGCGCAGATTTGGCAGCAAGACAGCCAGTCGCCTACTCAGGGTTGTGTTTCTCGAAACCAAGGCTGCTAGCTACGTTAGCTAGTTTGTTGTTTACAATGCAGTTTCTCATTGATAACCACCCATGTTGCTAACTGGCTAACAACTATGGTTATGAGGATCACGACCCTGATTGGCTCAATGCTCACAAGGTACAAGTCAGGTCATTCAGGTCCTACTTGGAACATAAAAACAAATTCACGCTAGTTTATTAATTCAAGGAGATAGGCTTGCATTACAGAATTTACAAAATGTATTTTAGACACATTATGGAGGTAAAAAATTACTACCTGGTATGATGACGTTTATTACTGTTTAATTAATTCATTTGTTCTAATTTCGTTTACTACCTTTCACTACCTTTTACAACCCCACGGCAACCCTGATTGGATCTCCATTGTTTGGTTTGACTTGTCTATTGAGGGAGTGACAGCCGCAGCTGAACTGGTGAATGGTCTGATATAAGAATGGGACCTATATCGCATAGGATTGTGGATGAGAGATGGTTCTGAGGCAGTCCAGTTGGTAGTATGATTTGTGCCTGGCTGAATAAGAAGTATAATCTTTCCTTGTGGGATTCAATTCCCTCCATATATCGACCAGTCCTATATTGGCCATAGCTAATCTCAGAGTCTTAGAAGCATTGGAGATAGATTGTGTGGGAGATAATTTGTCAAAATATTTGTTCATATATCAGTTGAAGTAAATGGACTGTGCTTATATAGCGCTTTTCCACCTTCATGGTGCTCAAAGCGCTTTACATTAGCTTCACATTCACACACACACACACCAGTAGGTTTCTAAGGTCTAAGGTCAGTCCTACTGGGGGCCTAAGTTAGGGTTCAGTGTCTTGCCCAAGGACACTTCGACATGTGTATAGCCAGAGCTGGGACGCGAACCGCCAACCTCTCGGTCATTGGGTGATCCACTCTACCAACTGAGCCACAGCCTCCTGCAACTATTCCAAAGTCTTTGTTATATTGGCTAAACAGGGAGATCATATCCATCATAAATTTGGGGCAATCCTCATTTGGTGCGTACAAGTTCAGCAACGAGATTTCTTGTCCATATAACATCCCTTGAATTAGTATATGTCTGCCCTCCTGGTCACTGTGCTGTTCCTCAAACATGAAAAGGAGTTTTTTATGGATGAGTATTGCTGTTCCTCTGGTAAAGTTAGAAAAGTAAACCTGTCCAACCCAGTCCCGCTTAATCCGTTTCCTTGCATATGAGTTGGCATATTTACCCCTCTCCATGTATGTAAAAAAAAAAAAAAAAAAAAGAGTTTAAACCTGTTCTTGTGTAAGTTATTTGCTGGAAATATTGCGGTGAAACTCCTCAGCCTCTTGTGGGGAGGAGAACATCTGGATTTTCCCATTATGAAGCACTCGTAGCTTGCAAGGCTGAAGGTGAAATCCTCGGAAAGTCCCCATGTCAATGAACAGCTTTTTTACCATGTTAAATTCCCGTTTAAATGTCTCTGTTGAGACGTCCTGGGCTTGGAGCCGCCGTGTGTAATGTCCCTTCGTCTTGCGAATGTAAGGACAAACTCTTTATCCTGGTAGCTGAGAAAGCAAAGTAGGATGACTCAGTTCTGGTTCAGAGCTGCCGGGTCCAGGGCGCGATGCGGTCTTTCCAGTGTGAAGTTTCTGCCAGGTCCGGTAGCCAGCCACTGAGGTAACATGACGGTCAGAAAGTCGAGCAGAGGACATGTGCCCTTGGCTCCCTCCTTGAGACCAAAAGCCGGATGTTTTTCCTCCTACCGCAGTTTTCCAAGTCCTTGGTCTTGCCCTCCAGGTCTGTGAGCTGCTATGTGGCTTTAGCAAGCGCCCTCTCCATCCTATCCAGTAAGACTTCTGTGGCGGCTAAGCGGGCTTCTGACTCCCCGATACGTTGCTCATTAGCAGTTACGTTTCACACTCCATCACTGCTGGGGGTTTAGGCATAATTTGTTTGTATAGTTGTTCAGGTTTGTAAAGGTTTGGGGTTATTTTCTGTGCGAAGTTGTAGAGAGCTAACACACTATGCTGCCATCTTGTTCGGGCTCTCTAGCGCCCCCCTTATTGTGTATTGTTAACAAAAAAATAAATACATTCTTTACAGTTTCAGCTCTGAAATGAAGAATCCAAGAAATTGCACAGATGACTGATGGAATTCACATTTCTCCACTTTGACATAGAGTTTATTTTCCAGAAGAAGTTTGATGAGTTTTGAGGTCTGGTGAAAAAACAAGGATTATGATCCAAACAGACAAAGACGAAGTGATTAAAAAAGTCCCTCAAAATATTATTAATCAGAGCCTGGAAAACTGCTGGTGCGTTTGTCAGGCCAAAGGGCATGGCCAGATATTCAAAATGGCCTATGGGTGCATTGAAGCCGGTCTTCCACTCATCCCCCTCCCTGATGCAGATCAGGTGATAAGCATTGCAGAGATCTAGTTTGGAAAACACCTTAGCGTGTTGTAGCATCTCCAATGCTGAAGACATTAGGGGGAGAGGGTATCAATCCCTGATGGTTATATCACTGAGGGGCTTTATTTTATAAAGCCCCAAATCCCAACAAACTCATCTCACAGGGCTTTACTGAAACACAATCAACTATAGACATGTATGAAAAGTCCCAACCATCCCCTGTTCTTAGACCATCCTTCTTGGCAAGAAAAAAACTTCAAAATCCAGTGGTAAAAAAAAGAATTCTTGAGGAGAACTACACTGAAGGAGAGATCCACTCCCATGGATGGACAGGCTATAGATGAACGTCCATTTATAAATGAAGGAGGGGGGGCTGGTCCAGACACCAGGCACTCGGCAGGCGAGGGAGGGGGTCCAGGGTCACAGGTCAGCACAGACGAGTCACTGCAGATCCTGTTGTCCATGGCTCCCATGCACACACTGTCAAGAGAGCCACCACTTCCCCCAGGGGGGGAGGGGGGAAAGGGGACACCAGGTGACTAGTCATGAACAGACTTGGTATGAAAGAAATGAAGAAAACAGGTGTGAGAGAGAGAAAGAGAAGAAATAACTCCGTGTCTGTACTTCCCCCAGAATTCTAGCACCTAGGGCAGCCTAGACTGAACTGTGACTCATACATCATGTATGAAATGTCCCAAGTATCCCCTGTCCTTAGACCCTCCTTTTCGGCAAGAAAAAACTTCAAAACCCAGTGGGAAAAAGAAGAAATCTAGGGGGGGGAACCACATTGAACCACACGGGTGATGTGTTCTCTTCTGTTTAATCCTGTTAATAATCTTGCTGCTGCATTTTGAACCACTTGAAAGCTTTTTAAGGAATATTTAGGACATGCTACAAATGACAATAATCTAATCTAGATGTAATAAATCCATGAATTAATTTTTCTGCAGCATTTTTACATAGAATATTCCTAATTTTGGCTATGTTGTGCAAGTGAAAAAAGGCTATTCTGCATGTTTGGGTAATGTGTGCTTTGAATGAAAGATCTGGATCAAATAAAACTCCCACATTTTTAACTGTGGCACTGTTACATTAGACAACTTAAGTTGTGGTGCTCAAAGTGCTTTACAATCGCTTCACATTCTCCATTCACACACACACATACACATACACCAGTATGGTTTCTAAGGTCAGTCCTAAGTCAGGGTTCAGTGTCTTGCCCAACGACACTTCAACGTGTGTGCAGCCAGAACCGGGACACGAACCGCCAACCTCTCGGTCAATGGGAGACCCACTCTACCAATTGAGCCACAGCCACCCAGTCTTGTCAGTTAGGGAGTCGCATTTTTAGGGCCAATTATAATACTTCAGTTGTTTCAGGGTTCAATAAGAAATAATTGACACTCATCCAAGTCTTTATGTCTTGAGCACATGCACTTAGTTTATCTATTTGCTTAGTCTGATCAGGTTTAGTTGATAATATGGCTGTGTGTCATCCGTCTAACAAGGAAAATTAATTCCATGATTTCTAATGATGGGAGCGTATATAACGTAAACAAAATAGGCCCAAGGACTGACGCTTGAGGCACACCATAACTAACTCTGGAGAACGGCGATTGTTGTTGATTAACGTTAACAAATTGGTACCAATTAGATAAATATGATTTAAACCAGTAGAGGGATGCTCCTCTAATCCCTCCATCACATTCTAATCTCTGCACTAAGATACTGTGGTCAATAGTGTCAAAGGCTGCACTAAGGTCTAATAACACCAGGACCGATATAAATCCGATGTCAGCGGCTAATAATATGTCATTGGTGACATTAACTAACGTGGTTTTAGTGCTATGATGGGCATGAAATCCAGACTGTCAGGATCCAGGGTAGGCTTTTTCAGAATTGGTTTAATAACAGCGTATTTAAATGACTACGGCACATATCCAGTAGTTAATGAAGTGTTAATTATATTTAGAACAGTGCTAATAATTAGGAGCAGAATCTCTTTAAAGTGTTTTGTTGTAATACATGGCCTTAGTTTTTTATCTTTCTTGTCCACAAAGAAAAATCAAGCCCGAGCAGGAGATGAGGATCTACGAATGATTCCTGATGCTAATGACTCATTGATGTAAGACATCATGGCCTTGGTCTCTGGTATAGATAATGAAAATAATCTGCCCCTGCGTGGTGATGTACCAGGCCGCAGATTAATTGCAAAGTCATAGGATCTATGAGACGGTAACTTGGTAGCTTGAGACTCACTGAAAACCTGCTTGAGATCATGATAACAGGTTGGGACTTTATTCAGAGCAGGGAAATCTGGATCAGTGATTTTATATTGCATAACAGCCATCTGAGCATTGTCTCGGTCTGAGTCAGAAAAGGCCCCTTGAAAAAACACTTGGCTTTGCAGTCTTGACTCCATGAAATGATTTCCGCAGTTGTCCAGTCAATCAGAGGGTTGTGTTTAAGTAGCCATGGCAACCCTAAATCCAGTGGTTGGTTTACTGAGGGAAAAACATGAAAACTGATCATTTCAGAGTGATTATCAGTGAACTGCATGGTCAGAAATGGGGTGGAGTGTGTTACCCTCCATAGTAATGAGCCATCAAATGCTATGGCTTCCAGTGGTGAAGACAGTTCATTGAGCTGGACTTCAAGTTCCTTGGCCAGTTCCAGACTCATGAGGTTTGTGTCTGCTCCTGAGTCAATTAACATGGAGAGACGAGCTTCACAGAAGGATTAATATGGGTTCTTGGATTGAGGTTAACAGAATCACATCTTAACTAAATAATAGAGGAACCCTCTTGCCTCTTATTTAGACATTGGTTGGTGAAATGTCCCTTAGCACCACAAGAGAAACAAAGTTCTTGTTTAAAGTGCCATTTTTTGTTCATCTTCAGATAGATGGGCTCTACCAATCTGCATGGGTTCCACAAGACTCAGAGATGACACTTTGCCTCCATCTGGTGGAGGACTGGGGTTCCTGAATGATGACCAATGATCAATTTAATCATTAATGTTGATAGTGGCCTGGATGATTTCATCTAAACCTGCTTTACAGCAGTGTAGTGAAGCCTCTTTGCCCACCTCAGGGTACTGACCTGCTTTAAAAGCGGCACATAATGCTTGATCATTCCACTGAGACTCCACAGTCAGAGAATGAAATAAACGGACATATTCTCTGATGCTTAGAGTGCCCTGACATAGATGTAGTAACCTTTGTCCCGCTTCTTGCTCTCTGGTGGAATTAGTTAAGTTCTTAAGTTCCCCAATTAACGTATCATAGGCGGACACTAGAGGAGAGCCTTGCTCTTTGAGCATTGAGATAGTTCAGGGACAGACCCTCTAATAAAGTGACTAAATACGCTATTTTACCCACACTCGTAGAGTATTTAGTGGGTTGAGAGTCAAAAATTAACCTGAGCTGTGTGAAAAAACTCCGACAGGTGGCTGGATCACCAGAGTACTTAGCTGGCACTGGCATACTGGGCTTAACAGGACTGGCAGGTCTCTGAAGAGAGGAAACTATGAACGTTAACTGCAAGAGGTTCTTTGTCAACAGGTCGAATTGGATATCATGGTTGCCTAATAATTGACCCTGATCTGTTACCACCTGTTGGATCTTAACCGAGTCTGTGGGGTCCATTTTGTAATGGTGAAGTTATTTCTGATATGGAACCAGAGACAGACAGGACCCACATGCAAGACCAATATAACATTTGAACAGTTTTATTGAAATAATGCAGGTGATGCTCTGGAGAAGCAACATCAACTGGGGTCACCAGAATGGAGTTAAATGAGGCAGCAACTAGGAAATAGGGTAAAGGTCAGGTCAAAAAACAGATCAGGGTCAGAACCAGAAAAGCAGCCAAGACGGACAGGGGAAAAACTCAGAGAGGTTACTGGTGTACATGCGAGGGTCATAACCTAAGGCCAGAATCCAATACGGCAACAGGCAATCTCGTGTCGGTGGGGGATTCCAGGTCCGGGAATGTGAGGCAGTTGCCAACAGACAAAGCAGACATGGGTAATTAATTAATTCAGTATTAACCTCACTGCAGTCAAAGGAAACTTTAACCTTCATTTCAATTAGCAAGACATCATAGATTATTTCTCTATAAAAGGCAGATAAATGAGCTTTCATTGTGGAATGGGTGAGAGCTGTACTTTACTGGAAAGAGAATCTTACATCAGCTGAAGAAAGGGAGTGGAAGTCAGAGGGCAGAGAGTGTTTAAATAGTCCTTATTTTCCTTATAAAAAATAAACTATTTTTGCATTCAGTTAATTCATGAAAGTATTTTCATAATTTAATGGGGGGGAGGGGTTACACTGAAACAATGGCAAAAATTTTGAGTTATTATTTATGGATTATTATGTTTTCATTTTACTAGTCTGGCCCATTGGAGATCAAATCAAGCTGAATGCAGCTCCTGAAGAAAATTAGTTTGAAATCCTTGTTATAGGATGTTCTAGTTTCAGTTTCTGGTGGGAGGTTCATTGTTCAATATTCATTCTTATTTCATTGAAAAAGAAATTAAAATATAAATACAATGCAATTAAAACAAAAAAAAGCAAGGACACCATTCTATTGACTCCCTATGTGCGACATTTTATAGAAAGTTTGTATTGATGAACTTTCTCACTACTTTGTGTTTGCATCTACTGGTTCCATATCTGTGAAATGACATGCTTATTGTTGTGCAGTGTGGAGTGTGACAAACATTCTTCACTTTGGAAGTATTCACACAGCGTGCTGTAATTAACACAGAAATACCAAGGTAGGGTGTTTGTGGGTCAGTGCTGTATGTTGTAGTGTATCACACTGGAAATCATTAACTGTGTTCCTGTCATGTTTTTATTTATTTATTTATTTTTTATTTAGTTCTGCTCATACAAATTAAAAAAAACCCTTTACTTACATGGATTTTTAAAAACAGACATTCCCTTATGGCAAACATGGGGGGGGGGGTATTGAAGTAAAAATAAATAATAGAAAAATATATACAATATTATAAAAAATTATATATATATATATATATGTGTGTGTGTGTGTATGTATGTATCAGTGATGCACGGGTCTATGTATAAATGACTCTCAACTGACCACTTTTTTAACATCGCCACTCGGACCGCATCTAACATCTTTGTAACGGATGGACACGGTGGTGTCCATGGTCTTCATGAACATCAAATGACATACCTGCATTCAATCCGATGTTATTGCTCACACGCAGCATCTAAACCAGGGGTTGACAACCTATAACACCCAAAGACCAATTTGAACCCAGTTTCCACGGAGAAGAAAACACTGGGGGCCGCTCATCATCTTTAAAAATCTCACCGAATGTGTCCCAAACCTTACTTTTTTTTGTTTGTAGCTTGGACCCTCCCAACTTGACTTTCTCTCGCTCCCTCCATACCGTAGGATACTTCCGACATTGTACATCACCCTCACGGAAATTCAGTTAATGAAGCCCATTTACCAGGTTATGTAAATGTCTGTTAGAAAGCCCACACAGTTGAAATGTTTGTTTGATTGTTTAATTATATTTATTCAGGAAGAACTCATTTTCTGTAAGTTTTCAAATATCCCACACTCTGAACGCACCAATGATTGTTAAGAACGTACCTCATCTCGCTTTCTTTTTCTCTTTATTAATATACTCCTTGTTTATTACTGTGTGTAAATGTCACATGGTGAGAGGAATAACACAGTTTGGATCGATATTAGCATGGTGTATCTGTGCATAAGTTAAAACTGTTTAGCGCTGGTGTGTTGTAGAAGCTAATATGGTAATAAGCTGTCATCTGTGTGCTTTCTGTGAGGTGATTTGTGTATTCCATGACCCATATAATACATCTGAGTGACTTATACAGTCATCTACCGTCCTAGTTAATTTATTGTTGTATGTATGATATTTGTTATACTGAGTGTTACTCTGTGTTATTACAGACCACAGTGAATAAATCGTCAATGAGGACATCTGTATTCCTGTTCTTTAATCAGAACACAACCCTGCACCTTGCCACTCTAAACCAGATAAATCCTGGAGACAACCCCACACTCTCCATTTTAATGTCTATCTCAAACGACAAACAACCTGGCCAACCGCAACCCGAATATCATTATAAATATTTTTCAATGACCCGTAACTGCGGGTGACTACGGGTGACTGCAGTTGACCGTGGGCACCCACTCACTTCGGGTCAGCCCACTCATCACTGGTATGTATGTATGTATGTGTGTGTATAAATATATTTATATATATATATATATATATATATATATATATATACATATATATACACACACATACATAGATACATACCTGGGCTGACCCAAAGTGAGTGGGTGTCCATGGTTGCCCACAGTGATCTGCCGTTACTGGTCATTAAAATTTTTTTTTTAATGATATTCGGTTTGGATTTTAACACGGAAATAAATGCAGGTATGTGAGTAAGGTTCATAAAGACCATTGACTACATTTTTAAAATGCGGGTCGAGAAGCAGGTCATATCCGTTCTTTTCAAATATTTTTTATTGCGGTCTGAGCCGTGGGCGTGTTAGTTAAAAAAGCGGTCGGTTGCGGGTCATTTGTACATCGACCCGTGCGCATCACACACACACACACACACACACACACACACACACACACACACACACACACACACACACACACACATATATATATATATATGGTAATGGTAAACACTGCTGCGTGCCCACCCATTTGTAAAGTGTTTTTTACTTTTTAACATTTCAGTGCACAGTTTAGTTAAACTGACTCATTTTGCACATTTTGTTTGCTCAATAAATAAATAAATAAATAAATCCTGGTCAAGTATGCCCTACCCTTCCGGAAAAGCCAGCCCATCATATTTCAAGGTCATATAACTTTGAACCAGGTGCGCTCTGAACTGCCTGGAGGGAAACTGTCTTTCATTTCATTTTATGCTGCTGTTTTGCACAAAATCCCAAAACAAACTCCTACACTTGCCAGGTTTTCATTCCTCATGTATCCACTTCTACAAGGAAAACATATTTTAAGTATTTTAACCCTTTGATGCATGAATTATGAAAACATTAGTCAAGATGTTTTTCCTAAATGTTTTTATTCCTCTTTAGGCTGAAAAAAGCAATGTAATTGAAATCTCTTTAATGAAACAATTTTTTGTGGAGTTAGAAAAATGTTCACTCAGCTGGAAAACATGTGTTTAAGCTTTGAAGCAAAGCAACATGTATTTAAAATGCGGAGTGAATCTGAAGTGACAAAACCTGTGGCCATTGGCAGCGGGCGTTGATGGCACAGTTGGCAGTTATCGAAAAAAATCCACCCGCTGAAGGCTGGGAACATCAATTCAAAGTGAACGGGAGCTGCCGTTTTGGTTTTGGAATAATAGACTTTAAAATAATAAGTAAAACAGTATTCTACAGTCTTGGTAGAACCTACTTTGTTTTTTGTAGAAGATATTATCTACTTGCAATGATGTTCAAACCTACATTGTATAGCTTTTCTTAAAAAACATTTCCATATTTTCTGGACTATAAGTTGCTCGAGAGTATAAGTCGCACTTGCGAGAAAATGCATAATAAAGAAGGAAAAAACATATATAAGTCTCACTGGAGTATAAGTCGCATTTTTGGGGTGAAATTTATTTGATATAATCCAACACCAAGAACAGACATTTCATCTTGAAAGGCAATTTTAACAGGCTGATTAGTTGTACGGTATGCTAACGTAACACATTCAGCTAACGTTACATGGCGCATAAACAACAAACTGAGAATATGCCTGGTATGTTATAACGTAACATATTAACATTTATTGAGATTACTGTAGCATAAAGAACATGCTCAAGGATGTTATTGCAGATCAGGTATTAAGAACAGCAAAGTTACAGTAAATTGGCTGACAACCGCTATTGTCAGCCGCCCTCTTGCAATTGTCAATGTGACAATAACAAGCAAAATTATATAATAATGTGTTACTAATTTCACATAGTCACTCCGGAGTACAAATTGCACCCTTGGCCAAATTATGAAAAAAACTGAGACTTATAGTCTGAAAAATATGGTAAATGTAAATGAAAGTTCTCTTCATCAGCCCATAAATTATTTTGTTTCTTCAAAACATGCTACTGAGGTATAAAACTAAGTAGTAGACTTCAAAGTGACCACAAATTGTCTGAGTGAATGACCTTAGGCTGTGTGACTCAGATGTCTCTTCAGTGTCTGTAGGTAATGTCATGCACATGCCCTTATCAGTTCTCCGTCCAACGGATATATAATCTATAGCTGGGCTGGAAAAGTGATAAGGAGATGTGAGCGACCATAGAACCGTGAAACAATCTGTAACAATTCTGTGATGTGATGGAAAAACCTACTGATGAATGACAAAAATGCTTGGCAGAAGTGTGAAAAGTCCTTTGGTCAGTATCCAAGGATGGCCTGAAGCTGTCCTAAGCGCTCCTGTTTCTTCAAGTACTGGCATTCCTGAGGATTGGAGCGGACGAGAGCCTGTTGTTTCACCTCCATCATTCAACCTGGCCACTGCACAAGTGTGGAAGAAAGCCCTTCTCCCTCTCTCTGATTGTCTGACATCTGTGCTGTGGCTGAAAAGCGATCTGCACCGCATACTGCGAGGAACTGGTTAAGGTTGACACCGTCAGAAGACCTCCAGCCCTTTACCGTCCTACTGCTGGCAAACTTTTGAGACACACCCCATTGATGAGTTTTATTTGACTGCAGCCCCGCCTGGCTCCCAGCAATGTCTTGGCTGCCATTGGTTCATATTCAGAACTCACCATACCTGCCCCCTAGCTTCAGTGGAAAGGAGCCAAATAGCAAAGGTAGAAAGTAACTAAGTAAAAGTACTTCCTTACTGCACTTGATTAGATTTTTTTAGGTACCTGTACTGTATTTATTTTTTCTGCCAACTTTTTACTTTTACTCCCTACTGCATTAATATCAATAATTTATACTCCTTACATTTATATAAATATCTGTATTTTATACTCCTTACATGTATGTAAAATATCTGTACTTTACCTTTATAGAAATATCTTTACTTTATACTCCTTACATTTATAGAAATATCCATACTTTGTACTCCTTACATTTATAGAAATATCTGTACTTGTCTCATATTTTGGAGTTTTTATCTCACAATGTTCACTTTTTATCTCAGAATTGAGGATTTTTAAAATGTCATATTGATGACTCTTTATCCCAATTGTGACTCTTTTTTTAGAGTCACAATTCCATACCCACAAAACTGAGTACCATGACTTGATCAAATACATTATCTACAAAGTATCTTACTATTAAAGGTTTTATTATTTATTGTGTGATTCAGTAACTATTGTTTCATTTACAAAAAGCCCTCCACAGTTTTACTTTTTAGTTTATTACACTTGAGAAGTTGTACTTTTTTACTTTTACTTCAGTAAAGGAGTTGAATCAGTACTTCTACCTTTTAGTATTTTTTCCACACAAGTAGCTGTACTTCTGCTTAAGTACAGAATGTAAGTACTTTTACCACCTCTATCAAATAGTTCTGCCACTTGTCAATCACAGTACGAACAGCCACTGGGATGAGAGGGGGCGGAGCTTGGTGGGTGTGTTCTCCACAGGTGTGGCTGAGAAGCACATTCCAATATGTACATACCTGTCATCTCCTCTGGTATTCAGCTGCTCCTATAAAGTGAGACCTATGTTGACCACCCCAGCTCCCTTTCCTCATCCTGGGGCCCATGTGAAGGGCAAGCCAAAGCTTCTGTTTCATTACAAATTTTCTGTCCATGATCTTGTCTCAATTGTTCAGGGTTGGTCAAAGTACTCACATTCTGTACTTAAGTAGAAGTACAGCTACTTGTGTGAAAAAAATACTCTGGTAAAAGTAGAAGTATTGATTCAATTCCTTCACTGAAGTAAAAGTAAAAAAAAAAAAAAGTAAATGGTAAATGGACTGCGCTTATATAGCGCTTTTCCACCTTCATGGTGCTCAAAGCGCTTTACATTAGCCTCACATTCACACACACACACACAAACTCATACACCAGTAGGTTTCTCAGGTCTAAGGTCAGTCCTACTAGGGGGCTAAGTCAGGGTTCAGTGTCTTGCCCAAGGACACTTCAACATGTGGACAGCTAGAGCTGGAACCGCCAACTTCTCGGTCATTGGGCTCTACCAACTGAGCCACAGCACAACCGTACAACTGTACAATTGTAATAAAGTGAAAAGTAAAACTGCACCCCCCACCCCCCTGTTTAAGGAGGAATAAACTGAACATTTTCAAAAAAAAAAAAGCCTTTAAAAGTGAAATTGTGTGAATGATGTGCTTTATTGTGTCATGGTACTCAGTTTTGTGGGTATGGACAGGATATTTAGGAAAATTCAAAAGTCATAAATAAGAGATTTAAAAAACAGCATAATTACAAGATTAAAAAAGTCAAAATTATGACAAAAAAGTTCTGAAGAAATGGATAATTATGAGATAAAAAGTCAAAATTATGATGTAGTAAATCACAATTTTCTGATTTCTGACTAATTTTTCATACTGTCACATTTGTCTAGTTTGAAAAAGTAATGAGTCTATTCTGAGAATGTAAAAAGCATAAAGGCCAGATATTTCTACAAAAATGTAGAGTAAAAGTAAAACGTTACCAGAAAAATAAAGCCACAAGTAAATTCCAGATACCTAAAATATCTACTTAAGCACAGTAAAGAAAGTACTTTTATTTAGTTACTTCCCCTCACAATGCCTGCTGCCACTACCATTACCAGAATTTTTCTGCCCTACCTAGAAGTGTCAGAGAGGGGTCATTTGACCCGGCCGCTTTTACTGAATACACTAATCACTCATTTTGTTCTGGCAATGAGGCTGTTAGGGACAGTGGGTTGGGCGAGGAGGTCACACCTCACAGTGTTAACAGTGAAGACAAAACGGGACAGACAGCTTCTTCACAAAAGCCAAGGCAGCTACCTGAGTACTCTATTAGCATCATGTACTATGCTAATGTGGCCATTACCTGAAACCGGCTAGAGTGTGTGGGGGAGGGAGGCATAGCTTAACCCTTGTGCGGTCCTTCGTAAAAGGCACACTGGCTGTGTCCTACAATCGGGTCTTAAAAACCCAGATTCCAAAGTTCAGTTCCATAGACTCATCACCCCACCCCCCAAGGATATATTACTGTTTTCAGTAGTAAGCAATGGCATCCTACAGTATGTATGAAAAGGTACATTTGTGAGCCACTGGGTCTCTTTGACCCGAAGGACCGCACAAGGGTTAAATCAGCTCCTAACTACTAATAACACCATTTTACACAACTTGTCTATACACTAGTAACAGGCAGAGTGTGATTGTGCACAACCTAAAAAAATATCTAGAAATAATGTCATTTTCAGTAAATTTGCCTTGATGTAGTTTGGCCATGGGTACATCATTCTAAAAAGCTGTAGTCAATAGATAATTATGTAAGCTGGAAATATTATTGCTATAAAAGACACACACACATGCATAGTTTATAATTGTAAATGTGCAGTATTTGGATTTATTACTAACAGTTGTTAGTGGCTCAATTGGCTGAATGTTGCAATTGTGGCCATTAACTGAAACTGTGTGTGGGGGAAGGGGTAGTTACAAGGGTTTACTTCACTCAGGATCACCTCTAATGCCTGTTGAAGGCTGAATCTTATGGTACGGCCACACCGAACACAAATTTTCACATTCGCGTGTCGAGATTACATACAAAGTCAATGGAGAAACTTGTTTTGATGCAGATTCACCCAGGGCAATGGATTGGAAGCGTTCCTGTGGTGCGATGGAGGAGTTTCTGTGGTGCGTTGGAGCGTCCGAGCGTTGGAGCTGCACGTTTTGCAGCAAATTCACGTAAACACTGGAGATGAAAATATTGACCTTTTCAGGCGAATTTGCGTGACACCTTGTTATGAAAGCCAATCAGCATTGAGATTCTGCCAATGTCGTGATGGAATGATGTATGACTCTCGGAAGATGGCAGAAAGAAAAACTGAGCCTGAAATACCGGTGAAAGGTGACTTCATCCAGACGGAGTTCCTGGAGGGGGTGGTGGAATTCCCCGTGCTGCAGGTGCTTCTGCAGGACCAGGTGAACCCAAAAGCAACAGTGTCTGGGCCTCGTATGGATGTCCAGAGCAGGTACAGGGCAGTAATCCAAATGATCTGAGTCATAGTTGACAAACTGAACTGGAGAGACCGATTTTGTTTATCTGTGGTTATCCAGCGTCCAGACTCGGGCGTTTGCGCGTTCAGAGTGTACAACGTTTTGTGTTCAGAGTGGGCACGAGTTTCCTAGCATCCAAACTCAGGTCTTTAGGTGGCATGTTACAAGCGTACATGCAGAATTTCACGTTTGGTGTGGCCGTAGCATTAGGTTGAAATATAAGTCATAAATCAAAATCCATACATCAATGAATCCAGCACTTCTAATCAAACATCTAAACATACACTGCAGATTTTTTGTTTGCTGAGATTTGTTGCTAAAAATTTTACAAAATAAAATAAACCTATTTACAAATAATAATTTAAAAGATTTTCCAGATGAATCACGTTGACTGTGCCAAGTATGGTAGTTTTCCGGCTAAGCAGTCGCTGTAAAGAAATGGTCCATAGTCACATTTCTGCCCTTGTCCAGGAATGGTTCCATCAGCCTCATCACTACGTTCTCAGATACCCTCTCCGCTTTGGGATGGATGGGGTCCTTTCCAAGATGTGGGATGACATTAAAAATGTACTTGAACTTCAAGTGGCAGGCCACCCAAAACTTGATCCCACACTTGTCAGGTTTGGTTGCAATGTACTGCAGGAAACAGCAGCGAGTCTTTGTTGGGAAAAGCTGTTCATCAATGGTAATATGTTGATCAGGGTTGGAGCATGTGATGCAATTAGTGCCAAACGATCCCCACACATCAGAAATTGCAGCAAAGGTTTGTTTTTTTTTTGCCCGCTCAGTGCGGGTGAGCCAATCACCAAAGCATGATATACATGCATGATATCTTGAAAGGACATAGTTCCAATGAACCATGGGTTTCCTATTTTTCCAATGTTTGGGATGAACAATATTCTGCCAATAACATCTCTGTTTGCACGTCTCTTCTTTGTGCTAAAGTCAGCCAATTGAGCCACAAACAAGTGAAATCTGCATTAATTTATCACAGATACAAATTTTGCACAGTTCCAGTTAGTAAAAACATATAAATAATAAATCCAAATCCATGCGTATTTCCAATTATAAACTAAACATTATTAGGCAAAAGTGTGTGTGTGTCTCTTTTTATAGCAATAATATTTCCAGGTAAGTTGTCCTTACACAATTATCCATCGGCTACAGCCTTTTAGAAAAATGTACCAATGGCCAAACTACATAAAGGCAAATTTACTGAAAATGACATTATTTCTAGATATTTTTAGGTTGTGCACAACTACACTCTGCCTTTTACTAGTGTATAGGTAAGTTGTGTAAAAGTGTGTTTTCTTCTGAGCCCTAAATTGTGCCTCCCTCCCCCACACACTCTAGCCGGTTTCAGGTAATGGCTACATTTGCATAGTGCATGATGCTAATAGAGTTCTCAGCTAGCTGCCTCTTGGCTTTTGAGTTGTTAATTTTGTCCAAAGGGTCAAATGACCCTCTTGTGGTCTTTTAGCTAAAAAAAGGACCCCTCCGTGATAATGCAAGTGTTTTAACAAATCTTACTCAGAAGCAAATCTTCTTAGTCATCACAAAACACAATGCATGCATCCACTCACTCAGACTTTAAAAAAGCAGAATGTGCTTGTTTTGTGCCTCAGAGGTTGTTTAGAGTGAACACATCAAACTAAAGCACTATACCCACTGTTTCAAAAGGAAACTTTACATATAAATGACTCAGATAATTTCACCAACTGCAGAGTTTTCCCAGTAACCACAGTTAAATGTCATACACTCTAATGTGTTGAGTCAGTTAGCGTACAGGTGCAGGCCTTGGCATGTGCCCCCCCCCCCCCTCCAGCGAAGAACATCAGATCATCTGCGCCCATTTTCTCCCTGGAGATCATAGAGCCTCAACAGGAGTGTGTGCGTGTGTGCATGCGTGTGTAGGATTGTGTTGTCTGCTTGTCTGGCATGCAGTTTTCTCTCTCTCTGTCTCTGTTTGCGCCTTTTTCTTTATGTCTCCCTGTCTCTTCAACTCTTTCTCTCCCTCTTCCTCCTTCTTTTCTTCTTCCTTTGCATCTTTTCATCTTGCAGTGGGTCTGTATGTCTCCTCTCTCTTTCTCTCTCTCTCAGAGTACAGCAGTGAACAGTGTGTGCCTGGGGCAGGTGTGGGAATGCAGGTTTACAGCATTCATCAGCCTACAGCGCAGCAGTGTGTGTTGTGATTACCTCCAGACGAGTCTCTGCATGCGTCCAGCACAATCACACCAACTTCAGTGACGAACCTTATTTGTGTCACCAGTAAATGTCCCAGCTATTGTCAGAGCCAGCCTGACTTAATACTTTCATTTATTCACATCATTCAGGAAGACAGTGAATCAAAAAGCAGCATGAAGCATTTTATGAACAGAAGAAGAAACACTAAAAATACAAGAAGAAGACCTCTTGCCCGCTGTTCTTTTTTTGTCCTACATCATTAACCTACAAATACGGTATTCTCTGGAAGTCTTAGGCCAAGTCTTTAGTTAACTTTGTTGTTTTAGCAAGGTTTTGAATCAGTGGTCCTCAAACTGCGGCCCGCGGGCCGTGGGTTGTGGTTCTGATTAAAGAACATAGATACAGATGTCCTCAAGGGCGGCTGTGGTTCAGTTGGTAGAGTGGGTCGCCCAATGACCGAGAGGTTGTCCCGGCTCTGGCTGTCCACATGTCGAAGTGTCTTTGGGCAAGACACTGAACCCTGACTTAGGCCCCCAGTAGGACTGACCTCAGACCTTAGAAACCTACTGGTGTATGAGTGTGTGTGTGAATGGGTGAATGAGAGGCTAATGTAAAGCGCTTTGAGCACCATGAAGGTGGAAAAGCGCTATATAAATGCAGTCTATTTACCATTGAAGGTTTATTCACTGCAGTCTGTAATAATACAGAGTAACACTCAGTTTTAAATGAACATACATCTTTAGTTGTTTCTTACAATACATGCATAGTATTGAAAAAAAATCTGAACTTTTGGCTCATAATGGCAAAAGACAGTGTTTTGCGTGACCAATTATGACAGTATAGTTAGATTCTTTTAAACAGACAGGTAAAGTGTTTGTTTACCTGCTTTTCTAGTTTCAGCTACTTCCTGTACCCCTGCTTCATGGATTTCCTGAATACCATGTTGTTTTTTAATATAGAAAATGAGTAATGTAACTTCCATAAAGCAGCAAACTTGATGATGATCTATATTATTATATATTAATTATGCTGCACCCCTAAGGGGAGAAGGCTATTGTGTTTAAGTTTATTTGTTTGTGTGTTTGTTACTTGACCAAGTCAAGATTTGATAAAGTAACAAGTATGTTGTTGGTAGTGTTTGTTTGTCTGTTTGCACTCTAGCGACCACATTTGTAAAGCAAATTGGCTGTCATTTCATGAGAAGTTTCATCCATGTCAAGGGGAAAGGGGTATTGTTTTTGACAGAGGTGGAAAGTAACTAAGTAAAACTACTTCATTACTGTACTTAAGTAGACTTTTTACAGCTTCTGCCTCCCCTCACAGGTGGTGAGCCCATGAGACGGCTATCCCATGTCTCCGATTCAGGCTGGACCCGGCCGGCCAGGCCCCATCGGTAAAAGCTCGGCCACCAAGCGCTCGCCCACGGGCCCCAGGCCTCGCTCCAGGGTGGGACCCCAGTAACCCTCCAGGCCGGATACCCAGAATCTTTGTGTTCCAAATCTTTGTGTTATAAGGGTCCTCGAACTGTTCTTAGTCTGACCTTTCACCCAACACCAATCTGTCATGGGGGACTGCACCAGAGGCAAAATGCCCCTGGTGCAGTCCCCCGTGACAACATCACTCCCAGGATCACTAGGGCCCTCAAACCCCTCCACCACGATAAGGTGACGGTTCAAGGAGGGGAGCTGAAACACTTTGTATGTTTTATTTATTTTATTTTTACCTGTTCCAATAAACAAATAAAAGAATGAAATGAATTATCTACACAGTAACTCATGTTTTAAGGATTTTTTTAAATGCTTTTGAAACTTTCATGTTTTTTCCTGCTTAAATAAGTATTATTTAATCTATGACAAAGAAATGCAGTTTTATTTTTGACTTTTATCACAGTTGAAAACTTTTTTATGTACTTTTATTTCAGTTAAGCAGTTGAATCAGTACTTTTACTTGTACGAGACTATTTTTTCACACAAATAGCTGTACTTCTACAGTAGTGCAGAACGGGAGTATTGACCACCTCTGGTTTTTGAGTCGATTTTTTTGTTTGTTTGTTGGTTTGTCTGTCTGTTTGTAAGCAGGTTTATCCAAAAACTACTGGATCAACTTGCATGAAATTTTCAGGAAAGGTGCGAGGTAGTCCAAAATAGATCCCATTAAATTTTGCTGAATGTAGTTCAAAGATCAAGGTCACAGTCACCATTTGTTTTTGTTTTTTCGCAATGATAAAAGTTAGGTCAAATGCGTGCAAGGGGGAGGGGGTTTGTTGTGCAGGGCACCACTTGTTATTAACTCATTGTTCTTTTCCTACCACTACAAGACACAAAAAAATAATATACTACTGATGACAACAGGTTTAAGAATAGCATGTATTGTGTGGGAGATGAAAATGAAATGTAAACAAGTGGGTTTCATGAAGACAAGTGCCAAAAAGCAAATATTCACCATCCTAATGTAATATATGGACTATATACAGTATTATGAAATTATTATAGACTAGCATTAGATTTGTTGGTTTCGACAATTATAATGACCTCATATATGCATTTCTCAGTCTCTTTTCTGACATGAAGTACTAACCTATATTAGTACAATGAAGTACAATGCACATCCTCACCCTAACTCTCAAACAACAATTTCTAGGGGAAACTAGTAGTGTGACCTCCAATTGTATTTAACATATCATTAACATGTTATTCATTCATATAATTAGTTCATACAATATGATATGAATTGTATTTGATTATAGCTTTCATTCAACACATGTCAGATGTTTCACATTCTTCTTGAAATGGGGTCAGGGGCCACAGGGGGTAAGTCGTGATTTTAACATTTAGAATTCACTTTAGCTCAGATTTTTGTCTTTTAAAATCACACCCGTAAAAAAACATCTGTGCGCCTTTGCAAACTACATTCATCAGTTGTTCAGCAGTGTTTGCAGCTGCTACGTGCAGGAACACATTAAGAAATTGAAAAGAAAAAGGAAACACAGTAAAAAACAACACAAGCACATGCGAAAGGAGTGGATGGAAGTTAACACATACAATCCCACCGTATCAACTTTTCTAATGAAAATCCAAAACAAAAACGAAACTAAATTTATTAAGTATATTTCATACACATATACATACATAAAATGAAAAGTGTAAATACAAATAAATATGGAAATAATAATAATACTCAATAATAATATTAATATGTATTTGTGGAAAAAGAAATGGAAAACAAAAATAAACTAGAACAAAAAGGACCTGACCCTAATGATGTAATAGGAAGCCAAAATGACCCACTGTGAACAAAATAAATACAGAATTATTAATCACAGAAAAAAGAAAACCTTCACACCCCCATCTTATTCCTGTATAAAGATATTTGGTTTATAGCTCTTGGTGCACTTCAGCATGGTCTAAAATCAGCAAATGTGTCACTGCGCCGAGTGGTCACTTCCCACTACCAAACTGCTCTGCGCTGGCCGGAAACTAGAGTTGCGCAGGGTCTGCCAGCTTGTGCACCCTGGAACTTGTGCCTGGAACCTAGAGCCCTAAAGTGGCCAGACCACTCAAATAATATAAATAATAGGATAAGAACTTATAAATGATGTCAACTCCAAATTTTTCTCTGTTTTTGAGTAAAAAAAAGTCACATTCGATAAGGAAAATGTTTTCATCTATGAACTGTACTCAAACATAACACAAATAAATATAAAAAAGTGCAAGTTTGACAATATTACACCATATTTTATCATTTTTACATGTTCTTCACAATTTACAGATCACAGTAAATCTACAAATGCACAGTTAAAATTTAACCACATATTTAAAATTCATAACATAAAAATTCAACATAAAATTCCACATATTTCTCTTAAGACATTTCAGGTCATTAATATGTGTTCAGGTTTTTCCCATTTTTTGTTGTAAATGTACAAATTTTGTGTAATTTCACTGTTTTTTGTTAATATTTTCAGTGTAATTTTTGCATTTCTTAAATCCGTCCCAAGGGCCAGATTGGACCATTTAACAGGCTATTTTTGGCCCCCAGGCTGCATGTTTCACACCTGTGCTCTGCACTTTGACTTCCTCTGTTAGTTTTGGATGTTTTTGTGGGGGGAAAAGGGCAGGTTGGACTCAGGATCAGGGCTGTCTGTAAGAATTCCAGGGTCTGGACTGCGAGGATGGTTGTAAGGGGCGTTGAGCGCCAAAAGGCTGTATCCTGTCACCAGAGATAAAGATACTGTCGAGTGAACACAACGACAAAAGGGAAGGTGCTGAGTCAGCTGTCTGCCTGACTTAGCGCACGCTGCAGCGCTTTGACTCTTCACTCCATGGTTTCCATCCACTCCTCAAGTTACACGTCAGGGCTACTGCTTTTTCCCTCATTTCTACTCAGACAGACATTGGCAAATATCACTACAGCTTGATTTAAACATTGTGAAGTTTAAAGGCCAGATAAAATTTTTAAAATTGAAACCCTTTTAAGACAATTGTGTCGCCGGTGACATGTTTTTACATCCACTGTTTGTGCTATTATGAAAATCTTTTAGCTTTTCTATTTTACAACAGAATAGGGTAGAGGTCTGCATTGGCTGAGGGGGAGGGGTGGCCTTCTGCTGCTTTAAGCCCTGCTTAAAGCAGCAGAAGGCAGCTTGTGAGATAGAAAAGGAAGATTATGACTTTTACCTGTTTTTTAGCAAGGTTTTAACTGTGTTTTAGTAAAGTTTAAATGGGTTTAAGTGAGGATCAACTGTGTTTTAGTGGTTTTAACTGTATTCTAGTGGTTATACCTGCGTTTTAGTGGATTTAACTGTTTATGTGAGGTTTAACTATGTTTTAGTGTTTTTTAACTGTGTTTTAGTGAGCTGTAAGTGTGTTTGAATGGTTTTAACTATGTTTTCATAAGGCTTTAACTGTGTTCTAATGAGGTTTAACTGTGTTTAAGTGAGTTTTAACTGTGTTTCGGTGAGGTTTAACTGTGTTTCAGTGAGTTTTAACTGTGTTTAAGTGAGGTTTAATTGTGTTTTAGTGGTTTTAACTGTGTCTTAGTGGTTTTAACTGTCTTTTATTAAGGATTTAACTGTGTTCTAATGGTGTTTAACTGTGTTTAAGTGAGGTTTAATTGTGTTTTAATGGTTTCAGCTGTGTTTTAGTGAGGTTTGACTGTGTTTAATCGTGGATAAACTGTTTTAGTGAGGATTAACTCTGTTTTAGTGGATTTAACTGTGTTATGTATGCTTTAACTGTGTAAGGATTAAGTGTGTTTTAGTGAGGTTTAACTGTGTTTTACTTAGGTTTAATTGTGTATTAGTGCATTTTAACAGTTTTTAAAGGAGGTTTAACTGTGTTTTAGTGAGGTTTAACTGTGTTCTAGTGGTTATACCTAGTAATTGAGTTGTAAAGAAATCCAGGAGGGAATTGTCTTTTTTTTTCACCTTCACAAAAAAAGGGGAACTGGGGCCAGGGCCTGCTGCTACCCTCCTTTCTCTGTCTTTCCAATACAAAAACAACAAAATTAAGCATAGATTAATTTGTCTAATTTCCACTGACATAATGAGCTACAGTATGTGAGAGGTCTATGTATGAATTGAAAAAGAGTCTAAACTCAACATGTAAAATAATCAAACCTGTTCCTTCTCTTCTGCTTGGCCCTCCTGCTCTCCTGTCCTTACTCGCCTCTCTCTGATTTTGTTTTTCTGTAGTGGAAACTACAGAAAAACAAAATCATAGATTAATCCATAGATTCATTTGCCTTATTTCCACTGACATAATAAGCTACATACTCGTAGGCCTGCATATGAATTAGAAAAAAATAAAGTGTGAAAACTGGAGGTTGCCTTGGACCATTTTTTAAACAGTCATTGTGACAGTCATGGATAATTTGTTATAATCAGTTTAATTAAAAATACTTCATTACATTAAAAGATGACTGATAGCTTTCAAAGTCCCTGTTAACATCATCCCTGTGTCATGAATAGGAGAGAGAAGCTATGGAGTCATATATCCAATACTCCTTAGCCGCGGGTATCATCAGGCCCTCCTCATCACCAGCGGGTTTTACTTTGTTGATAAGAAGGATAAGACCCTGCGTCCGTGCATAGACTATAGGGGACTGAATGAGATAACAGTTAAGAATCGGTATCCCTTACCACTTATTTCTTCAGCCTTTGAACTGCTTCAGGGGGCCACGGTGTTCACGAAACTTGATCTTAGAAACGCCTATCATTTGGTGAGAATTCGTGACGGGGACGAATGGAAGACAGCATTCAACACTCCCTCGGGACATTACGAGTATCTCGTAATGCCATTTGGTTTAACCAATGCACCTGCGGTTTTCCAGAACCTCATAAATGACGTACTCCGGGACATGTTAAATAAGTTTGTCTTTGTGTACCTAGATGACATTCTCATCTTCTCAAAGTCTCTACAGGATCACACTTACCATGTGCAACAGGTACTCCGACGCCTCCTCGAGAATTCCCTCTTCATTAAGGCAGAAAAATGCGAGTTCCACTGCTCTTCGGTTTCCTTCCTGGGGTTTGTCATAGGACAAAACTCCTTACAGATGGATCCAAACAAGGTGTCGGCAGTGGAGGATTGGCCAGTACCAGAGACACGTAAGCAACTTCAGAGGTTCCTAGGCTTCGCAAATTTCTATAGACGGTTCATCAGAGGATATAGTTCTGTCTCTGCTCCTTTGACCACTCTTACCTCCTCCAAGGTTTCTTTTCAGTGGTCTGCAGCTGCCGGGCAGGCCTTTGACACCCTCAAGAGGAGATTCAGCTCTGCTCCCATTCTCCAAATCCCAGATCCAGAAAGACAGTTCATTGTGGAGGTGGATGCTTCTGATGTGGGAGTGGGTGCGGTCCTTTCCCAGCGTTTAGATCGGGACTCCAAGATGCACCCCTGTGCCTTCTTCTCAAAGCGTTTATCCCCAGCGGAGAGGAATTACGACATCGGGAACCGGGAGTTACTGGCGGTAAAAATGGCACTGGAGGAATAGAGACATTGGTTAGAAGGTACCAAGATTCCTTTCCTGGTGTGGACAGACCACAAGAACCTGGAGTATATCAGGTCTGCGAAGAGACTAAACTCCCGGCAGGCTAGGTGGTCATTATTTTTCACTCGACTTAACTTTTCCTTGTCCTATCGTCCAGGTTCCCGGAATATCAAGCCAGATGCTCTCTCGCGTCAGTTTTTGTTGGAGGAGGAGGAGGGGGCGACGATTGAGACCATCCTTCCCCGTTCTCAGAGGGTGGCTGCTTTCACGTGGGAGAGATTGAGGATCGGATTAGGACAGCGGTGGAGGAGGAACCCGGACCTAGTGATTGTCCCGCTGACCGTTTGTTCGTTCCTCAGGAGTACAGAGCGGAACTCCTACAGTGGATACACCAATCGCAGCTTACGTATCATCCGGGGGTTGGGCGCACTATGGAGGTCCTTCAGCGTCGGTACTGGTGGTCCACGATGAGGGAGGATGTCACCAGTTTCGTGAAGGCTTGTCAGGTTTTCTACAACCTCTTCCTGTTCCTCATCGTCCTTGGTCACATGTGTCCTTAGACTATGTCACAGGGCTCCCTTCTTCTGATGGTAACACTGCTATCCTCACTGTTGTGGATCGGTTTAGCAAGATGGCTCATCTAATTCCAATCCCTAAGCTTCCTTCTGCCAAGGAGACAGCCGAACTCATGCTCCTCCATGTGTTTCGTCTCCACGGGTTCCCCGAAGATGTGGTATCAGACCGAGGACCCCAATTCATTTCCGGTTTCTGGAGGGAGTTCTGCCGAGCAATTGGAGCATCACCCAGTTTGTCTTCGGGATACCACCCGCAGACCAACGGCCAGGCGGAGCAGATGAACCAGGAGATGGAGACTACGCTTCGTTGTATGGCTTCACGCCAAGCATCCTCCTGGTCTAAACAACTCATCTGGGTGGAATATGCCCATAACACTCTCGTCAGCTCGGCCACAGGTATGTCTCCATTCCAATGTGTTTTCGGTTACCAACCTCCGTTGTTCCCTTCAGCCATAGAAGAGTCCTCCTGCCCATCCGTGGATCAGTTCCTGCGTCAGTGCCGCCAGACTTGGAGGTTAGCCCGTGCCGCTATTCTGAAGGCCACGGGCAAGTATGAGCTGAACGCCAACCGTCGTCGATCCAGGAACCCAGTGTACCAGGAGGGACAGGAGGTATGGCTGTCCACTAAGGACTTACCACTTAGGATGGAATCTCGAAAATTGGCCCCAAAGTTCATTGGGCCTTTTCTGATTGAGAAAATTATCAGCCCGGTGGTGGTCAGATTGAAGTTACCACGATCCATGAAGATTCACCCCACTTTCCACGTATCTAAGATAAAATCTGTGGAAATGAGTGCTCTTTCTCCCCCTAGTCAGTCTCCTCCGGTTCCCCGGATCATAGATGGTTCTCCAGCCTACACAGTACGTCGGCTACTACGCTCCCGGCGTCGGGGTCGAGGGATCCAGTACCTCGTGGACTGGGAGGGTTATGGTCCCGAGGAGCGGTCCTGGGTTCCTTCTCGCGACATCCTCGATCGGAAACTCATCCGAGATTTCCATAACCAACAACCAGACCAGCCCTCGAACCTACGGCCCCACAAGAGGACCTTGAAGAAGGCTCCTCGAGACCCTTGTGTTAGGGTTGAGCCTCCTGTATCAGAAGGGGACCCTGAAACAGAAGTCGAGTACTGGTGGGATCCAGGACCTGAAGAGGTCGTCTCAGATGAATACTGAACCCTCCTGCCAGTGCCCCCTCCTCCCACCCTTCTTTTGTTGTTTTTTTTGTTTGTTTTTTTTCTTTTAGGGAGATTTTGGGACTTCAGGGGCCGTCCCTTGAGGGGGGGGGGGTTCTGTCATGAATAGGTGTTATCTTTTTCTGTTTGTTGTCTGTCTTCTGTTTTCCTTGCTCTGTTTTTCCTGTTTGTCTGTCGGTCACCTTTGCCATAATTCTTATTGCTGTCACCTGTGAGCTCACACCTGTGAGTGATCAGGTGGCTGTATTTAAGCCTGCTCTATGTACCTGTCCTTTGCCAGATCGTTTTTGTTTCGTCAAGACTTTCCAGCGTTCAGTCAGCCTGTTTATCTCTGTGCATCACCTGTATCCCGTTCCTGACCCGTTCCTGCCTGCCTCCGACTTAGACCTGTTTCCACCTGACCACGCTCCTGTCTTCTTCCCCGGTACCTGACCTGCTTTTTTGGATTCTGACCACTCTCTCTGCCTACCGAATCTGGACCTTCGTTATCGGACCCAGGACTGGACTACGGCTTCCCCTTTTGTCTTATGGACTCTGTTATTTCCTTTTTTTGGTTATTAAAGTTGTATTTGATCGTTTACCTGGTTTGTGGTCTGCATGTGGGTCCGACATCAGAGCGTCACACCCTGGTTTAATAATCAAACCTGTTCCTTCCGCTTCCTGGCCATGACCTTCCTCTATGTGAAGAAAACAACATGATAGGGCTTGATAGAATGAACAGACATGTCAAGGTGTCACAGGCCTATGGAGAACCCAAACTTAGGAACAACAGTTTCTCAGTTTTAAAGAGTTTATTAAGAATAAGTACAAGGCTTGACGGAGCACAGCAGTTTACTAGAAACGAGACTTTTAAGTCTATAGTAGATCCGTACAGCAGGTACGGTGAAAACAGAGTAGCGGTTCTACTCCGTGAGGGACTGGGCTTATCTTGGTCGGGTTCGGTCTGGGATCGGGGCTGGCGGCTGGGATCTTGAGCGGGATGTGGTCCAGGGTCGAGGCTGGCGGCTGGCGTCGTAATCGGTATCCGGTCCGGGGTCGGGGCAGGCGGCTGGCAAGACGGACAGACGAAGGCGAGTCGGAACCAGGTAAACACAGGCAGAAGACGGAGTCGGGCAGGCGGGGGTCGGAACACGGGGCAGGGGGACAGATGTCGATCAGAAACGGGTCAGGTACACGGAACTCAGAACAGACAGGAATCATGCTGGATTACTAAGGGTAGACCGTTAGATAATCTGGCGAGGATCAAGCAGAAACAGGTCACTTATATACACCTCCACCTAATGAGTCCAGCTGGACCCACAGGTGTATGACAATGAGGACATCTGTATCTATGTTCTTTAATCAGAACCACAACCCACACCTTGCCACTCTGAATCAAATACTGGAGACAACCCCACGCTCTCTGCTTCATTAATAATGAAAATAGTTCAAACCTAAGGACCATTTTATTGCAAAAGTCCAATTTTGGGCCGAACCAAATGCGGAGGCGGGCTGTATCCGGCCCGTGGGCCGCAGTTTGGGGACCACTGATTCAAAACCTTGCTAAAACAACAAAGTTAACTAAAGACTTGGCCTAAGACTTCCAGAGAATACCGTATTTGTAGGTTAATGATGTAGGACAAAAAAAGAACAGCGGGCAAGAGGTCTTCTTCTTGTATTTTTAGTGTTTCTTCTTCTGTTCATAAAATGCTTCATGCTGCTTTTTGATTCACTGTCTTCCTGAATGATGTGAATAAATGAAAGTATTAAGTCAGGCTGGCTCTGACAATAGCTGGGACATTCACTGGTGACACAAACTGTGTCACCAAACTGTGTTTTAGGGAGGTTTAACTGTGTTTTAGTTAGGTTTAACTTGGTTTTAGCGAGGTTTAACCCTGTTTAAATGAGGATTAGCTGTGTTTGTGAGGTTTTAACTTCACAAACACAACAGCAGTGTTGCAACAGCAACAGCAGTGTAGTGTTTTCAGATACACAACAATGGCAGCGTGCATTAGGTATCCGAGGGTCCATATAGAATCAACTTCTGTTTGGTTTTCATCTTTGTTTTAGTGGTTTAGCTGTGTCTTAGTGATTTTAACTGTGTTTTGGTGGTTTTAACTGTGTTTTAGTGAGGTTTAACTGTGTTTTAGTGGCTTTAACTGTGTTTTAGTGGTATTAACTGTGTTTTAGTTGTTTTAACTGTTTTTCAGTGAGGTTTAACTGTGTTTCAGTGAGGTTTAAACTGTGTTTTAGTGATCTGTTCTCCTTTCAACACCATGTATCTGAGTCCTCTGTCCACCTCACCCTTCATGACAGAATGGTACCGCCAACTTCAGGACTCCGCCGGTGTTGACGGGACCCTCTTTGTTTTTTTTTACCCTTTCCTTTTTTGTCTTCGGTCTGTGTGTTTCGTACCCCACAATCCGCAGTGAGTCTTGTTCCCCCTTGGTTCAGTCTTGTTCCTCCTCGGTCTTGTCTCCTGTGTAATATAATTGGTTCTTCTGTCTAGTATAGTAGTGTCTTCTCTCTGGTATAGGGGTGTCTTCTGTTTAGTATAGTGGTGTCTTCTGTCTAGTACAGTGGTGCCTTCTGTCTAGTATAGTGGTTTCTTCTGTCTAGTATAGTGGTTTCTTCTGTCCATTCGGTCGTGTCTTTCTCTCTCGTGTTTTTTTCGGTCTGTCTCATGTAGTGTGTTTCTGTCTTTTCTGTGGCTTTTCTGTCTAGTGTGTCTTAGCTCTTTTCTGTTAAGTCTATGCCTTCTTTCCCATCTTTCTTTTTCTCTCATCACTCCCCTTTTTCCTCTCTGGCTCTGTTTTCCCTTTTCCTCCTCTCCCTTGGCCTAGTCACTTCCTGTTCCATCTGTGTTCAGTTTCGCTTCTTGTTCTCTCTGTGTCCAGTGTCGTGCGCTGTGTCCACTGTCTGTATTTGGTCTCACTCCCTCTCCCTCTCTGTTTACCCCCTGTTGCCAGTTTGCCTGTGGCCAGTTGCTCTAGTTTCCAGCTGCCTATGGTGGCACTGGTCAGTTGTGGGGGCACTTGTTAGGTGATGAGCACTGGTTCCAAGTTCCTGGGTGCTGTTCCTAGTTAAGGGGGTCCAGACATAACCTCTAATTCCGGTCGATCTCGCCCGGGTCCTTTTGTCGTGTTTGGGCTGGTCTCACCCCGGCTCCTTTGATGTGTTCACCCCGGTCTCACCAAGGCCTTTTAGTCGTGTTCAGCCTGGCTCTTTTTGTCCTGTTCCTGTCTCGTTCTTTGTCTCTCTGTTCTGTCCTGGTCCTGTCTGTTGTCATCATTGTCTCAGCCAGAGTCTGTGGTCATCTTCCCCATCAGGCTCAGTTCTTCTGGTCGTCTTTGTCAGACTTTTGTCTGTTGCTCCTGTTACCTAACCTGACCATCCAGACCATTCTGGTCTTTTCCACTCTGATCAGCGAACAGAGCAGAGCATTTTCTTCCTCCTCCCAACCTTGTGCTTATCGTGCTACTGCTGCCGGGCCTTCTGTCTTCTCTAGTATGTCAGTCTGGTGATTTTTTTTCCTTCCTTCCAAGCCCCCATTGACTTGTCTTCTGCTAAACCATGGATGTAATCAATGGGGCATTTAATGCAATCAAAACTATCTATTCATGGTAACTTTCCTCACTTTTGGCCTGGGAGGAAAGCTGATTCATCGCAAAGTTGGGACGATCGTAGCACCTAAAGGGCCACTGATCCTGTGTGATGAAATTCGGGAGCACCTCAAGGAACTCACTGACACTGTCACTGGGCTAAAGCTGTCTTTGACCTAGTCCGAGGACAATCTTGTAAACTGTGTGGGATAGATTAGCTCTGCGGTGGCTCAGTCTGCAAGTTTGGGGACTGACCTGTTGAATCGTTCCGCTGATTCACAGAGGAGATTGGATTACATTTCTGGATTATATTATATTTGTTGGACAATGGAAGGAGTCTTCTCTTTGTTTCTTTTTCACGGCCGTCAAGAGCTGCACAACTTTTCCCCCAGTTCCTCACCAGCTTCACCTGTCACAACCTTTCCCCCAGTTTCTCACCAGCTTCACCTGTCCCGCACTCAAGCACTCAAACCTTCATGTTCAGGGAACGGCATGTAGGCTAACCCATGAATTGTAATATTTTTTTCTTAAAATTCCAGGAAGCCATTAAGTTTAACATATTTTTTGAAAATGATCAAGTCACATCAGGCAAAAAAACCTAAACTAAATGCTTTCAATAGCAGAGAATGCGACGTGTAGGCTGGCCTTTTCTAATAGCCTACAATAGCTCAGTAGTCTCGTTGTAATAGTTCATAGTGCACACACAGCACACCCACCTAAAAGTTAATTTGAGTTTGCAACACTCACTCAAAGATGAACAATTGACTTTCAAAAAAAAAAAAATTCAGTAATGTGTGTTGGTCACAAGCGTTCGTGCTTGGAGCAGCTTCTTCAGCTGTCACTCTCTCTCTCTCTCATTGTGCGCTTTTTTTTTATTTCCATATCCACATCAGTTACATAAAGTTAAACAATGAGTTAAATAAAACAAAACACTCAAGAGTAATAACAGAAAACAACACACTTTAAGGGAAACACACAAAAACACAATACAAATTTCAAAAAGCATAATTTAATAAATACAGGAGATACCTTCATATATGCGGAGGAAAAATGTATGGGGGTATTTTATATAATTCAAATTGTATTATATGAGTCCAAATGCTTTACTTATCTGCAGAGTTTTGATTGCCTTTGTGAAGTAAATTCTATTATATGTGAAGTAAATTCTATTATAAGATATGAATTAATTCTATTGTATGTGAAGTAAATTCTATAATAAAATATGAATTCCACTAGTCTCATAGACAAAGCATTTATTGTCTGAGTGTTCTCATGAAAGTACAAATGTAAATTTTGCGGGACATCTTCTTATCTGAAGGTTATATTCCTTTCTGTGGCTTGCTTATCTGAAAGTTTCGCTGTGTGAAGACATTCCTTCTCTACAACCCGTTATCTGTCCTAGTAACTCACGTCATGTCTTGTCTTAATGTTTTAATAAAAGCTGAAGCAGGGAGAGAACTCAGGCAGAGAGAAGCTGAGAGTCATGAGCCGTGTTGCTTTTTACAGACTCTGGTTTTTCTGCTGGCTTCTCCCTCTGCAGAGGCATAAAACGACATAATTCGTCTCCTCTTGGTTTCGTTAAATTTGACAAGTGTTGTTTAGACCCAACATTTCTCTGGTGCTGAAACCCAGGAACCAAGAACCTGAGGTGCTGGGACGACGTGGGATCGACGTGGCCTGAATCTGGTACCAGCCGTCCGGCATTCAAGGACGGGGTCCATAGAGGTTCGATCCGGCGCCACCCTGGAACAGTGACAGGTCCCAATGAACCAGGAGCCAAGGTGTGAGATGGTAGGACAGTCTTTTGCTCCCAGAAAATAGCTTGGTGTTACACTTCACACCATTTTGTTAGGCCTGGGGTCAGAACAAATAAAATAGGAAGTAAGGGCACTGGCCTGCTGGGTCCGGGACCCAGTTTACAGAGATTCAGGGAATCTCCTAAGTCTGGGACTTAGAAGCTAAAGTTAAAGGGGAATTGACTGTCCTTTGATGTCTGAGTGAATGAATGTGAATGAGTGTGAACCAAAAATAGATGGAAACCTGCGTATGAAAGTCAGGTTTGTGCACTGAAGCAGCAGCATCAGCGGAAACCTAATGGTGATAAAAAAAAAAACTGATGGTCTGTTGAAGTAGGTCACAAACCTCTGAATTAAGGCACAAATTCAGAGGTTCAAAAGGTTCAAAAACAACTTAGGAACCACGTCCAAACAAAAGGATAAAACATAAAAACTGTTAAGTATTGTATGAGTTAAAAGCGAACCAGGTGAAAATCTTACCAATTTAAGGGACGTCCCAGGTGAATGTTATACTGTTGCGACCCAGGCTCGCGGGAGCCACAACAAAAATAAGTGGGGAGACGCACAGTGTGTTTAACCTCTTCCACCTATTCCTCTTCCACTATTTTCAGAGAAAAACACCTAAAAAAACATACCCAAAGTAAATGAAGAATTGCTCCACAATCCTAAGGTTTATATGGATGTTCTTTGTATCTATGGACATCTACAGGCTTCACAGAATCTATTCCCATTGTCTAAAATAGTGTAGCTACTACTATGACTGAATAAACTGGAATAAACTAAAAGATAAAATAGAATTTTTTGGTCTCGCCTGAATTTATTATGTATTTGACAAAAGAAACACCCTGCTAACAATGATTCCATGAATATAGACACTATTGATCATCTTCAGTAACTCCTTTACAACACAGGTACAAAAGTTGATAGAATTAGAGTAAAGGACAAAGCCTCCAGAAAGGTGTAAGTCAAAATAACACCAGGCGGACAGTGCATTTGGAACAGTTTGGCCAAACTGTTCCAAATACATTATTTTAATTTTCCAGTAAAATCTGTCTGGAAAATACAATCATATCTATTACAGAAGTCTATTACTGTCTACTGGAGCTTTTAGAAATGAAATTTACCTTGTGTTTCATCAACTTCTACCTTTGTGCACAACTAAAATGAATAAAACCATTAAACATGGATTATTTTGTCTCCAAATAGAGCAGTTTTATTAGCAACTTACTCCAAACAATGTAATAATAATAATAATAATAATAATAATAATAATAATAATAATAATAATAATAATATTACACTTTAGTAAAAATCAAATAGAAAGTTGAACAAATGTGCAAAATATGATAAATTCAATTAGAATAAATATAAATATCAAAATTAGTGCAAATTTACTAAACAAAATAACTAATACAAACATTCAAAACACAAACAATTGCAATAAAGTCCAAAAATGTCCATGTGTTATCATCAGGTGGGGGCTGGTTTATCATTAGGTTGAGGGGGTGGCAGCAGACTGAACTGGTCCATGTGTTTCTCCAAAAAGCAGTTTTATTTGTGTCAAATAAGGCTGTCATCCTACCTAGGAAAAATGAAGGCAATCATGATTTGAGACTAAATACATAATAAAATATGTACATTTGGCCAAAATAAATAGATAAATGTACTTCATGTATGCAAAATTCTTTTCAGTAGTGTTGAATATTATTTCAACTATTCCTAAAAAGTAGGAATAACATTATTCTTCCTTCTCATGAAATGATAGAATGTTAGAATGTGATTTATTTTTGACAGAGAAAGTGAAAAAATCCTCAAACAATCATTGATTAATTATAAACTTATCTACTTATGTGTAGAAATAACAATGAGAAATGAGACTGAAAAAATACTACTATAGTTAACAGTGTTTGCATGTGTATAGTATAAAATGTAGTATTATTGTTATTATTATTACTATTAGTTTGTAAAACAGATATCAGTAAGATACAACAACTTACTGGGTAGATGTTCATCCTGTTTTGAGTTCATATCCACAGTCAGATCTCAGTCAGATGTTGAACTGATCAGCTGCTTCTCTGTAGTGTCTCTGCTGCAGAGACACTAGCTAGCACGGCTAACGGCACTTTACAAAGCTTACCACAGTCAGTAACATTCAGGAAAATACACTGTCACTCACTGTTACGCACTAAAACTCTCTAAAACTAAGAGTAAAGTCGGTAAACTATAACCAGCAGACCGATCTGCATCACTCCTCCTGCTCAGCTGTAGCGTGCGTCCCGGTCCTGTGCATGCGCTCGAGATGCGCAACGATGCCAACCTTTCACGCATGCATTTCCTGTCCAGAAGGAAAGGTAGTTCATGGAATGTGAGGTGTCAATAGATTCAGGAGAATCTCCTCTTTCAAGCGCGTACAAACATGGCTGCCTTATCGCTCGGCAGAAAAAAGATATACATAGATTAATTGCGCGTATCGGCGATTAAAAATAGCTTATATTTCACCACACACACATTAAAGATCATGTTTAAAGGTGACTTTTATCACTAAAATACACTTTATATGTAGTTTTATTAACATTAGGGTCTTAACTTTGAGCAAAAGTTGAAACAAATTTCCATTGTCCAGATTTATTATATATTAATAATTAATGAAAAATTACACAATTTTCTTGGCCCACCCGACCGGGCTTAAAGGGTTAACGGGTTTATTCTCAAAAGGCAGGGTAAATAATATACAGTGAGTTACTGGCGTCAGCGTAAATGGAGTATGGCTGAGGGGTGCATGTGGTGCGAGTGTAATCAATAAAAGAACGAAGGGTGTCAAGTGTAAATGTTGAGGTGCGTGTAAAAAAGGGGTGCGTGGCAGGAAGGCGGCAGAGATGGAGCGCAGGCGAGGAGCAAGGCAGATAGACCGAACCAGCTCCGGTCTCAGTGTCACTGCTGTCTTTAAAGACAGCTTCTCAGGCCTGCGACCAATCACCTCCACAGCTGGGTGACTGCCACAGGAGTATGTCGTTAGTGATTAGGGGGGAGGAGGCGTGCATCCAGGGACGCAACATATACTCTACGGAATAAAATAGAAACTAAATCTTAAAATAAGATCAGTCTGATAAACAGAAAAATGGGCGCCTCGAACAGTAAGGAGGTCCCGCCTGATGTTAGATTCATGTTAAACAAAGATGAAAGTAATGTCCGTCATTGTAAAAAATGGAAGGAGGAATTTGATTTCACAGGAAAGCTCCAGACTGGACCACTGAAGGAGATCCAGAAGAAGTTGGAAGAAAAGGAACACGTAATCAAAGGGAAGAAACAAGTTGAACTGCAGGACCAGCTGACACAGCTGAAGAAATGGCTAAACAAATCAGAAAGACGAGAGACTGAGAGAGAAGGAAGAAAAAAGGAGAAAGCTGATATGAAAACAGCAAGACAGATGTTGTCAACCAGCCGCGTAGGACCGGATGACGAAACCACACCCTCCCCCTACTGGCATTTGCAGCAAGCCCTGATACAACAGCAGCAGTTAGCTGCAGCGCAAGCAGCAGCCCAAGCCGCACAGGCCCCGGCCCAGGCCGCCGGAGTGCAACTTCCTGCACAGCTCCCACCCCACATGCCACATCAGCCACAACTGCATGCACGGAGACATGGAGGCGGCCAACAACGACATTAGCAAATAACACAGCCACCATAGTACCATAGTCCCTGATCTCCAGGCTGCAGACTCCCCAGTCACGGCTCACACGCGCAGACAGCGACAACCACAAAAAGGCATGGAAGGTTTAACACAACCTCTTTTGTCAGGTGATGACCAAGACCACATGCATGCTTTCCCTATGGTCCAAGTGGCCAACCCCCATCGTGGAATTGACAACGATCAAGACCAACACGTATGGATGTTTCTCCCATGGTCCCAGGCCGAACTAACTGAAGCGTGCAGAGGCCTAGGCGACGTCACAACAGACCCTACAGGTTGGATTGAGAACTTCCGCCTGCTTTGTGAAAGCTACATATTGAATGACCGGGAGGTGGAAAGAGCCTGCAGCACAACCCTGGGTCACAATTACGCCAGAGTAAGAGGGAATTTTAACCCAAATGGGAACGACGGACAGGCTCTCCAACCAGGCCAAGACCTCAATGCCCAAATTGAGGGACTGGCAAACAGGTTGAATCAAACATTCAGACCCACTCCAAACTATGGTCTGATAGCCCAGACCCAGCAAAGAGACAATGAAGCTCCATACCAGTTTGCTGAGAGACTGGAAAAAGTGTTCAAGTCCCATAGTGGTATGGAAGAATCCCAAGAACGTGATCCATACCAAGTGAATCTCCCACAACACATCTTATTGTCAAACACTGCCACATATCACACCCTGTCCAGAGATGAACTACACTGGTTTGGGTTTACTTTCAAATGCAAAAAGTACACCTACACCAGACTACCCCAAGGCTACTATGAAAGCCCCACCATTTTCTCACAAGAAATTGAGGCTTGCATCTCAAAACACACCATCCATGGTCCCACACAAGTCCTGTTGTATGTAGATGACATTCTAATCGCAAGCCCCACGGAAGAAGAAAACAAATCAGAAGCCAAAAGACTGATGAAGCATCTGGCTGAGACAGGCAACAAGGCATCCCTGAAAAAGCTTCAGTACTGCAAGGAGAAAGTTGTGTTCCTGGGCCATGAAGTGTCCTTGGAAGGACGCAGCCTCACTGACAACAGAAGGAAAGCAGTAAGCGAATGCCCAAAGCCCAGAACAAAGAGACAGGTCATGGCCTTCTTAGGCCTGACCAACTACTGTGGGTCATGGATACCCAATCACACAGCCACTGCAAGACCTGATCTACACCACAGAACTCCACCTGAATGATCCTGTAGCGTGGACTCCAGAAGCCACACAGGCATTTGACCAAGTGAAGGACGAAATTGTAAACTCCGGCACCTTGAGTTTCATCCAAACTGTAGACTGCAAAGAAGGTTTCATGACCTCAGTAGTCAGGGTCAGTTTTCAGAAAAGATTAACCCTGAAGGCATTTCGTGTTAATTTTTGGCATACAGGATTTTTAGGGGTTTTGAAGGGTGCTGAATCCAAATCTTCTGTATGCCAGGCTCAAAAATGTCCCATAATGCCTCAAATCGGAGAAATCCAATATGGCCACCGCTGCCAGGTCAAAATCTAATTAATCACTTATTTTCCTGACTGTAGAAGGTAAAAACTTGAATGTAATGTGCTTTTATATGTTTTCACACATGGGTAATTCAATGGCATGCTCTGATTTAAGATTAAAGGAAATGCTTCAAATTGATGAAAATGGTCAAAATTGTTGTCTCGGCTGATGAATAATTCATGAAAAAGAGAAGACCATGAAATGGGTTGAAGGGTTTCTGAAGAATTTACTTGAAATATGTATAGGAACAAGGTTGATTACAATATTTTAAATATTTATTGGCTTATTTATCTGTATTTGAACTATTTATTCATGTATATTTAACCTATTTATTTCATAACTTATTTAATATTCAATGCTTATAACGTCCATTGTGAGGGTAAGCTATATTTATTAATTCCCAATCATCATCCTCCTCTTCCTCTCCTGTGTTCTGGCAGGAGCTTTTTTTTAAAACATGAGAACATGTGTCTTATTTCTCATTCCTACCAATATACAAATAAAGTGGAATGTCAAAGAGAGGGGTCAGGAATGATCACAAAAAGTTTAAAGCTTCAGTTCTTTAAACTTTAAGATCTGTGGCATGTAAAATATATGACCATTTTTGCAGCTTTTGGCTTTTTGGCCAATTTTAGAGAGCAACCAACATAGATAGAGCTACTCTGACCATAGATTCTGATTTTAGGTGAAAAGTTATCCCGGGAGACCAAAAATCTAATATGTACAGGAGCAGTGGAAGCTCACAGTTGGAAGCACAACTTTGTCAAAATAGTAATAAAAAAAAAATGCCCCAAATTTTGGAAGGATTTTACTTCAAAACTATTAGGGATATGGGTCTAAAATTTGGTATTATTTAATAAGCCCATAGCAGGAATGACAATTTGATGAGAGGGTGGTCTATGTCATGACCTCTGCTCCTGTGACCTTTCCTCCAGTGCTCTTCATGTTCACCTGGCCCTGCACCGTGCAGCTGCAAGTCGTTGCTGCTCTGCAGTATTTAAGCAGTGTATTCAGTACTGTCACCTCCATAACATGGTCACTTTGCAATCTCCTCAGTCACCATAACCTGGACATTCATCATCACTGTGGACTCAGGCCATTCTATCCCCAAGGTTTTGTGTTTTGGTCTGTCTTGTCTTTGTTTGGTTTTTGTTATTAAATTTGTTCTTCCTTCAGCACTGTCCATTTGAGTCCTCCTTCACCTCACCCCTTCTTGACAGTCTAGGACAGTCTGGATGCTTTGACATGGAATAACCCATATATTGAACTTTGGATTTTCCTAAAAAAAAAAAAAAGTTTCAAAAGAATTAGCAAAGAAAACATTTTCTGATGCTGTTATTGCACAAACAACAAGAAGAAATCTAGATGCTGTGTTATGATAGCCATTAAAGGGTTAAAAAATTAGATGGCAAACATTCAGGTGCATAATGGGAAACACTTTTTAATGCAAACTCCAACTGAATTTTACCTTAAATTCATGCACAGTGTGTCAAATGTGATTAGAATACATTTTGAGTTTATACAACAAAATATTGTGAAAAGTCTAATAATTTCTATTGAAAACGCAGTCACGGAAAATATTAGACCATCAAAAGTCATCAGAAACAGTGGTTATGCAATTGAGTACACACTCCTGTGTGTATTATGTGACTAAAATAGAAAGAGAATAAAACATGGAATGACTAAAAGTACTGTTTTTGTCAGTACAATCACATAAAATTGACTAATATTAGTCAATTAACTTCCTTAAGGAAAAGTACTCTAAGGTTGTTTTCAAGTGTTTTTAATCATCTTTAGGGATGAAAAAAGCAATGTGATAGAAATATTTCTAATGAACCTATCTTTTATAGAGTTACAAAAATGTCCACTCAGCTGGAAAACATGTGTTTAAGCTTTGAATCAAATAAACATAGTTAAAACACAATATAAGAACACTATGAAATAATTTTTAATGCAGTTTTTGTTTAAGAAGAGACTTTAATTAGTCTAATCAAGTCAAGTAATTAATTTACAGGTAAACATGTTAGTGCATATCAGGTATTAAGAACAGACAAGTTACAGTAATGACATAAACTGACTGATATGGAACTAAAACATGAACTGACTGATATGGAACTAAAACAACAAAAAGAACAGCTGTAGAATAACTGTCCACGGGAGTGACCAGTATGCATCAAAGCGGTAATGTAAGAATTAAACTGAAAACATGCAAAATGGATAGATATCAGCTCTGAAATCCAACTAGTATGAGGTGATATTGCTCTCATCATAATATTTGTCTGAACAAATATGCATTTAGTTGTACCAGGCATTAAAAGGAACAAGAAATGAAAGAAAATAAGGGTGGTGTAATATTTTTTTTCTGTAATTGTATGGCAAAAAGGGAAAGGTACATTTGTTTTTTGGCAGATTAAATAAATCCTTAAATATTTTCTTCTCTATAGGATTTGATGGCATGCAGCTTTAATGCACAACCCTTTTCCACATGGTTTGGCAGCCTGCTCTTGATATTATGTGATGCCTTAGCATACCATCAGCAGAGGAAGGGCTGTAGTCATTTCTGCTGGCATTGTTGTTGATTATTTAGCTCAGTTCCTCTCAGTGTGAAAGTCTGGTGAAAACAAAACAGCTGTCGGCTTCTCTTTATCTAGTTCCGCAGTCTGTGGGAACATCAGACACCAGAGCTCATGCGAGCCAGAGGAGATTTGCTAAAACATCTTCTGTCCCTCAGTGGGATTAGAGTCGACACATTCCTGGCTTCCACTGGGATGTTCACATGTGTGCAGTCACACATGAAGACACAAAGATAAATATGTCTGTATTAACAATTAAGAAAGACAAATATAACCCATAACTCAATGATAAATGGCTTCACCGTCAGCCTAACGGTGTTAACACTACAGAGGATATATATATATATATTGATTCCTGGGAATTTGGATAAAACAGGTTTTACTTTTGGAAAAAAAAATTTTTGTTGAATGACAAAATATGAAAGTATTTCATTATAGTGCAAGATATTGGCACTTTGAAAATTTACCAGTCTAACCTCCTCATTTTCTATTTTTTCATAAAATAGCTGATGATTTTTAAATCATCATCTGGCATTCTTAGTACACACATATGCGGTTAAATGTTGAATATTCACTTTTGTTAACATTTATATAGTTTCATGTTTACTTACATCATACATTTACTTTTAGCCTAAATTGAAAAAATATTGTTTTTGTATTTAGCAAATATGCTTTTGTATTAAAAGAGACTATTAGTTTCATAACTCGGCAGCACTGAAGAAATATATCGTAAACATATTAATTTAAAACAAAACTCCTGACGGTGGTGACATTAGAACTGACGGTGGTGACACTAATCTGACTGTCGTCACAGGGGCCTCATTACAACATATAATGCCAAAATGTATACCAGTAAAGTCAATGGTGTCTTGCTTAATAACTTTATTGAACTATTTGGTCATAAGTGACATCATATGGTCATATAAATGAATACTGTCTTAACAGTTTATTTTCCATATACTTAAATGTTTCATCGTTATTCATTTATGGTGTTTACAAAGAATGTCTGTGTTTTGAAACATTTGAGTTTATGGAAAAGACACTGTGAAGACAAAATACAGAAATTCTTTGTAAATACCATAAATGAACAATTACATCTAACAGTCTCTTTTCCATAAACTTAAATGTTTCAAAATGCAGAAATGTTGTGTAAATACCACAGAACACAACTGGAACAAAAATAACTCATACACTCCAGTCGGTATTCCTTGACATTTTTACATCACTCATTTCGCAATATCAGGAAGTTTATGGATTAGGCCATTAACTGAAATGTCGACTAGTCGACACATCGACAAGTTGCATGTTATTCTTTCTCTCCCTCCCTCTCTCTCTGTCTCTCTCACTCTAGCAGTGCAGACAACACACATTAAGACAACACACTTTTTTCCAAACATCATGTGGACAGTGTGGTGTACGTCTTGGTCACTGCCTCAAACTTTTTGCATTTAATATAAAAAGTGAGGAGCCGTGACAGACGTGTGGACAGTCCACTGTTAGAGCCGTGGGTCCAGACCAAATGTGGACACATGTTCACCTACTGATGTAGCCTTTGTTTTGTTGGGGTTAAAATGCTGTTTGTGTCTTGTCAGTGGACATTGTTATATTACAGTGAACTTTAATGCAAGTTGTTCATTACTGGACAGACGTTTGTCCGTGTTTTTTATTTAATTTTTTTAGCTGAGTGTCTGTGTTGTTCCTCAGCTGACAATGTGAGGTGATCATCACGACGCATCGAGTTTTATAATTAAAAAAAGGAGCACTTACATCTGCAGCAGAACTTTAAACGGAAAATATCAAACTTACAGAAGCTTGAATGACTGAGGCATGAAGAAGAGTTGAAGGTTTGAAAATGGGGTCCTCAGGAATGTAGTTAACCTTGTAGTTGCCTGATTTTATTGCTCTTTACAAAATATCTGACAGTGGTGATGAATATGTGGGACACATTTTGAGCAGCCACAAAATAATAGTAAATGTTGTTCAAAACTCACAGTTTGTAGTTTTAAATATATATTTCAGTGTACTCTTTCATGTGCTAAAGGTATTTTTCAATTCCTTCATTACTTTGTACTTTTTTAATCAGGTTGAAATAATTATCTCCGATCTGAGGACAACTGACTTTGTAGGCAATGGTCCAATATACAACCACTAAAAAAAATCAAAATTTAAAATGAACCTTTAAAAGAACCTGTTTTTAAAAAAGAATTATCATAGAATAGAATGGAATTCATTGTCATCGTAAACAAGTTACAATGAAATTACACATCAGTCATAATCACATTTTCTGTCAGTAGAATATTGTGTCTCAGTTTGTCTTTTTTTACTCAAATTTCTCACAAAATACACAAAAATACTGTACATTAATAAACAAAAAAATACAAAGAAAAAATATACATTTTAAAATTCACAAAAAAGTGCTGAAAAATTCAAGACATATTCTAAAACTCTTCTAAAGTATAGGAACAACATGAGGAAAATATGACAAAATGTCCAAAATATATGCAAAAGTATGAATATACAGTGGTACCTCTACTTACGAAAGCCCCAGTTAACGAAAAATCCAAGTTACGAAAAACCTTTACCTCAATTTTTCATCTGTGAATATGAAAGAATTTACTATTTATGAAAGGAAACTGAAACCTCAGAGACATTACTATACGTAACTATGTAATGTATGTAAATACATCACATACATTCTGTATGTAGCATCCCATTGGCTATGAGGGAGCTACCCATGTGCTTTTTGTTACCCTTTGACCCTCATTCATGACAGACGTCTGGCTGTGACTGTTGTGTCTCTCAGTAACACCCACTTTAACAGTAATTTCTCCACCTAGACCAGCGCTCTTAGTATCAAAAGTTCAGCTGAAAAGTGCATGAAGAGTATATGACCAGCAGACTATCATCAGCTTACGGAAAATTGTTAAAAACTTTGGACTCCACAAGCCCGGAGACACGGACCGTTCTGCGAGGACGCGGACACGACCTCGGTCTGCTCAAGCATCCTACAGTGGAGACTCTCCCCCATAGAGGCCGCCTTTGGAGACATCCGAGGTGCCGTGCGGTGGATTTACACCTAAGCTAAGAGCTAACTGACTGCCGCTTCCATCACTTCCTGCTTACCAACGTACGCTCACTGGAAAACAAACTGGACTACCTGAAACTGGATTTAAATGCCAAACATCATACACCAGACTGCTGCATCCTGATTCTCTTTTGTCCCAGACACCGACATTAGCCTGGACAGGCAGAATCTGACAGAAGCCATGCTCTCACAGGTAAAACCCTGGGGGACGGTGTTTGTAGCTACACTAACAACAGCTGGTGTTAGCCTGGAGTGGCTAAAATCTAAATCTACATTTTCTCTTAATACACATTTCATACAAAGTCAATAAATTTGTATAATTGTGTTTGATTTTTTTTAAATGGCTTGAGGGGTAGTATTAGGGGCCTTGGAACGAATTTACAAAAAATTCTCTAATTACGAAAAAACTAATTTCGTAAGTAGAAGTACCACTGTATGTGCAAATAACAAGGTGCAATTCAACACCTTCAACAGATTCAATAAATCAAGTTGAATCAAAACAAAGTGCTCCATTTCATTGCGTTAAAATATTTAATTAGATTAATCATTATGGTGGATTAATTTGCATTAATACATACATTTTGACAGAATATATATATATATATATATATATATATATATATATATATATATATATATATATATATATATATAAACAAACTTCACCCATACAGAGCTGAAGGGTGGGATACACATGCTCTTCAACCAAAATTAACCCATAAAGACCCAAACATCCACCAACAATACATGTTGATCCATTTACCTGACTCTGCATACCAAGATGACGTGTGGAGCAGCTGTCGGCTTGCTGTACAGACAATAACCTGACCCTGAACACAGCAACAACTATTCAGGAGGGATAAAGCGGACACTCAGCCCCTGTTCAATGGTGGAATATGTGTGGAAAGGGTGACAGGCTTCAAATTCCTGGGAATCCCCATTGAGGAACACCTGACCTGGGGCGCACACATCACTGCAGTCACTAAGAAGGCAGAGCAGAAACTGTATTTCTTCTCTGAGGAACAACCACCTCAGTCAAAAACTTTTAATGACTTTTTCCTGCTCCTCCATTGAGAGCATACTGACTTGTATGCCTGACTGTATGTGTGCACAGCTGGAGACAAGAAAGCTCTCCAGAGGGTGGTTAACACAGCTGGGAAGGCCCTCTGTCTTCTCTGGAAGACCAATATGGTTCGCGCTGTCTTAGAAGGGCATATAAGATCCCTAAAGATCCATCTCACCCAGGTCACTCACTCTTCAAATTGCTGGCACTTCAGTACAATAAAAGCCAGAACTAATAGGATGAAAAACAATTTTTATGCCGGAGCCATAATTGCACTTAACTGACAAAAATAGACACATACACACAATAACAAGCAGGGATTTGGGCAATAACGGAAACAGTGCAATTTGTATGACTGTGGAATGAGTGCTTTTGTAGTATGTTTGTGTTGTTCTTTTATTGTTTATATTGTTTTTACTGTTTTTATAGTTTTTTTCTATTGCTTTTATTTATTCATTTGGGCAGACCGTTAGGAGTGCAATTTTTTATTTCGTTGTAATTGCTACAATTACAATAAAGGAATTCTAACATTTAATTCTACTGTATCAATACATGTAAATAACTGGTGTAAAATACAATTGTCATCTTTTTATGCTCATCATATATGATCCATTTGTTGTTCAGAGGGTCTGTAGTGAATATGAAATGCTGTCATGTTCTACATCATTGATTCACCAGTAAAACCAATGGAGTTTGATCAATGACAGTGGATGGAGAAACTTGTTTTGTCTTTAGTTAATGATATATTTTAGGGGGGGAAAAGCAATTTTTTTCCTTCTGTTTTTTTGTCTTAACATTTGGTGTTGAAATTAGTGATGTCGTTGACTCTCTTCATAATCCCATACTCTCAGATCACTTTTTAACTTACCTTTCAGTTTATGCTTGGGGATTTTTCCACCTCAGTGATTAAAACACAAATGAAAAGGATAATATGTGACCGTGCTATCTCAAAGTTAATTCAGCCATGTAAATTATAAATTATATATATATATATATATATATATATATATATATATATATATATATATATATATATATATAATGATATAATGAAATCTATGATAAAATGATACAGAATATTCTTAATATTACACACATTTCTTTCAGGATAGTTTACAAAATGTAAACATTTTCATTTTGTAATTTAACTTTTTTCCCACTCTAAACATATAGGAAAGTTTGGAGTTGACATTATTTTTACCTATATTATGTTATTTCTCTAGTCCAGCCCACTTAAGATCAAATTTAGCTTATTGTGGTTCCTGAACTTAAATGAATTTGACATTCTGTACTACAGTAGAAGTACAGCTAATGGCATAAAAAAAATTGTGGTAAAAGTACTGACTAAACTCTTTTACTGAAGTAAAAGTAAAACCAAAAAAAGTACAACTTCTCAACTGTAATAAAGTAAAAAGTAAAACTGCATTGTGTTTTTTGCATGGATGAAATAATAATCAACCAGGAAAAATCTGAAAAGTTTCAAAAGTATCAACAAATAAAACCTTTAAAAGTGAGTTACTGTGTAGATGATGTGTTTGATCAGGTCACATTTACTAAATTTTGTGAGTATGGACAGGAAATTTTGGAAAAAGGAAAAAACAAAGACAGAATTGTTAGATAAAAAGTCAAAATAATGAAATAAAAAGTCCAAATTATGAGATAAAAGTCGTGAATAGTAAATAAGAAATACATAATTATGAGATAAAGAGTCAAAGTTATTAGATAAAATAATTATCACAAAAAAAGTCTCTCTCCTCCACTGATTTTCACTCTGAAGTGACTTGTTTTTCGTACTGTCATATCTGTTTAGTTTGAGAATGTAACAAGTCTATTCTGAGAATGTAAGGAGTGTAAAGTACAGATATTTATGTAAATGTAAGGAGTATAAATTCCACATATTTATATTTATATATGAAGAAATGTAGGGAGAAAAAGGAAAAAGTTTGATTTGATTTATTTGAACAAGAATGAAAAAAAAACATACAGTAAAAAACCATGCAAGCATGTTCAAAATACTGGATGGAAGTTAACACTTATAAAATCCCGCCCCTTCCTACTGTATTAGCTTTTCTAACAAAATTCCCCTTCCTCTAAAACAAAAAACACTACATTTATTAAGTATATCTGATATATATATATATATATATATATATATATATATATATATATATATATATATATATATATATATATATATATATATATATAGAGAAGAGGAACACTCGAGCACATTCTGAGCAGCTGTCCGAAGGCCCTTGGAGATGGTCGCTACCGTTGGCGACATGACCAGGTACTGAAGGCAGTTGCCGAGAGTGTCTCCTTAGCCATAACAGCTAGCAGGCACCACCGCCCCCCCAGTAGGCGGCTGGCATTCGTCAAGGCAGGAGAGCAGCCCAAGCCACAACCCAGAGCTTCTGCTGGCCTACTACAGACTGCACAGGACTGGCAGCTAATGGTCGATCTGGGCAAGCAACTCAAGTTCCCGACACACATCACAGTAACATCTTTGCGACCAGACATTGTCATCCTGTCAGAGGCTTCAAAACAGCTTGCCATGATAGAGTTGACAGTGCCTTGGGAGGACCGGATAGAGGAGGCCTTCGAAAGGAAGTACGCCAAATATCAGGACCTCGTGGAAGAATGCCGGAGACAGGGTTGGCATGCCCGCTGCCATCCAGTGGAAGTAGGCTGCAGAGGCTTTGCAGGACACTCACTGCAAAGGCTCTACAAGGAGCTGGGCATAAGGGGGCCAGCAAAGAGGACAGCCATCAGGGTCGTAACCGACACAGCCGAGAGAGCTTCCCGATGGTTGTGGATAAAGAGGGGTGATCCGTGGGCTAACGCTGCTGGGATGCAAGTCAGGGTCTGATCAACCCTGGCTGGGTCGCCTGGGCGAGGGTGTATGATGTTGTGAGACCCGAAACACCCAATGAACCCAGGTCACATCACGGATGATGCATCCCAGCGCATCCGTAGGATGTATCATTCACCCATCACCACATATATATATATATATATATATATATATATATATAATATACATTATCACATTGTCAGCTGAGCAACAACACACACGGCTAAAAAACAAAACACACAGACACACATCTGTCCAGCAATGAGCAACTTGTATTTCACTGCAACATAACAATGTCCCCTGACAAGACACAAGCATCAACATTTTAAACCCAACAAAACAAAGGCTAACGTTAACAAAGAGTGTTCTGTTAAATTTAATTGAACATCAGTAGGGTGAACATATGTCTACATTTTGTCTGGACCCACGGTTCTAAAACCAGACTGTCCACACATCTGTCACGGGTATTCACTTTATATATTAAGTACAAAATGTTTAAGTCAGCGACCGACAAGCACACCACTGTTCACATCATGTTTGGAAAAAAGGAGCATGTTGTCTGTGCTGCTGCTCATATCAGGTTAGCTAGCGGATGCTGCTTATAGACTTAGACTTAGACTTCCTTTATTGTCATTCATATCACACAGATTAGCTAGCGAATGTCTCTTCAGATGGCCGTGCCATTTTTTTTTTCATCTAAGGTGAAGTAAAAGAGTCACCTTAGAGAGAGACACACATACGATGTGTGTCTGCCCACCACAACTGTCTTACCTGCAGCAGCCATGTCTTGTTTAGGTCTGACTGTGTTTACGTGCTTAGAGAGAGAGAGAGACAGAAAGAATAACATGCGACTTATGGACTCCTCCAAATTGAAGTCGACTTGTGCTACGGGAGTCGACGTGTTTGACTAGTCGACATGTCTATTATATATATATATATATATATATATATATATATATATATATATATATATATATATATATCCCGTGTGGTCTTCGCGGTCCACACAGGAGGACCGGGACTTTTCCCAGTAGCCTGCCTGCTCAATGCCCTGCCTGGCCTGACCCCCCCGCACCTCGATTAGCTTGCTTGTAAACAATGGTAACATGCTCGTAGTTCTGCAGAGTTGGAGCGGTTGGGATTGGTAGCAGGTGATTTTTTTTTTAATTTTTATTTTTTTTAAGAAAGACAGTTACTCACTTCATTCTCTGCGGGCCTGCCGATGAAGAATTGACAGATCGCTGACCATCCTCCACAGCAGGCTCCATGCAAAAACTAAATAATGGATGACGGCGCTAAGGGGGAAAAAAAAGGAAAGGTGGACACCGGCGAGAGTTGGAAAGAAAAAAGGTCGCCCTGCTGCTCACTCTGTTGCTAGCTCTGCTGCTAACTCTGCTCTTAGCTCTGCTGCTAGCTCTGCACTTACTCTGTTGTTAGCTCTGCACTTACCTCTGTTGTTAGCTCTGCACTTAGCTCTGCTCTTAGGTCTGCTAAGCTAGCTCTGTTTCCACATCAGCATCACATGCATTTATGATTTGGTTCATTTTATGTTATATATTTAGAATTTAAATCACAGCACTTTATTTTTTGGGTCAAAATAGATAGTTGTGTTTCTGTTGAATATTTGACCTATATTGTGCTTTTATCGTTACCTCTTTTTTTTTTGCTATTTATTTCAATTTATGTTTAGTTTAGCTATGTTTGCCTAAAATGTGCCACTTTTTAGCCAAACATAGCCTTTTTAGAAAGTGTTTATCTTATTGTATATTGCATATTTTGATCACGGCAGGTGATATAAAACATATATATATAAAAGTGTATTTTTATAAATATATATATATATATATAAAAGTGTATTTATTTTATGTTATTTTTCATTGTAATTGCATTCATGATAATTGGAGAGTTGTATGATTGTGTGTGTCTAACTTTTCTCACTAAAGGTTAGTGTGAGTTGACCCACCTTGTCTGTTTTATTTGATCAATATTACAGTATGTTGGGAAATGGAAACACAGAATATTTATTAACCCCCTCATTTTTCATTAATTATAAACATATAATAAATCTGGACAATGGAAATTTGTTTCAACTTTTGCTCAAAGTTAAGACCCTAATGTTAATAAAAGTACATATAAAGTGTATTTTAGTGATGAAAGTCACCTTTAAACATGATCTTTAATGTGTGTGTGGTGAAATATAAGTTATTTTTAATCGCTGATACGCGCAATTAATTTATCTATATCTTTTTCTATTGAGCGGTAAGGCAGCCATGTTTGTAGGTATATATATATGTTTCCCTCTGGACAGGAAATTCACACGTAAAAAAGGAGAAAGGTCAGATTTACGCAGCCTTTGCGCATACATGGGACGAGCATGCAGCAGTACTGGAGCAGAGCAGAGTGCTGCAGTTCGGTCTGCTAGTTTTAGTCATATTTACCGAGTTTATTCTTAGTTTTAAGTCATTTTAGAGAGTTTTAGTGGGTGGCAGTGTATTTTCCTGAATGTTATTGACTGTGGTAAGCTTTGTGAAGTGCTATTAGTGTTAGCAATTAGCCGTGCTAGCATGTAAACAACAGCAGAGACACGACAGAGGAGCAACTGATCAGTTCAACATCTGACTGAGATCTGACTGTGGATATGAACTTAAAACAGGATTGAACATCTACCCAGTAAGTTGTTGTATCTTACTGATACAACAACTATTATTATTATTATAACTATTATTAGTTTTTAGTTTTACAAACTAATAGTAATAATAATAACAATAATACTACATTTTATACTATACACATGCAAACACATATTACACTGTTGACTATAGTAGTATTTTTTTCAGTTTCATTTCTCATTTTATTAGTATTTCTACACATAAGTAGATAAGTTTATAATTAATCAGTGATTGTTTGAGGATTTTTTTCACTTTCTCTGACAAAAATAAATCACATTCTAACATTCTATCATTTCATGAGAAGGAAAAATAATGTTATTCCTACTTTGGGGAATAGTTGTAATAATATTCAACACTACTGAAAAGTATTTTACATATGTGAAGTACATTTATCTATTTATTTTGGTGTACATATTTTGTAGATATTTTATTATGTATTTAGTGTTAAATCATGATTGTCTTCATTTTTCCTAGGTAGGAGGAGGACAGCCTTACTTGACACAAATAAAACTGCTTTTTGGAGAAACACATGGACCAGTTCAGTCTGCTGCCAGCCCCCCCACCTAATGATAGACCACCCCCCACCTGATGATAACACATGGACATTTTTGGACTTTATTGCAATTGTTTGTGTTTTGGATGTTTGTATTAGTTATTTTGTTTCGTAAATTTGCACTAATTTTGATATTTATATTTATTCAAATTGAATTTATCATATATTTTTGCAGATTTGTTCAACTTTATATTACATTTTTACTAAAGTGTATTATTATTATTGATATATTATTATATTGTTTGGAGTAACTTCTTAATAAAACTACTCTATTTGGAGACAAAATAGTCCATGTTTATTTGGTTTTATTGATTTTAGTTGTGCACAAAGGTAGAAGTTGATGAAACACAAGGTAAATTTAATTTCTTTTTTTTTTGCCTTTTTTTGTCTTCTTTTCACTTTCTTCCTTTTTATTATATATATATATATATTCAACATTGTTTGAGATCAATGCATTTTTTAGTCTTGCAGCCAAATATTTTAATATTTAGTGCATGTGAGTGACCATCATCGGTCCTCCCTGAAAGCTGAGCAGACATCCTTTATTAGAACTCTCTATTATAAGCCAGGGAGGGCAGTGCTACAGAGGACAACGGGGCCGGGAACCGATGCGAGCCCAGAGGGCAAAAATGGACAGTGTGGTGGGGCCTGGTGACACCAACAGGGAGGCACCCCGCACCCCCACCGCACTGGCCCCAGGCGAGCGCAGTACACCCTATGGCCCCAGCCCCCCCGCAATGCGCCCCAACACCCAGCCATGACAGAGCCACCACACGCCACCAGTTCGCAATACAGCCACAGCGGCCACCAGAACGGCCAATCCAGCCCCAGCAGCCACCCAAGAGCCATCGCACCAGCTTGGACCCGACGGGGAAGCAGGAGAACCCCCCCCTCCCGACCACAGCCCCCAGGTCCCGGGGATCCCTAGCCACAGCAACACGGATCGTAGTCCACCCCCGCAACCCCATAGCCACAAGGGGGCCAGGTCCCACCAGCGAGGCCATATTAGTGAAATCACCCCCCCCATTACTCCCTATTAATATGTCTCCAGATCCCTGACTGGAGACATTATCCCTGCACCGTAATAGTGTAACCCTGAGTGTCATGTGGTGCATTAAAAGTGGAGAGGCTGGGCGAGGCATCCAGGGGGCAGGCCAGAGGACCACAGAGGATGTCTACTCTGCAGCCTGCCCTGGCCCAAGTTCCCCGAGCCGTCCCAGACCTACTCCCAAGGTGTGAATGTGTGTTGTGCATTAAAAAGAAATTAGAGAGCAGGGGGGTTAAAGGTAATATAATTGATTTTGACAAGTTGATGGAATAGTCTGAAAGACGCGAGAAGGTTGTGATGAGGTTAAATACTTCCTTTACTGAAGTTTTAGGTTCTTGTAGATGAAGTAAAATGTCATCTGCGAATAGGTTAATTTTATGTTCCGACTCTAGAGTGCAGATACCATTGATATCTGTGTTCTGGCGTACAGCTGTTCGATAAAGATTGCGAACAGTAAGGGAGAGAGCGGGCATCCTTGTCTCGTCCCCCTTTGCAGACTGAAGCTTTGTGAAGTGATCCCATTAGTGGTGACTGTAGCCTTGGGTGAGTTGTACAGAGTTGATACCCACTGGATAAACGATTCTCCGAAGCCAAATTTGTGGAGCACAGCAAAGAGAAAGGACCAATTAACTTTGTCAAAGGCTTTTTCTGCGTCCAGTGACATAATAGCTTTTTTGTTGTTCTGTTGCATCAAAGAGATGAGACTAATTGTAGCTGTATTCATGTGCGGACTGATATAACCATTATTTTTTTATCTCTGTCACTGTCCTGAAGAAAAGGGGTGCTAACATTGACCAAAAATGTTTAAGAAATTCAGCAGGGAAACCATCAGGGCCAGGTGCCTTGCCTGCTGGCATACTGTCTAATGCACATTGCAATGCTTTCAAAGTCAATGGAGCATCTAATATGTCTCTGTCAATTGACGTTAGTTTGGGTATGTTTAAATTGTTGAGAAAATTATGAATATCTTCCATGTTTGGGTTAGCTGCTGCTGAGTATAAACTCTGATAATAATTATAGAAGGTCTGGTTGATTTCCTGAGGTGACTGAGTATATTTTCCTGAGGGGTGCTGAATTGCTGTTAAGCATTTTTCTTTATTGCGCTGGAGTTGGTTTGCCAGAAATGTTCCTGATTTATTGTGTTTGAAATCATATCTTAGTTGTAATAAAAACTCTGTTTTCTTGGATAGGATATTATCGCGGTTTAGTTTTGCATTTTGTAGTTCGGACCATAATTGATTACTTGGATTTATTGCATGATTCTCTGTAAGTTGTTTAATTTTTTCTTCAACGTCTTTCTCTGTTTGTAGATCTTTTTCTTGTATGAGGAGTATGATATTATTTTACCTCTGATTACAGCCTTTCCAGGTTCCCAAAGCAAAGATGGAGATAAGTCATGACAGTAATTATTTTTTAGAAAGTCTGCCCACTCATTCCTTATTACTCGATCAAATTCTCGGTCTTTGAGTAGAGAAATGTTGAGGCGCCAAGTCTGAGGAGATTTGGGGATGGAATCTGTTTTCAGGCTGAGAGATATTGGTGCGTGGTTGCTGATAACAATTGGGTGGATTTTAGTGGTAACTTTATGTGCGATACAGTTATTTAAGAGAAAATAGTCAATTCTTAAATGTTTTGTGTACCGCAGAAAAAAACGTATAGTCCCTCTTTGTTGGGTTTTTGAGTCTCCAGACGTCGTGTAGTCCAAAATCTTTCATATAATCCTGTATGACTTTAACTGATTGTGATTGTTTTACATGCATTGGACTATTAGATCGATCTACTGAAGGGTTTAAAACTATGTTGAAGTCACCACCGATAATAGTTATTGTCAGGATCGGGGTGAGGTGAGTGAGGACTCATATGCACAGTGCTGAAGGGAGAACAGATTTAATAACAAAAAGGCAACATAAAGACAAGACAGAGACAAAACCAAACCAAAACCTGGGCATAGAACGGCCAGAGTCCGTTGTGATGATGAATGTCCAGCTTATGGTGACTGAGGAGATGGGAAACTGTCCGGGTTATGGAGGTGACAATGTCGAATGGTCCCGCACTGGCAACTGCAAGCCTCACTGCTTTTATAGCCGCAGATGAGGAACGGCTTGCAGCTGTGCAGTGCGGGGCCAGGTGATTGATAGCAGATAAGTCTGCTAAGTGAGAGAAAACAGTGTGAAAGAAGGCTGGATCGTCATTATTTGGAGCATAGAGGTTTGCAATAGAATATAATTGATGGAAGATTGTTGCTTGGATAATAATATATCTGCCTTCTGAGTCGGTTACTGTACTGTTTAAAGTGAATGGTACTCTCTTATGGGCCAGAATGGAGACCCCTCTTTGTCTGTTATTATAACAAGATGAAAAGATAATACTGTAATTCGAGTCTGATAAACATTTTTCTTCCGACTGTATTAAATGCGTTTCTTAGAGGACCAAAATATCTGCTTTTAATTTAGACACATAGTCCATGATTTTAACTCTTTTTGTTTGTGAGCGCATGCCATGAACATTCCAGGCTACGATATTAGACTTGAACATAAAGAGAAAAGATGTTCTGTCACTAAGTATGTAGCAATATAATATAACATCTGTGTGTGTCCTTGTGAGCTGTCTGTTCCTGTCTGTGAGCTGTGAGTGTTGGGGAGAGATGTATACAGCAGGTCAAGATCTAAATACACATTATATAATAGCACATCATTGCCTGAAAAACTATCAACAAACACAATATGAAACATACAAGTACAATAAACATGGGGGGTACATAGGGTGAGTGTGTGAAAGGGGGAGAGGGCTAAAGGGAGACATATAGAGAGGGAGAGAGAGAAAAGGAGGATGGGGTTCTCCAGTGGGGAGTATAGGTTAGGAGAGTGACATTTACAACTGTGAGATTTTTTTTTTTTTTATTACATTTTGTAGCATAAATGATTAAGTGATATACTAATCGTTTAAGCCATTTTTATTTTTTTTTAGAAGAGCCAGGGGGTGGTGGAGGGTTCCTGAAATAGCTGTCTATCTATATATAGTTTGTCCACAACCAGTGCAGTCCGTTTACCTTTCTGTCTGTGTTCTTTCATGATGGGGTATAGTACTTTGCGCCTCTCATTTATTTCCCTGGGAAACTGGTCGTTCATCCCGAACGATGTGCCTTTCAGCTCCCGTCCTTTGCTTCTTACGAGCACTGGAGCTTTTTCATTTCTAAAAGCTCCAGTAGACAGTAATAGACTTCTGTAATGGATATGAGTTGTATTTTCCAGACAGATTTTACTGGAAGTGTAAAATAATGTATTTGCAACAGTTTGGCACAACAGTGTGCCAAACTGTTCACAATTCACTGTCCGCCTGGTGTTGACTTGACTTAAGGCTTTGTCCTTTGCTCTAATTCTATCAACTTTTGTACCTGTGTTGTCAAGGAGTTACTGAAGGTGATCAATAGTGTCTATATTCATGGAATCAATTCCCAGGGAGATCGTGCAGACATCACTCCGGCCTGACTTGATCTTGTGGTCAGGTCTGCAAAAGACCATCCTGCTGGTGGAACTCACCGTCCCATGGGAACAGGGGATGGAGGCTGCCAACAAGCGCAAGCGTGCCAAGTACGCTGACCTGGCGGCAGAGTGTCGTGAGGCAGGCTGGAAGGCCATCATACGCCCCATTGAGGTGGGGTGTAGGGGCTTTGTGGGCTCCTCAACAGGTCGCCTACTTCGCGACATCGGCTGCACGGGGGCGGGAAGTTGGAAAGCCATTAAGGAGCTGGCAGAGGAGGCAGAAAAGGGCAGCTTCTGGCTATGGCTAAGGAGGAGGGATAGAGGGTGGGGGCAGAACACCTAGGGCAGCAGCAGGGGGTGGAAGGTAGAGATACCTTCCATCGCTCCGCCACCAAGAGATGTACTGGGGTTAAAGGAGCGAAACATCTATGATTGGTGGTCCCCAGCTGATGACCCATTCCTGCCCAGGGGTGTGGTGCATAGGGGTTGGAACACACTTGTTCAGAGAGCACCGGTGGAGGTGCGGCAGGCAGAAATGCCCAGCAGGCAGACTAACAGCCTGTATCTTCAAAATGGAATCATTGTGAGCAGGGTGTTTTGTCAAATAAATAATAAAGAGAGACCAAAAAATTATATTTTATATTTTAGTTTATTGCAGTTTATTCAGTCATAGTAATAGCTACACTATTTTAGGAATAGATTCTGTGAAGCCCATACATGTTGATAGATACAAAGAACATCCATTTGAACCTTAGGAATGTGGAGCAATTCTTCATTTACTTTGGGTATGTTTTCTTAGGTGTTTTCCCTGAAAATATGGTCCGGGTGGAAGTGGTTAATATTCATATATTAATACATGTAATGTTAATTGTAATTAATACAGTATATAATAGGTATGGGTAAAAAACTCCACAGGCAGGCTGCAGGAAGCCTGAAAGATTTTTAGATTTCAGTTCGAGGATAGGCTGTTGACTTTTTCACTTTGATATTCAATATTAAGGTTTATTAGCTATTCTAAGCATCTAAAAACTTTGCGGACAAAATAATACAGACCTGTTCTTAAAACACATATCATGTAAGTAACCTTAGCCAAAAGCAAATATGGTGAGGGCAGGGAGAGAATGAGAGAAAAATACTGTACTTTGCTGAGCTGTTGTCATGGATTTGTTTAATAGTGTGGTGTTGTGTCACAGCCAGTGGAATAGTAAATAGTAACAATAAAAAACACCCCAAAAGTGTTGTTTTTGAAATTCTTTTCTGCCTCTGGATGCTGCGGGATATTCCCAGCCTGAAATCCTGATCCAGTCCGGCCCTGACCCCAATAATATTGGTAATATGGATCCAAATAAGGAGCCAAAATTATTAATCAAAGAAAAAAGAAAACCTTCACACCTGACATGCAGCTTTTTAAGCAGTTGCCGACTTGCATTTGTCGGCTGCAGGACCATTGTCACCTCCATAACCCAGTCATGTGTTTCAGATCTCAGTTTTTTACCATAACCCAGACTCTTCCATTTCAGTTTTTCGCAATACAATTTACAATAGCGATATTCCTAAAATTTTGACAAAGTGTATTTCCACTTTGAATGGCTTTCCATTGACGGTTGTTCTATGCAGGAATATCACAACTCTTGTGAAATATCATCCCACGAGATTTCACTGCTGTCACCTTCGGAGCTTCAGATATGCCAACACCCCAATTGAATTACAGTGAATGAAGCGGCTAATTCTCTCGTCAGTAAAAGTCCCTGGCAAACTCTTTAAAGGAACTAACATGCCAAATAAACCAACTGGTTCATATTATAAGGGTCTGTACATGTGGTCCTTACATTGTCAGGTCGCAATATTAAGTGTAAATATGCTCAGCACGTAATAACAACAACAAATGATAAATGTATGTAGTGCTTTTTACACAGTCATTGCACTTGACACTATACAGAACAGAGAATAAATTTCTCTTAAAAACAAAAAACAACTTAAATATTCAGAAACAAACAAATAATAAAATAAAACCTTCACTGTGTCTACTGTAGGAATCACCCTAATCATCACTCCAAGAAGGCTGCCATTTTCACTCCGAGAGAAGTGATCATGTACATCACATCCTGTGATATATAATTGTTTCCATTGCGCTTTTGCAATATATTAGAATATCGAAACGTCTGAAAAATCACCTCACGAAAGCATGAAAAATTTGATCGGTATTGAAGTGTTTGTTTGTTTTTTAGTCAAGTGTTTTCCATAACCAGTTTTTTTTAGAGCGATACATACATTTTGCGAATTTCCAAATGTAATAGCAGCTATTGTCTCTACACCACAGACTCTCACTGAGCTTTCCCCAGGTTTTGTCTTTGTTACAGTTGTGGCAGGGGGATGACATGTGATCACATGAGATCACATGACCCAGGCTATAAAGGTCAGAGGTGCACAGGCCCACTTCCTCTTCCTGAGCCGGCCTGTGCACATGGTGTTTCCTGGTGAGCCTGCATTTTAGTTGATTGTTCTTTTGTATATTGTCTTGTTAAATGTTCACTGATTTTATACATTTATCTTTTTAAAGGGTCTTAACAGCCAAACAATGTATATTGTGAAAAGATGTATTTGTAATCATTGTGCACTGTGTTTTATAGGCCCAGTGCTGATTGCCGTTTTTTATAGTTGGTTTTGTGTTTATTTTATGGTTTTGCAGTGGGTGCAGGCCCTTTTATTTGTAGCTGTGGGTGACGGGGGTTCACTTTAGGTGGTGACCTTATTTGCAGTTCTTGGTGGTGGTGGCACATGTATATGGGTGATTTCTGTTATAGAAATGGTTTTTGTGTTTCTTTAATCTTGTGGTTTTGTGTTTCTTTAATCTTGTGTTTTGTTGTCTACTGATGGCTTGCCCCCCTCACTTCTCCTAGAGGCCGCAGCACTGCATCTTTATTATTTTTGTTAGTAGTTTTGTTAATGTGTATTTTTTTAATAAAAAGCTGCCTTAGGGCTGTTGGACCTACACTGACTGTGTGGCTTTATTAATAAAAGCTCACCTGCACCTTTTAGCCACTACACCAGTGTTACACAGTCTTTGTCTCTCTCTTGTTTCGGTTCCATTTTGCATTAAATCTGTTCTCATTTCAACACTGTGCATCTGAGTCCCATTTCCACCTCACCCCTCATGACAGATGTGACTTATTAAATATTTTTGTATTTTCAAGTGAGTTGCTGATTTACTTAAAAGTCTATTAAAGTAAAAAATGCACTGAATAGGACTTGTATTGTGAATAGCTTTTATATATAAAAAAAAAAACTTCCAAAAGGAAACAAAAATGTCAGATGTATATAATGCCATCTGGTGGTCAAACAAGTGAAGTGCTGTAACATGGCACAAAAACACAAAAACACATAAACCCATGACAGCAATGCAAAATAAAGTAATGCAAGTAATTTCAGAAATAAGCTACATATTTACTCTTTTTTACTCATCCTGAAAATCCAGCCCATCATCTCATTTTGACAAACTTGAAGAATAGTGGTAGATGAATGTCACTAAGATGCAGGACTGATTAGGATAAAAAAAACAAACTTCATTCCCACTGTCAATCAGTCTAATACTTCAGCCTTTGATTATTTTTATTTTATTTTCAGCACTTCTGTAACAATATTTTCTTTAATCACCTCAGTCTGTGTTCATTCATTTTTAGGTAACGCTTTACAATAAGAGTACATGAATAATAATGGAATCATGTTGGAAATAATGGTCGGATTCAAGATGAATTAATATATGACTCATGTATGTACTAAGGATTAATATATCATGAGTCATGAAAGGATTCCTGTTGGAATCATGATGAGTCACTATTAATATATCATGAATTAACACTGCTGTTAATTCATGTTGTTAATGTATCATGAATTAACATTGCTGTTAATTCATGCTGTTATATTAACAGCATGAATTATATTATCATGTATTAACACTGCTGATAGCTATCAATCCAATCACATATGAATCAGACTTTAGTGAAGGGTACATGAGTAATGATGGAGTAATATGTGATTTATGGTGAAATAAAACTAGGACGGGGGCTTCCAACCTTCATATCCATCACCTGCTGGCCCCTCTGCTGGACTCAGCCCCTGGCCTACTCTGTTTTCCACAAGTCATATTCATGATGAATTAACATATTACTTACCAAAATCTTTTGAGTCACTATATGAGTATATATATATAGTATATACCATTAATATGAGTATATTAATGATTAACATATCATGAATTAATGTATGAACAAGACATATTCAATTCAATTTTATTTATAAAGCCCTAAATCACAACAAAGTCATCTCACAGGGCTTTACAAAAACACAATCAACTACAGAGATATATGAAAAGTCCCAAGCATCCCCTGTCCTTCGACCCTCCTTCTCAGCAAGAAAAACCTTCAAAACCCATTGGGAAAAAGAAGAAATCTTGAGGAGAACCACATTGAAGGAGAGATCCACTCCCATGGACGGACATTAACGTCCATTTATAAATGAAGGAGGGGGGGGGGGGGCTGGTCCAGACAGGCAGGGGCGGGGGTCCGGGGTCACAGGTCGGCACAGGCGAGACACCGCAGATCCTGTCGTCCATGGCTCCCACACAGACACTGTCAGGAGAGCCACCACTCCCCTCAAGGGGGGAGGGGGGAAAGGGGACACCAGGTGACTAGCCATGAACAGACTTCGTATGAAAGATAGGTTATAAAAATGACAAAAACAGGTGTGAGAGAGAGAAAGAGAAGAAAGAACTCGGTGTCTGTACTTCTCCCAGTTTTCTAGCTCCTAGGGCATGTATACATGATATATGAGTCACATAATTTTTAACTAACCTGATCATAGGCTTTCTCAAACAGGAATGTTTTCAACCTAATTTTAAATGTAGAGACTGTGTCTGCGTCTTTAATATTAAAGGGAAGCTGATTCCATAAGACAGGAGCCTGATAACTAAAGGCTCTAGCTCCTACTGTACTTTTAGAAACCCTAGGAAGTTGTCCAGAGTAACTATCTAAAGGCTCTAGCTCCTACTGTACTTTTAGAAACCCTAGGAAGTTGTCCAGAGTAACTATCTAGTCAGTTAGGGAGTCTCTTGCATTTTTAGGACCAATTATAACGACTTCAGTTTTTCAGGGTTCAATAAAACATAATTTGCACTCATCCAGGTTTTTATGTCTTGGACACAAGTACTTAGTTTATCTATTTGCCTGGTCTGATCAGGTTTAATTGATAAATATAGCTGTGTGTCATCCGCATAACAATGAAAATTAATGCCATGATTTCTAATGATGTTACCTAAAGGGAGCATATATAGTGTAAACAAAATAGGCCCAAGGACTGACCCTTGGGGCACGCCATAATTAACTCGTGGACTGCGATAAATGTTGATTGACGTTAATAAATTGGTAGCGATTAGATAAATATGATTTAAACCAGCAGAGGGCTGCTCCTCTAATACCTATATCACATTCTAATCTGTGTACTAAGATACTGTGGTTAATGGTGTCAAAGGCTGAACTAAGGTCTAATAACACCAGGACCGATATTAATCCGATGTCAGCAGCTAATAGGGAGCCTAAGTCTCTGCCCTTTCTGGTCAGTCCACTGGGCATAAATTCAGAAAAATTTAACATGAGAGTGGATGAGGAGAAAATCGTTATTTTCTGGTCCACTTTACTGAAGCAAACATTTGCTGTACTTAAATTAAAGTGATAACCAATGATGTGCGTTTGGAGTTTCTTTGATACGTGTTTTGTGATTTATTAGCGTGTAAATATATGTAATTATTTGGACTCTGTTTGGACTACATATCAGACGTCACATAGCTGACGTCACAGCAGAATCTTTCCCTGCAAACTTTTCAAAACTGTATACCGCCTTTTCTATTTTTCATTTGAAAATGCCTGTGTGCTTTGTGCCCCGGTATAATCACAACACCATTTACACATGTTCCCTCTACCGCTTCCCGGCTGACGAGAGCTTGGCTCTCACTCGACCAACTATCTCTCCCCCGGAGTAGCTGCCACTTTCCACAGGCCCCGATTTAAAGTGGTTTTCTCCACGTTTGATGCTCTTGCCTTCATCCTGAAAGAAGGAGGTGAAGCTCGCCAAAGTCACAGCCATTTTCAAAGAGTTTGATGGTGAAGCTTGGTGGTGACGTAATATTTGTGAGACGAACGTTGTAGTCCATTACTTAAGTAAGTAATCTTTATTTGTATAGTGCTTTTCACAGACATGGATCACAAAGCGCTTCACAGAAATCCATTCACACACACTCCGACCAGAAGTCGGCTGCTGCCCTGTTGCTACTGGGAGCAACTTAGGGTTCAGTGTGGACAGCCAGAGCCGGGACGCGACCGCCAACCCTTTGATCATCGGACGACCCGCTCTACCAGCTGAGCCACAGCCGCCCACTTTCACATAAAACCTAACGTAACTTTTGATGCCTGTCCAAAGTTCTCAATGTGAAAATGTATCTTTAAAATTTATATCATATGTTATGTGAAAACCGTAGCACATTTCAAACGGGACCAGAAAATTACTTTTATCCCTCCATTGACTGGCGTTAATTTTTTTATGGCACTTAGGTCCCATTGCCCGGAAATCGACCGGAAATAGAATCGCGTCACTTAGGCTCCATATAATAAGTCATTAGTAACTTTAACTAACGCTGTTTCAGTGCTATGATGGGCACGAAAGCCAGACTGAAACTGTTCAAATAAACTATTATCCTGCAGGTATTGGCACTGTTGGAAATTAATATATATATATCCATATGTATGACATATCATTTGTGAGAAGAGAGGTCACATTGCCCTCTCTGTGTGTGTCAAATCTATCAGGTTTGTAAGATAAAGAGTGAATGTTATGTTGTTATGACTATATGAGGAGACAGCACTAATCCATGACGTCAAAGGACGTCAGGGAAACTGGTTAGAGCAGGTTTAGGGTGAGGAACGAGTATCTGAAAATGGACTATAAAGGATGGGTATATGTCAGAATAAACTGAGCCTTTTTCTACTCAACTTCTGGTGTCGACATCTTTGATCCATGATGAAAATCCACAACATTTGGCGCCTAACGTGAGGCATTCGATAAGGCAGTTCGTGACCACTGGGCAGTGGCTGATACACCGTGACCACAGGTACCAGGTAAGAACCTTTGAATCTTACTACAAGATCATGCTGCTCAGACACTGCCCGGCGATCTGAATAACACCTTCGAATGAATGAATATTTGTAAATAACACTGAATTTGGGAGTAAGGGGTCCACTCACCAACCGGTAAAAATAAGAGAGGAGCTCTTCTGTTTTACTTCTTGGTGATTACTAATTTTGACCCGGGTCAGAAGGAGTGATTGGCTAAAGTAATGTATGTGGTTTATGAAGGTTTTGAGACTGCTTGTGTGGAGAGGCTGTGAAGACAGAGAGAGAGAGACCCGTGCTGCGGGTCAGAAGGAGTGATTGGCTAAGGTAAAGGGTGTGATTTATGAAGGTTTGAGGTTGTGTGTGTAAGAAGGCGGTGAAGACGGAGTGGGAGACCCATGCTGCGGGTTAGAATCTGTGGTTGGCTAAAATAATGTATGTGGTTTTTGACCTGTGCTGCAGGTTAGAATCTGTGGTTGGCTAAAATAATGTATGTGGTTTTTGACCTGTGCTGCAGGTTAGAATCTGTGGTTGGCTAAAGTAATGTATGTGATTTATGAAGGTTTTGAGATTGATGTCTCCAATACTAAAGATTGACCAAGCAGAGTAGGCTAAGACAATAAGCAAGGTACCATATTATTCTTACACATATACTAATATTGATTGAAGTAATAAGAAAATATTAACAATAAAAGAACAGTAAAGATGGAGTGAAAGCAGAAATTCTAATGAGGCTTATTTAAAAGTCTCTACCTAATACATAAACATTGTAGAAATTCTATAATTAATGAAGATTAGAATAACATGTGTATAAAATAAAGATAAAAGACGAATAAAAATAGTTATATAAACAATTATGCATTAAAAAAAAACCTAAAACAAAACAAAACAAAACAAAACATGCACAACATGCATTAACTTAATTGATATCCTTAAATATTTTGAAGGAAATATCTGTGCTATTTCAAAGAAACATGTGAAATTTGGCTTTATAATGAAACTGAGCTGTTAATGTCACACATGAGGCAAATAAATATGTTGATTTGAGTATTGTATCTATGAACCATAGCATTAGTAGTAAAATGTTAAAAGAATTGCTCAGATAATGTATGCTGATTAGACTAAATATTTCCATATCAGAAAATACAAATTTGGATATTAATTTGAAAAACATTAAGTCCATTTAGTTTGAGAAATAAATTAGCAGAGGAGGTTCGTTCTTTAGAGCGGTAGAATGGATTTAAGGACAGTTGAAGTCATATAAGTTAGATATAGGAGGTAAGATGGACTCAACAAAAAGACGACAAGCTTTTGAAGACTGCATGACCAAAATGACTATTTTTTTTTATTTTTAAAGTGTACAGTGGACTTAAAGACAGCGATAATGACAAAGGACATTAGAGATAGTAGTTAAAGAATAAATAAATAAAAGCATTACATGCAGGATCAACAGACTGCATTAGACATTGGGTGCAGAAACATCCTATAAGTATAAGTACTCTTACAGACTATGTAAATCATGCCATGCATGATGACAAAGTGACGAAATAATGATAAGAAAGGGCATTAGAACAGGAGACAATATACATATGGAAACAGAGGGAGAGCGAGAAGAAGAAAACAAGGATTAAGAGAAAGAAGTAGGAATAGAAATTTCCAAAAATGAGGGACAAAGCAAAGTGGAAGAAAGATTATGGATGTCGATAAATACAACAAGAAGGGCTTTTTATCATATTTTAATGAACTACAAAAGACTTTAACAACAATAAAAAAGAAAATGTAGAGATTCTAATGTATAATAAATAAATATATAAATATACAATCTGATAAAAGTAGAAGTACTGATTCAACAAATTCAGTGATGAAGTTTTCTTTATTTTGTTTTTGTTTGATTTGTTTTGTTTTGTTTTTGTTGTTTTGTTGTTTTTTTGTTGTTTTTTTGTTGTTTTTTTGTTGTTTTTTTTTTACAAAAGAGTGTTTAAATGTTTTGCTTTGAGCTATTCATTGACCAATTTGAATTCTAAATTCAAGAATATACATGGGCATTGATAGAAATTTAGATTGTGTGTTGTTTAAGGGATATAATGCCTTGATGGGAGTTCAATTAAGAAGGTGCTGAGACACCTTGATGTGAGTTCAATTAAGAAGGTGCGGAGACGCCTTGATGTGAGTTCAATTAAGAGGTGGGTAGAAGCCTTGATGTGAGTTCAATTAAGAAGGTGCGGAGACGCCTTGATGTGAGTTCAATTAAGAAGGTGCGGAGACGCCTTGATGTGAGTTCAATTAAGAAGGTGCGTAGACGCCTTGATGTGAGTTCAATTAAGAAGGTGCGTAGACGCCTTGATGTGAGTTCAATTAAGAAGGTGCCTAGACGCCTTGATGTGAGTTCAATTAAGAAGATGCGTAGACGCCTTGATGTGAGTTCAATTAAGAAGGTGCGTAGACGCCTTGATGTGAGTTCAATTAAGAAGGTGCGTAGACGCCTTGATGTGAGTTCAATTAAGAAGGTGCGTAGACGCCTTGATGTGAGTTCAATTAAGAAGGTGCGTAGACGCCTTGATGTGAGTTCAATTAAGAAGGTGCGGAGACGCCTTGATGTGAGTTCAATTAAGAAGGTGCGTAGACGCCTTGATGTGAGTTCAATTAAGAAGGTGCGTAGACGCCTTGATGTGAGTTCAATTAAGAAGGTGCCTAGACGCCTTGATGTGAGTTCAATTAAGAAGGTGCGGAGACGCCTTGATGTGAGTTCAATTAAGAAGGTGCGTAGACGCCTTGATGTGAGTTCAATTAAGAAGGTGCGTAGACGCCTTGATGTGAGTTCAATTAAGAAGGTGCGTAGACGCCTTGATGTGAGTTCAATTAAGAAGGTGCGTAGACGCCTTGATGTGAGTTCAATTAAGAAGGTGCGTAGACGCCTTGATGTGAGTTCAATTAAGAAGGTGCGGAGACGCCTTGATGTGAGTTCAATTAAGAAGGTGCGGAGACGCCTTGATGTGAGTTCAATTAAGAGGTGGGTAGACGCCTTGATGTGAGTTCAATTAAGAAGGTGCGGAGACGCCTTGATGTGAGTTCAATTAAGAAGGTGCGGAGACGCCTTGATGTGAGTTCAATTAAGAAGGTGCGGAGACGCCTTGATGTGAGTTCAATTAAGAAGGTGTGGAGACGCCTTGATGTGAGTTCAATTAAGAAGGTGCGGAGACGCCTTGATGTGAGTTCAATTAAGAAGGTGCGGAGACGCCTTGATGTGAGTTCAATTAAGAAGGTGCGGAGACGCCTTGATGTGAGTTCAATTAAGAGGTGGGAGCGGAGAAGCCTGTCTGTGAGTCAATTAATAGGTATAGCGAGATACCTGTGTGCGATTATTGTTGTTTTTATCCGGTGTAGTGAGACATCTGGGATGTGAATTTGGTTAATAGGTATAGCGAGATACCTGTGTGCGATTATTGTTATTGTTATAAGATACCTACCTAAAAAGATATCTGTTCCTAGGAACAAGTGTGTGATTGAGTGGTTAAAGGTGCACCTATTTGTCTGTGTTTATATATGTGCTTGTATGTTCGTATGCCTATAAATCTATGTCTGCATGTCTATATGTTCAAATTGTTCTTTTCTCTGAGGCATGAGAATGGGTGTGAAGAGCTGATTAGAAGTCCGGAGAAGAGGGCTTGTAATACTGTTTTGATAACATACTTGTGTGTGTGCTTGTGAGTGAGCGAGAGAGAGAGGGCGTGATGAGCGGATTAGAAGTCCGGACAAGGGGGGCTTGCAATTCGTTATTTTCCGGTTTAGCGTGTGTTTTGGGTCACAGAGGACACGAAATCGGTGAAAACTGTGAAATTACGTGTTACGTTTAAACAGTTTGCTGTGTTCTTTTGTCCAAAAATAAATAAATGAATAAAATAAAAGGGGATTTGTTTTGCACCTATGGCCGTAGGAGCAACGATGTGTACTGAGAATGGTTTAAGTCTGTAGGGTCTAATTAAAGTTAAAACATATAAACAGAAAAACAGCTAAAAAGGAAGTTATAATATACAGGAGCTTAAAAATTATAAAACCAAAAGTAAAAATGTCTAAACCAGTAATCAGTCCAATCATGGTTCTAGGGGTAAGGCACTTAGAAAAGGAAAAAGACATTATTAAAATTTCAGGTAAATGGCATAAACGAACAAGAAATCTACAGCCATGCTGGCCAGCAGAGGGGTCATTTGACGTAAGTTTATGTGAAATTATGATACAACGCATCAAAGATTACAAAACTAGAGACAAAAGCAAAAAACGACAGAAAAAGAGAGAGACTGAATTGGGTTTGATGGAACTTTTTAAATCTGAAGGAGAAGCTTATAGAGATAATATAAGAACATTAAAGACAAAAGCAAAAAAACAACAAATAAAATAACTATTGGTCCCTTTGCATAGTTTAAAAGTGACTTTCTGACATCTGTAGTGAACACAAAGGTGTCTATTAGAGGTAATATTCAAAAGAATTAAAATATATAAACAGAAATATAATTAAAAAGGAAAGTTAGAATATACAGAATCTTGAAATTATTAAGACAGGAGCTGATTAGGAGTCAGATAGAGTCAAAGAAAGAATCAAAAATAGAATTAAAGAAATAAATAATAATTTCACATTTCTAAAAAGCTAAAGCAATTCAAAATTTCAAATAGAATAAATAATAATAATTTTATATTTCAAGAACAACAAAAGACACTAATGTTGGTTGATACTGGAGCAACTGACACATGTGTTTGGGTGAAGTTATTCGGTGTGTGTGTGTGTCCTTCTACTTTGTTGTGTTTTGTGGAATGATAACAAAAGTGTCTGTGAGAGGAGCAGAGGAGAAGCTAGCTTAAGGTTAGCGAGAGAAGCTAAACAAAAAAGAGTGGGATCCCAGGTGTGTGACGATGGAGGACTGAAGTTGGGGAATGATCAACCTACGACCAAAGAGGTCGTATCCCTGTTGGTAAAAACAAAAACCAAAGGACAGGGACCAACAACGGCCTCTGTCCCACACCACTGAGATCTACATCTGAAGGGGAACCATGATCACACTCTGTGTGAGAGTTTTAATGTGGGGTTAAAAGGGTTCTTGGTCTGAAGCTCACATCACCTACACTACTGTATGTGCACAATACAGTAGGGTAACATTTAAATTCATAATTAGACTAAATTGGGTACTACTGTGGGTTAATAGATGAGTGAGTGGCTTCTCGCATTCTTCAACAAGGGTGTAAAATCGAGTCTGGGAAAAATGTCCCAATTGATGGGGGTAATCGACCAAGTAAGGGTGACCTTTGGGGAGGTTCGGATTTTAAAAGATAGGTTTAAAATATGGGAAAGGTTTTCAATTCACTGATTAGAACAAAGTGGGATTTCCCAAATGTGAACTATAAAAATTAAATGAAATAAAATGTGGACAAATCAAATGAAAACTCATGAGTAAACTCATGACATTGTGAATCTTGTAGTTGGTCAGATGTGATGAAGACTGATTAAAGTCTTTATCGGAAGGAATTACTGATTTTGCGCGGCGACGTACGTTGAATCACGGTAATAAACGGTTGCGTCATTTTTATCTTAAGATTATTTTGACCCAGATCGACGTGTCTGGAAGACGAATGTTCCACCATGGAACATGAATAGATAATAACTAATAGGCGATTTAGCAAATGCATGTCCTTGGTTTATTTAATATAACTTTAGCTGCGGTAACAGAAGTCTCTCTCTCTATAAGATTCACATGTATGAGTAATAAACACATTAAATGTCTTAATGGGTGTGAGTGTGTTACATATGATCAAATGATAAAAAATGATGAAGTGAAAACTAAATGTTGGGGAACTGTAAGGCTTGAAGATAAGATGGGTAAATTGAAAAATAGAATAATAAAATAATAAGATGACTTTGAGTTGAACATTGGAATAAACAGAGATAAGAGACAGAAATGTTCAAAACTTTGTTTAAAATTATGTCTAATGCAGAAAGTTAGTTTTTTTTCTCACACATAGGAAAATGCATCTCGTGCGTCACCTTTGCTCCAAAAACCCCCCTCCCCTATCTGTCTAAAGCTCACAGCTCTGAGGTGTCTTCCAGCTCCAGTACAGTTCCTTCCTGAAAGATGAAAGGCCACACCCACCAAGTGTCCGTCACAACAGAGGGCACTGCAAACGCTCTCCCTCCCCCTCTGTAGCATTGGAACTCAAGATAAAGGCAGCTGGGGTGAGAATGTGACGGATTACAAATGTATGAAAGACTGTTGTATGTGGATGTCCACCAGACTGAAGGTAAAAACATGAAAGACCTCGCATGTCCCATGGTGAAAACTTTGGTCGGGATGGTCCAAGTCTGATGCATCAACACAAGACAACGTCGAGACAAAGGAAACCAATGGCAGAAGGAGCAGAGAAATGGACAGACACAATGAAACCCAGGAAGTGACAACTGGCAGCAACAGCCTGGAGTTGCAGATGATGATTCCTGAAGCAACTAGACTGTGAGGCACGTGCAGCCACCCCCCCTCCCCTTTTGGAGCAGAGGCTTACACATGCTTACTAACATACCTTATATATTGCAACGGCACATCCGCTGTCTGTACTGACGTCACACACCTTCGCCAAAGACACATTAGCATGTTTTACAGCTGCTAAAAACATCTGTAGTTTAATGACATATGACACTAGTTCTTCATGACAGATTCAGGAACTGTGTATTTGGTTTTATCAAAAGTAGCAGAGTTTATCTCAGACAGGCTTTAAGGAAAGAAAAAATAAATAAAATAAAATAAAATAATTTTAAAATAGAAAGGATGTTAATCATTTAAAGGTTATTTCATTAACCCATTCTTATGTTCATTGTCTGATACTTTTACTTTTATTTTGGTTTCAAACAGCATGTCATACCTTTTAAATGTCCTGGACAGAGATTTTTTGGTTACCTTCAGAATAGAATAAGAATAGAATGCCTTTATTATAAAGAATAGAATGCCTTTATTATAATGCTGATGCAACATGAAATGTGTAAATCTCCATGCATGCATTAACATCTGAATCTTAGCTGGACACACATAGCAGAAGTGTTGTCAGAAAAAAGGAAAAAGAGACGAAATCTTAGATTATATGTCACTAAACTGCATTACATTGCACCCAATGTTTGTTTTAACTCAGATTCCGAATAGAGGGGGGATGGTTGACTTCCCAGGATCCAACCAACCCACCTTATATGGTCTGGTATTAGATTTACCACATGGTTCATTATCTATAAGTTAGGGAAAAGTTGGTCCATTGGTTTACTGGACAATCAATGTTGTCAATGTCTAATGGGTAACTTATGACCATGGGGGACAACACCCATGTACTTTGGGCTAATTACATGGTTTCTAATTATTTATTAAGTATTAATGGTTGCATTAAACCAAAATGACTTTTCTGGGAATCAAGATAAGGGTTGGTAAAAAGTACTAATTAAATCAAGGGCGTAGGTTTGGTTTTGACATTGGTGGGGACCTAGCCAACCCCCCCCCCCGCCTAAAAAAAACCCCAAAAACTTGTACTTAAAAGTTCATTTAAAAGTTAGTATTTAGTACTTTTAGTTAGGTAAAATACATTCTGTATACTTCTACTTTTACTTGAGAGAATATTTCGCAGGGTTCTTGCACTTTTACTGAAGTACAAAACTTGTACTTTTACTGAAGTACTGAAGTTACACCCCTGCAACCAAATCAATCAATGACACACATGCATAGTTTAGATTTCTGTTTACTTCTGCCATGAAACAGGTCTCCACAAAACAAATGAGTACAATGTAGGCCTACTGTATTTTCAACAATACAGCATTAAGCAGTTATAAGTGGGTTTATATTTAAAGAATGAACTTTCCTTTAGCAATGGTATAGGGCAGGTTATATGAAAGATGTTTAAAACAAGGAGTGGTAAATAAATAAATACTCTTACACTGGTGTAAACAAAACAAAAGTAATGATCCCACGATCTTTTATTATTCGTAAGCCTCGGAGCTAACAGCTAGCACCCCAAGTTAGCCCCGGTGCTACATAGGGTGACCATTTGTCCGGACAATCTGGTTTTAGAGCCATATACCCGGCCATCTGTCAAGTGTCCGGCTTTTTCACAATTTGTCCTCCTTTTATACAATCGCCACCGTTGCATTAATCGTCATAAATCCCCACCCGTTATTTACACTTGCTACTTTGCGATGTTTACAGGCAGGTCGCATGTCGTAGGCTATGCACTATAAATGTGTTATGCGCACACAGGGGAAGTCTAGTTATGTATATTCTTCTGTTACTGTGTTACATTCTGTGACTGACTGAAAACAAATTTCCTTATGAGACAATAAATGTTCTTATCTATCTATATTTATGCCAAAAAATATAAATAATGTTAAGCAGGTTGTCTCATACAATATGAGCAAAGACAGGCCAAAGCATGGCCTAACGTGTTGCCCTCTACTGCCCTTGTGTGGTGATTACAAGACACACGGTCACAAATGACCAAGTTACATTACATTTCTAAAAATATTTATTTTTCACCCGTGATTCCATAAAATATTGACTACAATTTATTGACATAGCAATATGTTCAATGCTTATTTCATCGGTAGGGAGATCAACACATTACATAATCATACACATTATAAGAAGTCACCATCTAAGTTATAACTAAGAGATAACTTAATGGTACATTTACAGAGTAGATTATAAATCTGTTGTCCTTTTCATGAGTCTATTTTATAAACATAATAATAATAATTATTATTATCATTATGTGGTTGTACAATAATAACAGTGATAATGTAATTACCTTTAGTTCATGTCTGATTATTACCAACTTTGACCTGTTTACAACCAAATAATACCATGATCTTTATCAATCAATGTAAAACTTTGATGTCATCTGCTGGTCATATTAAGAAGTACAACATGATTCCAACAAAATAATATACAATTTCAAAAGGTTTTATGTTGAAATTATATGGTTCATTGTATAATTTTCAGAGGTAATGGCCCACAAGATGATACAAATAAAGGTCAGAAACCACTGATACATAATGAGATCATGTTTTTTAATTATGAGAATGTGACAAAAAAGTTTATTCTGTTTTACAAAGTTATACAATCAGGTCCTTTTACATAGACTATCTAAAGCTACCGATACTAAACAATAACAATCGGCACTGAGCACCACAACCGTGGATGTCCTGATAGTACAAAATAGAATGCAATGTAATAGAATAGGCCAGAAGAGGACACCAGTCCAGAAGAAAATTAGTTTAGGGTAGAGATTGTGGAGAGATTCTCAGCACATTCTGGCGAGTCCCATTATTCGCTGAAATGGGACTCGGTATTAGCTGGCGAGACCCGATGAAACATGCAAGTGGGAAGGACCCCAAAGCCCAGAACAGCAATCACGACAAGGCAGGGCCAAGCCAACAGGGCAACCCCCACCCTGGGCCGTTGGAACCACAGGACGCCACTCCCAGAGAGCCACTGTGAACGACACAAACAAGAGGGAGCAGCTACAGTCCCCACCTTACATTTAAATTCCAAAAAAAGTTATAATGCAAAAAAATTTATGTTGAATTAAGTGTATGTGCCCAAAAGTGTTCATAAAAGAACATTTAATTGGCTTGTAATGTGCTGATACAAGTGAAAATTTGATCTAATCATCTGTCAATTCTACAGCTCATGTTCAATCACTATTGCATCTCCATTCCTTCGTAGTTCTGCAGTTTCCCAATCCAGTACGTCTGGTCTGGGCACTGCCTTCCCTGAAAACATGCCCTGGATGGTGCTGTGTGAGAGGACTGAGCTCCACATATTCACGTCATAAATTTCTCCAACAAAACTCTGGTCGGCAGCAAAATCCCCCAGAAGTGAGTCGGGGTCTTGTCCAAAGACAACCCTGCCTCCGACCATCACATTGTAGCCCTTTTTGTAGATCTTGGTCAGACTCTTCTTCCCATCTATGTAGAAGGTGGTTGCACCGGAGTTGGAATCCCAGGTCAAACACAGATGGGTCTGAAGGGCCCCAAGACCAGGGACGTGGAAGAGAGCACCCTCTGAACTCCCAGCTATGTACAAAGACAATCTGAAAATGCACACCCACACACACACGTACACACACACACACACACACAATGATATATAATTACTTGGGATCTGTTTCTGTAACATGATATGTTATTTGTGCATAGAACAGAGGTGTCAAACTCGGTTCAGGGGCCATATACAACGCGTCATGGTTAGAACTGGGCTGTAAAATAGTAACATAAAAACTCATAAATAACAGTTGCATAGAAATTTCAACTCACTGTATTTCTCATTGTTTTGATCTGAAGTAAAATTACATTGTGAAAAATTATGACTTTTTATAACAAAGGACAAGGTTTGAATGATATGATCACCCTGATATTTATAAAATACAATAAAATAATACTTTTTATGGTCATTGTGTTTTAGATTAACCAATGAAAAAAAACAATACATTTAAAAAAAACTAGAAAAGCACTCTGAGGGCACAAACCTCTGTGAAGGCAGGACCCCTCCCCCCCCTTGAGATTAACTCAAAACCTTATGGACAGATTTTTATGAGTTATCTTGCTAAATAACAGACAGACAGGAAAAAAAAAACCAGAACAAAACATGAATAGAACTAAAAGTAGAGTAAAATAAAAAAAAATAGATACAAAATATGACAATAAAGTTACTCGTTAATGTGAAACTGTGTTTTATCTAAACTGAGACATGGTAAATCCTCCTAAATCACATTGAATTCGGCCTCAGTATTTAATATAAATGGCCAGCGCTCCCTCGGAAAAGAGGTTCTTAATCCCAATGGGATCTTTTCTCCTGGTTAAATAAAGGTTAAATTAAAATAAATGTAAAAAGGTGATTAATGCCATTGTGTAGTGATGAAGGAGTACCTGCCGTCCGCCTCCTGCCATACATTGACTTCATCATGTTGTGAGGTCCTGTAAGCAAACAGGATGATGGAGCGCTTGTTGGTGGACGTGGGGAGTTCAGTTCCCAGACGCATGCACAGAGTGAAGGCTCTTAGGTTCAGTGGCTTCTTTGGGATCATCTCCACATAACCAGTACTGGAGGGCCCACGAGCGCTGCTGTCAATGGGAAATATCATGGACCTGGTGGTGATACTTACTGGAAGAGAGGAAAAAGTTTTTAATCTTTTATATTTTTCACACATTTTCAATATTTAAATTGAGATGCTTCAATCATTCTTTGCATCATATTGGATTTGATGCAACACACAAGACATTCTTTCATCCTCCCATACAATAAGCCATCGCATTGTATAATAATTCATAATCACGATTTTTTTATTCTGTTTAAACTGCATTTTCTGTACATAATATTGTAAGTACTTTTTTTTTTGCTTACTACCTTTGCATCTGACCTTGCACATTTCCAAGTCATTGTATGTTACTTTTGTTTTGCACCTCAATTATTTGTTTGTTTTTCTTATTATTTGAATGCTGCTGATGTTACAAAGCAATTTCCCAGTTGTGGAATCAATAAAACACTTCTATTGTATTGTGTTGTATTCTATTGTATTCTATTCTATTTATGTCACTATATAACAATTGGTACTAGGCACAAAAAACCCCAAACTTTGCAAATGTTTTACCTGATTTGTCTTATTTCTCATTATGAAAACAAATCTTTGGTGAAATTGACCTTTGACCTTCATTCACCAAAATTTAATAAGATATATTCTGGACCATCTCACACCTTGCGAGGAAATTTCATGGAAATTGTGCCAGTAGTTATTGCATAAAGTTGCTCACAAGCAGACAAACGGATAAACATAAAACCAAACCAAAAATACAAATGAAAAGTACAACTTTACCTGTCATTGTCACAGAGGTGACAATGATTAACAGGACAGCTGAAATCTTCATTTTGACCAAGAAAACCTGCAGATAATGTTAAAAATATCTGTTTAGTCCATGCATGAATCTTCAAAGAAAATGTGAAATAGAAAGACATTAAAGTGAATACTTAGAGTGGAGAACTCCAACAATGAAGAAAATCTGAAAATGACTTCTTTGGTTATATAACGTAATGATGGGAGGTTTATACAAACAGAATAATGATTAAACATTAACTTACAGTAAACATGTTGTGAAAGAATTTGGCTTAATTTATTTAATTTCCAAGCAATGGGTACAGTTCAGATTTTGTGATGTTATGCGTCTTTTATCAAATCTTTGGATTTCACTAAATGTTTCATCAAAGATTCACTGTCCCTCAGTATTTAGTATTCCCAGTATCCCAGTATTCCCTCAGTGTTCTCTCTCTCTCTCTCTCTCTCACACACACACACACACACATTTTACTTCCTTCTTACTAGGATCTGTCTGTCACAGTCTGTCACTCAGTGTGCTTAAACCTGGCGCGTGCAGGCACTTGCGCAGAGATCAGCAGGTTGCCAGGTAGGAGATAAATTGGTTCGCTAAACAGATTATTCAATACGATGTAAAACAAAATTATCACATTATTGGCTGTAATTCAAGAACCATTTTGTGTAAGTAATATTTTGCAAAATTAAATGATTAGACTAATTATGTATTACCCATTAACTTTTATTTAATTAACATTAACAATTAATACCTTTCATTTGGATTGGTGACTATTGAAATAATTTCAAATTTGCTTTTTATTTATTTGGGAAATATGGTTTTGTATTTCCTACAGTAAAATGTGACAAGACTGAAAACATGAGTGCTCTACCGCCCCCTACTGGCTGTGCGAGGTACGAAACCCGTCGGGCATCAGGACCCAGCAGACACCGTGGTGGTGGAAGGCTGTCCAACATGGTGGACCAAAACAAGACACAAACTGGAGAACACTTCTTCAATGAAATTTTAACGTACGTAATCGTTTCCTGTTACAAATGTAAGCTCGTTCATCACTGTTTACAACAGAAGTGTATACATTCGACTGTTCATTAACTGTCTGTCGCTCATTTAATGATGTTGGAGCTCTTCCGTATATGTCCACACATGGTTAAGTTAGTGCTAAATGCTAGTTTACAATTAGCAGCGAATTGTAGCACCAGCGTCACTCAAATCACCTTTAAACTAACTTATTTATCATTTAACAATGGTCTTAGTTTTACTCAGTGGCGTCGGGGTGACTTAATTTTTTAACCTGCTATCGTTTATATACAACTTGTAGTATTTATATTTGTCTCTTTGTCGCCCTCCGCTGTATTTTTTTATGAAAAACAGTTGTGTTAATTAATGAAGTGATTTAAGAATTGACTGAGTAAACATAGACTTCGTGCTGCCATGGACAATATATCGCATGGTATGTTATGGTCATGTTCAGGCAAGGACTCATGACAGTGAGTAATAATCCTATGACTCAACAGCCCAGAACATTTCAATAACAAAATGAGAACTATATTAAAAGTGAAAGTCCTCAGCTTCAGCTTAACAACATGCAAAGAACTATTTCGGAGGTACAGTGGTCCTGCATTGATGTTTGTTTAATAAGAAACAAATAAGAAAAAAAAGTTTCTCAATTTAACTGTTTGAAATGTCTCAATTTAACTACAAGACTTCAAAGAAAGGAGTGAGTTTACATCTTGAGACTTGAGTATCTCTGCCACACTGCAACTGTAATCTCAACTGATTAGCACAAAAATAGGGAACTAGGCCTATGTGAAGGAGCCAAACACATGCCTTCGTCGCTGCTGGCATATTTGTTTTATGTCTATATTATCCAGTATGTCTTGGTGAACATGGCATACAGCAGCATTGTTCAATCTCAGTTGGGTCATTGTAGGCCGCAGCCATGTTTTTAGTCTTCTCAGGGCACTGGCACGACTAAAAGCAGCCTAACAAGGCTTTCCACTTCATTGAACAGACCCCTCACTTCGACTGGCATTCCTCTGATAATAGTAGCCACCTCACTACTAGAAGTACATGTATATTTTGACCTGAACATGGCCAACTGAATCTCAAGACTCTGCCTGTTAATTTCTGGATATTGATCCACAATGCCATCCACCTTTCCAGTTAGCAGAATTTCTTCCAATTTCTGCAAGACACGTAGATCAGGTTGGTTGAACCTATCCTCAAACTGAACAGCTACTGCATCCAGCACCTTGTAAAATTAGCGTTAGCAGGACATCGTTTTAACAGCAAATTAATATTCAACTAGTGTCTGCAGTTAGTACTAGTTGTGCTGCCATCATACAGTAGCAGACAACTTGATAACTAGCGACTTTTCCCTGCTAACGTGCATTGTTACAACCGTCATTGAGTGGTAGTTTGACTTACAACTTTCTTTGAAAAATAGCTCCGTATGTCCACTTTCTTCCTTTTGCCTGCCATCTCACTGGTGTTTGACAGTCATGTGTCAGTGTCACCCACGGTCAGTGTTGGGGAGATTACTTTGTAAATGTATTCCGTTACAGAATACAGAGTACCTGAATTAAAAAGTAATTTGTAAAGTATTCGATTACATTGGTTTAACATGGTACTGTATTCTAAATACTTGGAATACTTCTTATTAAAACTTAATTTAAATCAAATATAAATAACTTTACACACTAAATAATATTTATTGTAATGTTTAACATCACAACATACTGGTAAAATAATAAATGAAACATTAAAGTTCAATTATTATTTGTTCATTTATTAAATGAATGTTTGTTTGAAAAACAAGTCTACGAGATAAACGGACCTTAATTTATGGCAGAACACACCAAAGAAATTAGGAACAGTAGGCCTACTTTATTTCTTATTGATTTTCTAAGATAACTTAGCTTATCATTTTTCATCATGAGTCATGACGTCGTGTCTGTTTACCAATGACAACAAATGACAAATGTGAACAGGACGCATTAATTGCCAGTTTTCAAGTGGAAATATCTTTTCCAGTGCACATTACTGCAGCATTAGCAGCTCTTATCTACTTAGTTACGTTAGCTAACGTTAAGCTAACACAATAACTTGACTGTGAGAAATATTTATATAGCCTAAACGTTACCTCAGTAAACCTGATCAACACAGTAAACTGTGACATAAAAAACTTGTTCCTAAATGAAGTTAATAAAAAAAAAACTTACTTTGAGTTGCTTGATTAGGTTAGATGTAGTGTCTCACACTACACACGCACACACTTCTCTCTCTTACACAGTTATTTCAGCATTACAATCAATGGCATGTTCTCTCTCTCACACACACACACACACATTTTACTTCCTTCTTACTAGGATCTGTCTGTCACGGTCTGTCACTCAGTGTGCTTAAACCTGGCGCGTGCAGGCACTTGCGCAGAGATCAGCAGGTTGCCAGGGAGGAGATAAATTGGTTCGCTAAACAGGTTATTCAGTACGATGTAAAACAAAATTACGTTCCATACATGATCTCTGGCAACCGGAGAACATCGGCCAAAACCTACATGACTTCACATTATTTTCGATGTTCAGACTTTAATTACGGGAGACTCCCGGGAAAAACGGGAGTGTTGGCAGTTATGATTTTAACTAGGATACAAGAAAACAAGGGCGTAGGTTTGGTTTTGACATTGGTGGGGACCTAGCCAACCCCCCCCACCCCCCCACCTAAAAAAAAAACCAAAAACTTGTACTTAAAAGTTCATTTAAAAGTTAGTATTTAGTACTTTTAGTTAGGTAAAATACATTCTGTATACTTCTACTTTTACTTGAGAAAATATTTCGCAGGGTTCTTGCACTTTTACTGAAGTACAAAACTTGTACTTTTACTGAAGTACTGAAGTTCCACCCCTGCAACCAAATCAATCAATGACACACATGCATAGTTTAGATTTCTGTTTACTTCTGCCATGAAACAGGTCTCCACAAAACAAATCAGTACAATGTAGGCCTACTGTATTTTCAACAATACAGCATTAAGCAGTTATAAGTGGGTTTATATTTAAAGAATGAACTTTCCTTTAGCAATGGTATAGGGCAGGTTATATGAAAGATGTTTAAAACAAGGAGCAGTAAATAAATAAATACTCTTACACTGGTGTAAACAAAACAAAAGTAATGATCCCAGAAGAAAAAAAAGTGTCTCAATTTAACAGTTTGAAATGTCTCAATTTAACTACAAGACTTCAAAGAAAGGAGTGAGTTTACATCTTGAGACTTGAGTATCTCTGCCATACTGCAACTGTAATCTCAACTGATTAGCACAAAAATAGGGAACTAGGCCTATGTGAAGGAGCCAAACACATGCCTTTGTCGCTGCTGGCATATTTGTTTTATGTCTATATTTTCCAGTATGTCTTGGTGAACATGGCATACAGCAGCATTGTTCACGCACACACTTCTCTCTCTCACACAGTTATTTCAGCATTACAATCAATGGCATTGTTCTCTCTCTCTCACACACACACACACACACACACACAAACATTTTACTTCCTTCTTACTAGGATCTGTCTGTCACAGTCTGTCACTCAGTGTGCTTAAACCTGGCGCATGCAGGCACTTGCGCAGAGATCAGCAGGTTGCCAGGGAGGAGATAAATTGGTTCGCTAAACAGGTTATTCAGTACTATGTAAAACAAAATTACGTTCCATACATGATCTCTGGCAACCGGAGAACATCAGCCAAAATCTACATGACTTCACATTATTTTCGATGTTCAGACTTTAATTACGGGAGACTCCGGGGAAAAACGGGAGTGTTGGCAGTTATGATTTTAACTAGGATACAAGAAAATATATTTTTTCGCTGAAGTAAAAAACCCCGAGTAATCCAATGTTATTACTAAAGTAACTGTATTCTAAATACTAGGTTTAACAGCAGTAACTGTAACGGAATACAGTTACTCACAATTAGTATTCTAAATACGTAACGGCGGTACATGTATTCCGTTACTACTCAACACTGCCCACGGTGCACCAAAGCCTGCCACAGTAGTTTAATAGCGTAACACTACAAATTACAGGCAACAATGGTGACAGAAAATACTTTGCCTTCCAGTTTTGGCGCTCCTCCTACTACTAGTGTCTTTGGCTCCTAGCAACAATAAACAACCTAGAGCCTCACGTGAAAGACGTGAAAGGCACAGCCAATCAGATTGGTCATGTGTCAGCAAGGAACTTTTGGTTAACCCTTTCGTCGCCGCTATGTGAATAAGACGGAGACCGATCGTTTTTTTCCCCAGTGATCAAAAAATATTGGTGGGGACCAAACAACAATCGCTGGATATTGGTGGGGACGCGTCCCCTTAATCCATGCTAAAACTACGCCCATGAATTAAATTATACCTCAAACAAAGAGAGAGAGAGAGAACTAAAAACAAAACAAAACAAAACAAAACGGGGAAAAAAAACAAAAAACACAACAACAGTCAGTTATGACTGTAAAGTGATTTTTGTAGAATGCAACCATTTGATTTGGTCAGTAGAAATTTATCAGTGTTGCCTCAGATCCATCTGTTACACACAAAATCCAACATGTTTGATTTTAATCTTAAACTGGTCTGAGCTGAACGTAAATACTATATAGATCTATTTTACAGAAAACAGGATCTATCATCTAGTCCACAGTGAAACTTGTCATTGATGATATGACAGTAGATTTGAACTCCTTCCTCTGTGCTGGAGTCAGTGTGTCTGTTTAACCAGTTATTTTCTATAGAGGAAAAGGGGATCCTCTGGGAATTATCATAGGTTATTGTTTTTTGTTTGTTTTTGCTTCACAATGATAGGAAGAGCCGACATCGAAGGATCAAAAAGCAACGTCGCTATGAACGCTTGGCCGCCACAAAACTTTGTTTTATAAGTGCTCTGTTGTGTTGTGCCATGGCTGTATGTGTGAAGGCTGTCACATGTGTGTGTGTTTTGTGAGTACCGGTATGTGTGTATGTGTGGTTATCATTACTTAACATAAGGAGGCGTGTCCTAGGGTTAAGTGTTCTATTTATGAAGTATAGTTTATGCTTAAGATTTAAGCTTTTGGTCCCAGTGTGAGAAGTGTTTATGAAACTAAAGTAAATACTGGATAGAACAGATACAGTGAAGGAATACATTAGTTGAAAGTAGAGGTGTCAAACATGCGGCCCGGGGGCCATATCCGGCCCGCCTAATGGTTCCATTTGGATGAATTTATGAAATGCAAAAATACACTAAGGTTTAAATAATTTTAGTTAATGGTTCACATTTTTTTACTAGTTCGGCCCACTTCAGATCAAATTTAGCTGAATGTGCCCCCTGTACTGAGTTTGACACCCCTGGTCTAAAGTGTCTTTTGAAAGTTATGGACACTGTCTTGGTATTTTCTTACGGTTAGATTTGTGTGTTGTGGATTAGTTATAATCTAACACTTTCGTGATAACCCCCCCCCTACAGATTTCCAGGTCTGAGCGGATGCTGGGTGGACAAGGACACCGCCCCTCCTTCAGAACTCACTTGTCTCTGTGTTCTCTCCCGACCTTAAGTAGATATCGCAACAGGAACCATGGCCAAAGTCCAGACACAGGTTCCTGGGGTTCTCTTCAGTCTGGGGACTGGATCCCAGAACGACACTGCAGACAGAAAGCATTGGAAGCAGCCAAGGACCTGTCCAGGTTCTCCTGACGATGCACACGGTGGTCAAGTGGTAGAACCAGCCACAGGAGTCAGCACTGGAAAGGGTTTAGAGAGGACCACCAGCCAACCGGAAGGAAAAGGACATGGACGTCCTAACAGGGGACGAGTGGATAAGTGACAGGACAAGCCACCATCTGGCGTTGTAGACACCAGGAGGACGACGTCATCCTTTTGCACTGCACACATATACACTAACAAGGCACACTGGCGGTGATAGCAAACCCAGTGGAGTCTCATACATGTTGTCCTTTGCCTGGTCGCTGGCGAGTGACTGAAGACCCCCCTGGCCCATCATTTACACTGATTTGAAAATGGTCAGCACCACGGCCATAAACAGAGGAGACTGTACCTGATGGTCATCGTCTCAGTTGAGACCATCTGGTCTGAGAAAGGACATGAAGTTGTCCCCTTTTCAATGGACGCCATCACATCACTCTGTGATGGACAGCATTAAGGAGATGAGAAATGATTGACTATCACCATTACACTGATAATGCCATGGTGGAAGAAGACGTGTGATTGGACACCAAGAATCACAGACTTACTATTGGCGGACATAGGCGGAGCTTATGACAGAAATGTTGATTCATATGTGAGATGTTTAAGGTGTTTAATTGTGTTAATTAATCAAAGGGGGGAATGGGACGGACATGTTACTTTGACCTGACTTTACTTCATAGAAATAGCCGTAGTCATTAACTGAATCAACAACTTAGTATAGATATTAACATGAGGAAAAGACTTCTGGTATACTCGTACTAGGTACGAACATTTAAAAAACATAAACACTGTGGCTTCAGAGTTATATTATTTTAGTTAATTTAATGACAGTGTTGCCAGATTGGGTTGAAGTGATTTCCACCCGAGCGCGTTCCTGAAACTCACCCACTTCAGAAAATACGCTCAACAACGTCTTCAAATGAAAACTTTTAAAATTGAATAAACATGCATTCAAATGAAATGACAGTAGACTATCGAACGTATAAGACCTAATGGAATATTCTACTTTATCTTAGACAGTGCCAGGGGAAATGTTAAAATAAAGGTCACTTATTCTCAGGTTTAAGTGTTGAAACCACTGGCTCATAACAATTAAAATAAGAGAAAAAACCTAGACATTATATGGAACAAATTAAAAGACATGGATGAATAAGAGGTTAAAACTGACCATGAGGTTTGTTTACACATAAATAAGATACATAGTTTATAATAAGAGAAAGAAGCAGGAAGGAGACTCCCAATACCTGGATAACACATACACACACACACACACACACACACACAGACACACACATCACCATTACACACATAAGAATCACTCTTGCACATAAGAAGATCATTATTACACATGTATTGATGTGACATTACAATGTCATGTTGCTATAACAATTGAATAATTTAATGCAATTAAAATTAAAGGGAAAGGGAAGGTTACATGAGCATAATATGGGGAAGTGAAATATACTGAATTTGTTTTGTTTAAATCATAAAATAATAGTTTGTAGTGCTGTTTTCATAATGCTGAAATGTTAGCAAAACAGCTCAAATGTTTCTATACCGGCCCAAACTGGTAACACTGCCAATGAGTCAATCAAATGTTGTTAACCCTCTAACCCTAACCCATGAAAACATTAATGCCCTAAGGTTAGAAGGATCTGCTAAAGAAGGAAATAATAATGTAATAATGTTATCATCTCTGAGGTAAACCTTAGAACATTAACCAATGGTAAATAGTTGATGTTAAAACTAGAATGGTACATGGACTGTACGTATATAGCACAGTTTATACACCAGTATGTGCCCACATTCACCCATTCATACACCAGTAGATGACTGTAGCCGTACACAGGCGCTTCCTGACCCTATGAGGACTAACTTAGTGTTCAGTGTCTTGCCCAACGACACTTTAACATGTGAACTGCTGACCCTTTGCTCTTTGGACGTACCACTCTACCAACGGAACCACAGCCGCCCAGAACAGACGATAGTTTAACCAAAATGAGGAGTGTAGCAGTGAGTGATTGTTTATGTTATAGTTTAAGCCAAAACTGATAACTGTAGACAGGTGAAACTGATGTTGACAAACATAAGGACGTTAACTTTAGCTCAACACGGACATGGACTACTGGACTGGACTGTTTATATTCTTCAATATTTATTTTGAGTATGATTCAAAGTTGTTCATACATATTCATGTCTATTCACAACAAGATTGTTCATTATTTCATTGTTCATCCACTAATCAATGGGTATACTGTCTCTGTTGTTATGATTGTTCTCCATCCTAAATGACAATGTTGTGATTTTCTTTTATAGAATAGGTAATCAGTAATCATATTAATCCATATTCAATCAATAATCATAGTAATCCGCATTTCATGTATTCACTTTGCAATATGATAATTCCTAAACAATAATCTGAAATTAATTTAAATGAGGTGGGTTATATACAAATTTCAAATTAAGTGTTGTATTTTACTATTTGCTATTTACTTACTATTTACTATATTATATTAATTGGAATCAATAGTGTCTATAAATTACATAAGATCCTATATTACTCAATATTTAATCAACATGAAATCAACAGTTAGATAAATTATTCACAGCTCAGTTTTAATCCATCTCGATTGACATCCCTTCAATGCAAGCCACTGGTGATTACGTGCTTGCTTGTTTAATGGAGCGAGTGTCAGTGTTGTACCATGGGGAGGTTAATCTAATCTTAGTAGTTTTTAACTTAAGGGGGGCAACTATATCTCACGTAGTTTGTAGTGTAAGCATGGTACTATCGACTAACTCATGACATAGACACAAATAGTAAATTAGAGAGGCAATGGCGGTGATCCAATTCAGAAGATTCTCTCAATGCCTGGAAAAATAGCTTAATAAAGTATAAGCAAGCTTTGCGTACAGCCAAAATTAGATATTACTCATCCATAATAGAAGAAAACAAGAATAACCCTAGATTCCTGTTCAGTACTGTAGCCAGACTGACAAACAGCCACACCTCCGTGGAACCAGTTATTCCATACACGCTCCATTGTGATGATTTCCTGCAGTTTTTTAACAATAAAATATCAACTATTAGAGACAAAATAGATACATTTCTCCTAAACATTAGATCAGAAAAAGCAGCTGTTTCAAACCTAGGCCCTTTTATAAATTCCTCTGTAACACTAAATAATTTCACCACTGTAGACCAAACTGATGTCATATCTATTATCATGTCTTCCAAATCAGCCACCTGCCTCTTAGATCCAATCCCAACAAAACTCTTTTTCTTTCTATGTCCTACTTGTAAGGTCTAATGTTGGCAAAACCTATATGCAGATGGTAGCTGCAGATTGTGAGATTCATTACACAATGTCAGAGTAATTAATGTGATATTATTTGAGTGCTAATGGTATGTATGAGGAAGAATGTAGTGCCACATACACCACTTAGCAAAAATACTGGGGACAAAATGTATCTTATAATATCAGTCATTTTGCTATCTGATCTATTTTGTAGAAAAGACATGCTGTTCTCACACCTACCGACAGCACTTGGCCAAGGCCTTTCACAAAAGTAATGCACAGTTGCAAATTTTTGACATCCATTTCTCAATTTTATCCCATACTTCTTGAATTTTCCTACAATACCAAAAGGCGTGGATGAGGGACTCCCTTTCAGTGCTACATTTTAAACATTTATCTGAGTATTTACAATCAAATAAATGTATTTTATCTCTGGTATAATATATTCATGTCATTATTTTGTATTGGATTAATCTTAAATTTTCATTTATAATAACCTTATTTGTAAGTTGCAAACATTCCTTCCATCTTATCCCTGCATTTTTATATCCAAGTCTATATTCCATTTATTATATATATTTTCTAATAATTTTTCATTGGTCTTAGCTTTAATAAGAATGTCATATGAAGCTCCTATTAGTCTCCTCTTTTTATCCCCTTCCTCTTTCAAAATCTCCCCTAATTCTGTAGATGTTCCATATTTGAGGTCTATGTTGTCCTGCATCCAATTTTTCAATTGCAGATACCTAAACTTTTCTATATGACTTAATCCAAATCTTTCCTCCAATTCTGTGTATGAGCATACTGATTCTTGGTTTGTGATATCTGCTATTGTCTGAATTCCTAAATTCATCCAGGTCCCCCACCTGATTCTAACATTTTGAATTCTTATAGAAGGGTTATCCCATATCCTTATATGTCTTGGAATTTAAATTTCTTGTCCTATTCGCTTTTATATTGTACTCCAAGAAATTAATGTAGAGTTAATGATAAAGTTTGTAGTAGTACACTTTTTATTGGAGAAAAGGGCAGTTAGGTAATTTTGAGGCATTAACTGATGATTTTCAATATTTATCCATGAACTTTCGTTTGCATTATTTATAATTTGATCAATATAAAACATCTGCGCTGCACAGTGATAATTTTCTAACTCGGACAGATTTAAACCTTCTTCCCACGGGTAATACAATAGCTTTCTTTTTAGTCTATTGCGCTGTTTGACCATATAAAGGATAATAGAATTGAATTAACCTTTTTATAAAATGTTTTTGGTGGGATAATAGGAATTGTTTAAAATATGTACAAAAATCTTGGCAGCCACATCATCTTAATCAAATGTATTCTACCAATTATATTTATTTTCAGATACAACCACTTTTCAATATATTTTTTTAATTATTTAATTAGAGGTAGATAGTTGTTAGTATAGGTTTTATTATTATTTACCTGGCTGGGAATTGATTTAGACTTAACAGTCAGTCCATTCTCGTGTGCAACAGTCAAGCACACGGGCGAAGCTTGCACACTTCTGGAAAGGACACTTTTGCACAGAAAAATTACAGACATCCTTGATCATAATGGATTATGACGACCTGACTTGATGTTATGGGATATATATGATATGGGATATCAGACGGTCCTGTTTTGTGTTCATGTAAGTTCAAGTAAGTCATTTGTGTATGTATGTATTTTTGGCCTGCTGTGGCATTTTTAGTGGATGCATAGCATAGCGAGCCGACAACATACAAACGAGTGGGACATATCCGAGCTGAATCATCCTACCTCCCACCTCAAGGCATTCCAAACAATTGGAGTCGGAGTATAGGGGAAAAATGGATGACCACCGTGATAAACTGGCCTTGTTGTTTCTTTGTTCGTCCAGGAAGGCATTCATCCCATCACCTAAAAAGACTGACAGGTTGAGTTTAGTAAAATGTAATGGAAACATTAAAATAACGTTGCTATCGTCTCAAATACCAGCGAGAGCCTACTTCAGTCGCAGTCTATGGAAGAAACATTTCAATAGCAAGCCTAACATAATTATTGATTAAGTTAACATATTATCCGACACCGGATAACTTCATAGCTCTGGGAAACACCGGTTTACAAGCGGTCATCTTCACCTCACGTTACTGAAGCTGCTGAAGGTGAAAACATGCATGTAGGCTAACTGTACAATGCCATACTTTTATCGTACGTTGTATTCCTTGTCGACAACATTTCACACCATAATATGAAAAACAAGTTAATTACTGTGTCTAAAACTGTTAACATGCAGTGAAGTAAAATTTACAGCTTATTTCTTGAAGTTACCTTTTACGGAGCTTGATTCTATGGCCGCTGCCATTATCCTCAGACTTAAATTTGTTGAGATGGGAGCAGGTCGAGCTCCACCGAGTTTGTGAGTCCAAGGTTCTACTTCGTTCCAGTGCACAGTTTGTAGTTGGAGGTAGAATAAGCCCCACCTCCCACTAGTTCGGATGTTATCTGGAATGCACCATTAATGCTGAAAGTGCTGCTTACCTGTAACTGATCTCGGATCCGTGAACGGGTGCTGCTGCTGCCAGTCTTTGTTGAAGGGGACAGGGGACCATGTGCGACAATGATGGATGACTTTTCAATCATCTTTCCCGGTCAACTATATATCGATGGCTTTTCGACCATACGTGATTTCCCGGTCAACACAAAATCAATGACTTTTCAACATGACTGTTATCACCTGGTAAACCAAATATCAATGATACATCAATCATAATAAGAATGACTATGAATCAATGTTGTTTCAATATCACTACTGTCAACTTTATTTAAGATCGGATTACATCGATTTAACAATGGTGATTCAACATCTATTTTGCATCAAGATTTCAATGTCGACCATTCTGAAGATTCAGATGGAAAATCAATATCTATTCAATGTCAGCTTGCTATCTGGGATGGCTCCTCATGACTTGTCTTGTCTGATAGTTATGGCTATCACTAGCAAGAAGCAACTGAGAAATTAGATAGTTTGGTTTACGCAGTGTATACATATTTTTTAAAAACAAGATTAGGCTCTCCATAACCTTCATCCATGACAGCTCATTATGCATTTTTTCGACAATGTAAGTGCAACACAGAGTGAGTCTTGTAACTCTATTTTGGGCAAGCTGGATTTTATTAAAATTAAAATTTTGAGGCATTTGACCAAATCACTGGGAAATAGTCTATATGTGATAAAACAAGAGATTGTAATAACTTGTTTAATCATGGTGTTGGTTAAAAAGTAGACACTCCTTCTAATAGGTGAAATACTTTGACTAATTTTTGCTACAATGTGAGTGGCCCAAGAATTTTTTTCATCTTTAGCAGGGGTCCCCTGTCATATCTATGCTCTTTCTCTGTGCTCTCTCTCTATGCTCTTTCACTTGGTCTCTCTATCCTTCTCACTGTCACCTCTCACCTAGTCTTTTCCTTCCAGCGCTGACTGGGGATGTCATACACCTGTGTGTCCAGCTGGACTCATTAGGTGGAGGTGTATATAAGTGACCTGTTTCTGCTTGATCCTCGCCAGATTATCTAACGGTCTACCCTTAGTAATCCAGCACAATTCCTGTCTGTTCCGAGTTCCGTGTACCTGACCCGTTTCTGATCGACATCTGTCCCCCTGCCCCGTGTTCCAACCCCCGCCTGCCCGACTCCGTCTTCTGCCTGTGTTTGCCTGGTTCTGACTCGCCTTCGTCTGTCCGTCTTGCCAGCTGCCTGCCCCGACCCCGGACCAGATACCGATTACGACGCCAGCCGCCTGCCTCAACCCTGGACCACATCCCGCTCAAGATCCCAGCCGCCAGCCCCGATCCCGGACCGAACCCGACCAAGATAAGCCCAGTCCCCCACGGAGTAGAACCGCTACTCTGTTTTCACCGTACCTGCCGTACGGATCTATTGTAGACTTAAAAGACTCGTTTCTAGTAAACTGCTGTGGTCCGTCAAGCTTTGTACTTATTCTTAATAAACTCTTTAAAACTGAGAAACTGTTGTTCCTGCGTTTGGGTTCTCCATAGGCCTGTGACATCCCCAAACTATTTCCAGTGAGGGCCACATAACTTTTCCCTTCTCAGATGAGGGGCCGGGGTCAATTTATAACAGAAAAAGTGTGACGAATGCAGGAGTGCCTAAATGTGAAAAAAAAATTGTTTTCCAGAAAGCCACAACCCTTTCTGGATTCTTCACAGAACAAAAGTCAGAAAATTAATAATAATAATAATAATAATAATAATAATAATAATAACTGTTTATGAAATAAGTAACCCTCTGTGGGTTCTTCACAGAAAAAAGGTCCATGGAACATATACTTCTTCATCTTAACAGGTCCAACTTCAGCTTAGTTGTCAGAGCAGAATCTCTGACTTAAATCACTCATATTAGCAGTCTGTCAAAATTATTGTGTCAAACTAGTTAATAATAGTTAATTGTTAGAAAGCCCACACAGTTTAATTGTTTATTTGATTGTTTGGTTATATTTGTTCAGGAATAACTCCTTTTCTGTAAGTTTTCAAATGTCCCACGCTTTGAACGCACCACTGACGTTACGACGGTTATGAACGTAGTCCGTGTTTTATTAGCCGCTGTGTTGTAGGTAACCGTGCCAAGTTCGCCATCTCGGCTTCTTTTTCTCTTTTTTATTCATCTATTCCTGGTTTATTACTTAGTGTAGATGCCACAAGGTGAGATAAATAACACAGTACAGTTCAGGTAGATGTTAGCATGTTGTACTGTATAAGCTAATGCTATTTAGCACCGGTGTGCTGTTGAAGCTAATACGATAATATGCTAGCTGTCATCTGTGATTTCCGTGAGGTGATTTGTGTGTTCCATGACCCATGTAATACATCTGAGTGACTCATATGGTCGGTCTTAGTTAATTTATTATTGTATGTATATATTGTTATACTGAGTGTTACTCTGTATTATTACAGACCGCAAATAAACCTTCAATGAGGACATCTGTATCTGTGTTCTTTAATCAGAACCACAACCCACACCTTGCCACTCTGAACCAAATCCTGGAGACAACCTCACGCTCTCTGCTTCATTAATAATGAAAATAGTTCATAAGGCCAAACAGAATAATATATGTGGTTCCCATCACATGGATAGGAAAAATTGGGTAGGTAGGTCGGTCATCCATATTTTATTTTATTTACAATTTTATATACCCGTCTTCTAAAAAGAAGCTCCAAAAATTAAGATTTAATATCAGTTATGCTTTCCAGCAGTTAGAAAATCAACACATTGCCTCAGATTTGCCATGTACATGTATATTTACAGAATGTTTTAAGAGAGCATAAATTAATTTTAGATGATTGTAATACAATAAAATCTGATTTGACATCAACATTTTGTATTTTATTGATTTTTTTTCAACAAAAATACAGTTTAACTACATATGTAAATTCTATCCACATCTAAATATTATTTCAATGAAATAAAGGCCCCAATATTGAAGGCTTTAGTGGACATATACAGCTATCTATTTACTGTTCAAGTTATTTCCTCTTGCCATACTGCTGTTTTGTTACTGGCTTCTTGCCATTCCTCTCACAATCTTGATAGAGCGGGAGTACAGTTTTAAATTTCTTTTTTAGCTCTGGAAGAGGATTTGCATTTGGTTCCCCACACCAGGCACACAAGTCTTTGTGACCAAGAGATGCTCCATAAAGATATGAAACCATTTTCCCAATTAATAAAGAAACGGTGGTGTTTTTGAAACAAACGCAGTTCTGATTTTGACATACCGCAACCGCCCATACCCGTCATGTTTAAACTCGTATCCGACCCGTTTTCCGACGGAAAAAAAATCGCATCCGAACCGACCCGCTATAAATGAACCCTATATCCGACCCGAACCCGAAAGAAAATGTCAGATAGCCAAACTTAAATACAAACATTTATTGCCACGAATATACTGAACAGTGACATAGCCAAGGCAGAGCCAAATAAAAATGTTGTTAACCTTTTAGCCTATGAACCGCAAATTAGACCCGCGATCACCCACGTCCGAACCGAACCGAACCCGTATCCGACACAGCACAACATTTTTCACCCGTTTCGTGAACATCTGCGGTTCACCCACGGGTAGTCGAACCTGTGCAGGACTCTGGTGTGAAGTGAGTGGGAAATTAACAGACGATGTACTCTGATTCATCAAGAGGCGAACAGCCGATCAAAACTCGCGCAGCAATCACATGCATTGAGGGTTGTTTTGATGGACATGGACACGATGTATATGGCTCGTCATTTGTCGCTAGTCATAAATCACGGTGGTCAGACAGGTGACAGATGTTGGTAAATATGAATACGGACTAAATACGGAGAAATAAATTCTCTCATCATCAGTTATTGGGAATTTCGAAGATAAGAGTCGGCACTCGGCCGGTTCATTATATTTAATTTATTTTGACAAACTGATAAAATGTCTACATTTTCGGCGTAAAAAAATTGGGTCGGTCGGGTGACCGGAACCACACGTATTATTTTGTTTGGCCTAACTAAGGAACATTTTATTGCAAAAGTCCAACTTTGTTGTCAAATACACAATACATAAAAAGTAAACACACATGTAAAAAAAGTCTAAATGGTCTCTGGTATTGTTCAGGGGGCCGGACCAAATGTGGAGGTACAACAGCAACATATTAGTAATGGCTTGAGATGAGGCAGATGAACCTGAATCCATATAGCTTCCACATCTGACCAATTAAGATCACCTCTCTTTAACTTGCTCAATATCAGCTCCATGTAGAGAAACACATAATCACTGTTCCTTTCTTCAAGCATCTTTTGAGCAGATGACTAGACATTTAGTTTTGGATACATTTAGTTTAATCTTGTTTTCAGTTACCCATTCAGCTATCTGTGCTAACTCACTCTGCAAAACACTACTCAGGTCTGTGTCATTCTTTGCAGATGCATATATTATTTTGTCATCTACATAAATTGCCATGTGAGCATTTTTTAAAACGTGTGCATGTCATTTACAAATATTGAATACAATAAAGGACCAAGGCAACTTCCTTGAGGGAGACGACAATGTAATGTTTTGATGTCTGAAAAAGTTCCATAAAACATGACACACTGCTGTTTATCATTGAAAAATTAAAACCATAGGCAACTAATTTTGGAAGGAGCAATTTATGGTCAATGATGTCAAACGCAGTGCTAAAATCCAGGAGCATTGTTCCCATCAATAATTTACTATCAATTAGTTTAAGCTAATCATCTTGTCTTGACCTCTTCTCCGGTGACCTTTTCCCCAGTCATCTCCATATCCACCTGGCCCCACATTGCGCAGCTGCAAGCCGTTCCTCATCTGCAACTATAAAAGCAGTGAGGCTTGCAGTTGCCAGTGCGGGACCATTCTATGTTGTCACCTCCATAACCCGGACGTTTTTTCATTTCTTCAGTCACCATAACCCGGACAGTCATCACCACGAACTCTGGCTGTTCTAAGCCAAGGTTTTGGTTTGGTTTTGTCTCTGTTTCTTAGTTTGTGATTAAATTCTTTTTCCCTTCAGCATTGTGCATCTGAGTCCTCATTCACCTCACCCCGATCCTGACACATCTGTTAGTTATGTGAGAGAAGTGCATGTTGAAAATCCATCTTTATAAACATGTTGAAAATCTGAATTAATATTCTTTATAGAAAGTTGTCCCAAAACAGGTAAAATGCTGATGGGCCTGTTGTTTGAGCCAGTGAATGAGTGTTTTCTAGTTTTGGGTAGAGGTGTAACTCTTGCTACCTTCCACACTTGAGGACGAATTCCTTCTTTCAAACTCAAGTTGAAAATGTGGGATAGTGGACCAGCTATAATTTCAGCTGAAAGTTGTTATAGTCAGTTATCTAGGTTATCGTGGCTGCAAGGTTTGTTACACTTAAATTCAGACAAAAGCTTTTTGATTTCTAACATATTAGTAAATTAAAATGTAAATTTACACCTTTTTTTGCATGGTGTTTTTTTAAATAATTGATTCTGATAGTCAACTATTTACAGATAGCATACTATTTCTTATTGTATTTTATTTATAAAACAATCATTGAAATAATCTGCAATTTCTTTGGGCTTTGTGATGAAACCATCACCTAATTCAATAAATTGTTTATTTTCCTATTTTATCTTTACCCATGATTTGATTGAGCGAAATCCAAAGTTTTTCACTGTCACATTTAATTTCTTCAATTCTAGATTGATAATGTTGGCTTTTTTTGTGTATTTAATTTGGTCACTTTATTTCTTAAACAGCGATATGCCAGACAATCCTGCAAGTTACCCGAATCCACATAATTTTTTTTCCAGTTGGTCTCTTTCCTTCATTAATTTTCTTAAAACCTTGGCTTAAATTGAGCCAAGGTGTATTGAGAGATCTAACCATAAGTGTTTTTAGGGGTGAATGCTGATCACAGATTGGATCTATTCATTAATTGGTTTTCTTCAAAGCATATTCAGTATAAGCAGACTTCAATACACAGTTCCACTTAATATTAGAGAGATCATAAATAAATGCATCTTCACAAAAATGCTTATATATATATATAAACTTTTGGGCCCCATTTTGGGGACTTTAGCTTTCCTTGTTATAGCAACAAAGTTATGGGAACTAAAACCAATAGAAACCTGTCAAGATCGGGGTGAGGTGAATGAGGACTCCATTGCACAGTGCTGAAGGGAAAAATAATTTAATACAAAACTAAGAAACATAAAGACAAGAACGAGACAAAACCAAACCAAAACCTGGGAACAAACGGCCAAAGTCTGTGGTGATGATGAAGGTCCGGGTTATGGTGACTGAGTAGATGGTGAAAGTGTCCAGGTTATGGAGGTGACATTGTTGAATGGTCCCGCACTGGCAACTGCAAGCCTCACTGCTTATATAGCCACAGATGAGGAACGGCTTGAGCTGCACAGTGCGGGGCCAGGTGAGTGGGGAGAGTACTGGGGAAAAGGTCACTGGAGCAGAGGTCATGACAGTACCCCCCCCCCCCCCCCCCCCCCAAGGGGTGGCTCCTGACACCCCTAAAAAACAAACAAACAAAGACCCCTCCCCCACCCGCAAGCAGGTCCGGGGCGATACCGGGTCAAACACGGCAAAAAGGTCCAGGGCGACACCCGGCCAACACGGCAAAAAGGACAAAACAGACAGAAAAGACCAAGACAGAAAAGACCAAAGCAGAAAAGACCAAAGAAACTCTGAATGCTAGCCAGAAACTCTGAACGCTAGCCAGATACACAGAACGCTAGCCAGATACACGGAACGCTAGCCAGATACACGGAACGCTAGGAAGAGACGCAGATCACTAGGAAGATACACAGAAAGCTGGGCAGAGACACAGAAAGCTGGGCAGAGACACAGAAAGCTAGGAAGAGACACAGAAAGCTGGGCAGATACGCAGAACGCTGGGCAGATACACAGAACGCTGGGCATATACACAGACAGGGACAGAATGCAAGACTGGACAGACTTTAGACAGAACAGACCAGGGGAAACTAAAACAAAACGGGTCCCTTCAGCACTGGCGGAGTCCTGATGGTTGGCGGGACCATTCTGTCAAGATCAGGGTGAGGTGAATGAGGACTCCATTGCACAGTGCTGAAGGGAAAAAGAATTTAATACAAAACTAAGAAACAGAGACAAGAACGAGACAAAACCAAACCAAAACCTGGGAACAAACGGCCAGAGTCCGTGGTGATGATGAAGGTCCGGGTTATGGTGACTGAGATGGTGAAAGTGTTCGGGTTATGGAGGTGACATTGTTGAATGGTCCCACACTGGCAACGACAAGCCTCACTGCTTATATAGCCACAGATGAGGAACGGCTTGCAGCTGCGCAGTGCGGGGCCAGGTGAGTGGGGAGAGTACTAGGGGAAAGGTCACTGGAGCAGAGGTCATGACAGAAACCGACACATCGTTTGAGCACTTATGTGCAGACCTTGTAAAAAGATGATCAATGCAGGTTGAAGATATTACACCTGATTTCTTTCTACAAATTCTGGCTGGTAAGTTTATCACTTGAAATAAATTACATACTATGCCAATATCCTGAAGCTTTCTTTTCATAGGTCAGTTTATGAGAGCCATAAACTGTCACCTACAAAATAAATTTCTCTGTCCATGTCAGAAGCATTCTGAAACATTTAGCAGATATGCTGCATCAGAGTTACAGTAGGTGGCCTATAGCAGCAACATATTAGTAATGGCTTGAGATGAGGAAGATGAACCTGAATCCATATTGCTTCCACTTCTGACCAATTAAGATCACCTTTTATTTTAGTTGGAATATGATCCTGTATATAAAAAGCCACTCCACCACCATTCGTGTTTCTATCATGTCTATTATACTGTAACCTTGTATAGATATTTCAGTATTGTCGTTTGATTTATCCAGATGTGTTTCAGAAATTGCCAGTATGTGTAAACCATTTTCTAGTATGTTACTTATTTTTCAAACTGCAGATGTTCAAATGGGCAATTTTTTGTCCTTTTTTTTAACTTTAATGGACATTTTGTATAGTTTTCTACTATCAGCAGATGTTGGATAGCAAAACAAAACACAAATGAAAAACACAACACAAAGTCAAACTTTGTCAGATTCATGTGAAACATACTGAACTATCCCTTTAAAAGCTAAGCTAAAAAAGCTAAATGTATGAATGCATGTCTGTTCACCTAATGTTCTGTTGAAATAAATAAATGAATTCATTCATTCATTTCTTCAGTAAAGGTGTGGATTCAGTAAAGGTCTGCATCTGGTGGTAGACAGACTACCAGATGCAGATTGTGTCATGTTCAGCTCAATCTGCAGACCTGAAACCACTTTGAAAAATTCTGGAGGACCATGGATGGAATAACGGATTGGATTGGCACTTTTCTGGGCACCCAAAGTGCTTTACATTAGTAATCCATTATTCACTCTCACATTCTCACCCTAGTGGTGGTACATTCCGTTTATAGTCACAGTTGTCCTGGGGCAGACTGTGACTATACTGTGACCGTGGCTGCCAATTTGCACCAAACGGCCCCTCTGACCACCAACAAACATTCATACCAATACACCGGCCAATACAATACCCCAATACACCGGCCGATATTTGAGTTTTTTTTAAAGTGTATCAGCATCAGCCGATTCACATGTTGTTTTGTCAATTTTCTTCTAAACCACACACTTTACTCACAATGTGTATGGATGTGTCATGACCTCCGCTCCGGTGACCTTTCCCCCAGTCATTTCCACACTCACCTGGTCCCGCACTGCGCAGCTGCAAGCCGTTCCTCATCTGTGGCTATAAAAGCAGTAAGGCTTGCAATTGCCAGTGCGGGACCATTCAGTAATGTCACCTCCATAACCCGGACAACTTTCACCATCTCCTCAATCACCATAACCCGGACATTCATCATCACCACGGACTCTGGTCGTTTGTTCCCAGGTTTTGTCTGTCTTGTCTTTATGTTTCTTAGTTTTGTTATTAAATTATTTTTCCCTTCAGTACTGTGCAATGGAGTCCTCCTTCACCTCACTCCGATCCTGACAGGATGTGTATGTGTGGATGAATTACAATGCAACCAGTAACTTCTCCAGTCATCTTTTTTTTTACATTGTTTTTGTATTGCTGTTTACACTATATTATAGGTGAATATAATATATACAACAATATTATATTATAGGTAAATATATACATATTTTAGGAGAGTTATTTTCACTTTGAAAATAAGCATTATGCAGTGTGTACTGTGCACAATATGTTGAAATATTTATTTTATGTTATACAGGTTGTTTAAAAATACCAACACTTTTTATTGTTTTGCAAAAAATACAAAGATATTTTTATTTTGGACATTAATTACAGTGGGTCAAAGTGCACAATGCACAATTCTTGAAATATTGCTGCTTTCACAATACTGAATTTCAAAGTGAAAATGGCTCTCCTAAAATAATGAAAGTGTAAACAGCAATACAAAAAACACCCCCAATATAAAATATATAAAAATTGTGCGTTGTATGCATTTTGACCCACTCTAATAACTGGGTGATGTACAAAATAAAAATATCTTTGTATTTAAAAAAAAAAAAAAAAAAAAGTCTCTTGGAGCTCTTAAACAACCTGTAAAACATAAACTATTGAAAATAATTAAAGTTACAAACAAGTAATATATTATACACAGTGCACACTGTACAATACTGAATTTCAAAGTGAAAATAGCTCTCCAAAAATATGGAAAGTGCAGTGTGCACAATGCAATTATTTTAAATATAATTACGTATTTTGTTTTAGAGGTGGTTTAAATGTCACAAGTTCTACCTCAAGTTGTTTTATTTTATTTGTTACTGTTAAATATTTATTTTTAACTTAAGACCTGGATTATTTGTAATTTTTTTACTTATTTATTTTTACCCATATCGGCCCTAAATATCAGTTTCAGGAAATCAGCAGTCCATCGGCCTAGGGTGATGGAAAAAAAATCGGCATCGGCCATTTAAAAACCTTAATTTATACACCATTGTGAGTGGCACTGTAGACAGGAAGGTGGAGTGTTTTCAAGGATGCAACACATTGACCAGGACAGAGTGGGATTCGACCATCAACCCTTTGATTATCGGAGGACCCGCTTTACCAAATGAGCCATTACCATGGCTTGACTATGTTGAGCATCTATGATTATGGAATTTAATAAAAACCCAGTTTCCCATGGTTCCTTGCATGTTATAGGGCATCAGTAACATATTGCATTTGACCCTGTGGTCTGATTTTTTTGTCCCTCACTGTCAGCACTGATTATCCACATATGGAGAACAAAAAATAATTATTTTCAAGTCCTTTGTTTATGGCTAAGGTAATGAGTTTGTGGACTATACATCATTAAATCGCATTGAAAAACTCTATAAATTGAAAAAGTCAAGTATTTCAGCTAATGTATAATCAGATAAAGATGCTTCTACACTGACTATATTATAAAAATGAACACATGCCACATGAGTCAGCCTCCTTCAGCCCACTTTCAGGACTGTGTCTGGAAGTGCCAATGCAAGAATGTGTGCATGTATCTGAGCACACGCCACCCCATGCAGTTTTCTGTGCAGCCATGTGTCACAGCACATGTTGCCTTAAGCCTCAGTAGCATCTCCAGTGATGTGCTGTCTACTGACCTTCAGTAATAGTTGAAGATGCAGCTGTCCAGTTGTCAAGGACAGTGCCCTTCTCAAGCGGATTATGATGCTTTTTCTTTCATTAATGCACTCACCTTCAGATCTGCTATATGGCATTTGCATGATATTAGCATATATCTCTGGCACAGTTATTTGTCACTGCAGTAAGCAGAATGACACCTGTTAGTAAGAGGGGCAGATGCCACTGTGGGCCTAGGCCACAGAGTGGAGCTGTGGGTGACAGTGGGAAGTGTAAACAGTTTGGGATGTTGCATCTACTGTATTTTCTGGACTATAGGTTGCTCCGGAGTATAAGTCGCACCAGCCAAAAATGTATAATAAAGAAGGGGAAAAAAAACATATGCAAGTCACACTGGAATATAAGTTAAAAAAAAATTTTTTTTGGGGGGGGGGGGTTTATTTGATAAAATCCATCACCAAGAACAGACATTTCATCTTGACAGGCAATTTAAAATAAAAATAGAATAGAGAACAACAGGTTGAATATGTGTACAGTATGCTGACGTAACACATTAAGTTAACGCTACATGATGCAAGAAGGAGAGACACCACAGGTCTTTTATTCCAACTGCTGTGAGGATCTACAACACTATACTCCCTTTTTTAACATCACATATATTTTTCTATGTATATCTGTGGGCTGTGCAATAAAGGTTATATAGCCTAATTTTAATGTATTTATGTAAAGTTTTATAGTTTGATTTTAACTTATTTTATTGCACAGTGTATATATTGATAAGACTATGTTGCGCTATATTGTTAAGATTTATTGTAAATGTTTTTAATTAGACTTTCTTATGACATAATGTAGTTGTATTGTAGACTCTTATGTGTGTTGTTTGATTGCTGTATTTTTGGGGGTGTGTCTATACTGCTTTCACACAGGAATTTCCTTGTTGTTGCATTACAAAAGCATTACACTACTATGCATAAACAACAAACTGAGGACGTGCCTGGTATGTTAACGGATATTCAGCTAACTATAGCATAACATGCTTAAGCTCAACAGCACCCTCTTGTGGTTATCAGTGTGAAAATAGCATGTGATATTATATAATAGTTTGGCTCCTGGCCAAACTATGTTTAAAAAAAAAAATAAAAAATCTGACATTGTCATAATTCCAGTCTCTAGTGTCATGTCTTTGTTTGTTGTGTCTTCCTGTTTTACTGTTTTTGTTAGTGTTTGATTTTATTTTGTCATGTGGGTTCATGTCAGATCGTCTTGCTTTTCTTCCTGTCACAGGTGTTTCTCATCCCCGTTAATTATTCCCTCATGTCATACTCATTTTCCCCTCTATATAAGCCTCTTGTGTCCTCTCCCTCAGTGCGAGTTTGTCCTGGTTTCCGCAAATGTGTGTTCCATTCCTTGTGTTAGAACCAAAATCCAAGATATTAAAACACTTCCAAAAGCAGACAGACTATCTACCCCTTGTCAGTCTGTCTGACCTGTGGATTCTTGTGTTCTGATTTTTTGCCTGTCCCCAACTACGAGCCTCTCTAACCCCTATCAGTGCTGCAATCACCCTTGGCCTGACCTGCATTACATTAGTATTATCAGGGGTGAAAGTGAGCTGGTATGCAGTTCCGGTAAAATATTCATGGACAGAATGGAGATCCATTAAAAAAGGAGAAGGTAGCTGTCAAAATCCCATATTAAGGGCGCTGTCGGTACAAATCCTATGTCATTAAGCATCAAGAGCACCAACCGTGGAAAAAAAAATGCAGAGACTGTTTGAGTTGGAAACAGTTTCAACTTATTGAATACTGCGTTCCTTAATGGCACAATTCTCTTACTGACCAAAGCAAGGAGGGAGCGGGACAACCACAGTCAAGAACCACCTAAAAGAATAGCAGCATATTTGGACCAGTTTGAGCAGTTGACCTTAGCAATTTCACACAATCCCTGTCATGAAGGGTGAGGTGAAAAGGGGACTCCTATGCACAGTGTTGAAGGGAAAAACTAATTTAATAACAAGACATATCAAGACAAGACAGAGACAAAACCAAACAAAAACCTGGGTGTCGATCAGCCAGAGTCCGTGGTGTGAAAAAATGTCCAAGTTATGGTGACAGAGATGATGGCAAAATGCCTGGGTTATGGAAGAGACAAAACTGAGTGGTCCCGCACAGGCAACTACAAGCCTTAGTGTTCATATAGTCGCAGATGAGCAATGGCTTGCAGCTGCGCAGTGTGGGCCAGGTGATCTGGAGAGCAGTGGGGCAAAGGTCACTGAAGGAAAGGTCGTGACAATCCCATTATTTTCAACCTGTCACTGAAAGGGCTAAAAGCAAAGGCTTGGAGAGATGTTGCAGCGTCACTTGGGCTGCCCTGTGTGTATATTTATTGGGTTTTTTGTTTGTATCAAAGTAGTTTTGTATATTGTATGTGTTTACACATACAATGTAGGTCTACTTAACAATAGAAGTGTGTGATGTTTGTGAAACTCACTCAGGGGAAATTGTTCTTGGAAAGCGCCCAGGACACAACGGTGCATGTGTCCCAGTGCATGCATCCTGTTGACACAAGCCCCAAATCAAGACATCTGAAGGCATATCACACTGAACACAGCAGACTCGGTAGCCTGCGCCTTGCCTGTTCAGTGTGAAACATAGACTGTATGATCTACACAGATGGCGAACAGTTGATTTGTCCCTGCCATGGGTGTATCCACCTCATTTATGGGGGTGCTTAAGTAAAAAACAAAACAAAAATGCGATCAGTCGGAAATACACCCCTGCCTTAAAATGGTTCATCCAGAGGTCGAGGTAGAGGAGTGGCAGTAATATCACACTCCAGTTAGTGCTCTTAGCACACTCCAGTTAGTGCACTTAGCCCTAAAATGAATCACACTTACCACTCTTTCGATATCTACTTTTGTTCATCACTTTCTCCAACTGGAGAAACCAAAAACCAATCCTTTTTGTCATAGTTTTATTTTTCAGAAGTCTCTGACTTTCTATCTAGTGTAGTGTTGAACTGGGATAGGTAACAATAGTTGATGATTTTAACATACATGATAATAACAACAGTCACTCTGTTTTAGCAATGCATTTAGTGGCCTACTGGACGGGTTATGCTTTATCCAAAATGTTAATAAACTAACCCACATTCACAGACACAGTGACCTAATTTTTTCCCATAATCCCATACTTTTTGATCACTTTTTAATTATTAGCTTATGCTTGAGGATATTTTGACCTCAGTGAAAAGGATACTATATTTGACCATGCTTTCTCAAACTAATTCAGCCATTATTTGCATCTATATCATCTGATTATGTAGAGGACACATTTAGTCCCAGTATAAGTTTATTGAGCGTGCCATGTTCACACTACAAGCAACTTTTAGACACAGTCACCCCCCTTTCAGTTAAAAACTACAAATATTCAATTAACCTCCCCATGGTACAATGCTGACGCCCACTCCCTTAAACAACAAACACGTGAATTAAAGAGGCAATGACGCTAATCCAACTTGGAAAATGTTTTCAGTGCCTGGAAATATATCTTACTAAAGTATAAGCAGGCTCCGCGTACAGCCAAAATGAGATATTACTCATCCATCAGATGGGTCGACAACTATGCCTTGATCACGTCACGTGTGAATGAAAAATCAAGGAAATGATCATACCCCGTAAGCGTGTTAAAGTGTACCCTGATAATAAGCTGTGGGTCACAAAAAATGTTAAATCCTGTCCGATAAACAAGAAATTTGCTTTCAAAAATGGGTCCGTCACTGACCTTCAGTCAGCCACCAAAAATGTGAAAATTGAAATTTTGAAAGCAAAACAACATTATAAAACCTCTCTTGAAAATAAAATGGCAGCAAATAATCTAGGTTCTGCATGGGCATGTATGAAACACTTTAACAATACTGGAACGACACAAACAGAAAAAAAACACCCCAAAAAACAGTGACATACAGGGAGATTCTGTTGCTTTGAATATGAAGTCACTCACAAAACCAGAAACCACAGCCATATAAGGAGACAAAGCAAAGCACTTGACTTCAGGCAAGTACGGGCCACGTTTACACATGAAGGTAATTTACACAAATCCAAACTGAAAGTCACGCTGCACAGATAACCCAGAAATGTGTGTAAAATTTTCACTTTTCATCCACAAAGTGTGCAGCAAATAACTTTGAATGGGCTTTGTATGGGGCCTGCAGTCCTGCAACATGGCATCAGCCGTGTCTGTCTGTCTGTCTGTGTGTGTGTGTGTTGAATGACTGAAATGATCGGCTGAACGATTTCAGGAAATAACTGAATTGCAATTATTCTGGCAGATATTGCAATTTCAATTTAATTAAGCAATATTTGCACGATTGTACGATTTATTTCAAATCATACCCCAGTAATACCAGTATTTTTCGACGACGCTGTGGGTCACAAAAAATGTTAAATCCTGTCTGATAAACAAGAAATTCGCTTTCAAAAATGGGTCCGTCCCTGACCTTCAGTCAGCCACCAAAAATGTGAAAATTGAGATTTTGAAAGCAAAACAACATTATAAAACCTCTCTTGAAAATAAAATGGCAGCAAATAATCCAGGTTCTGCATGGGCATGTATGAAAACCATCGCAGGCCTTCAGAATTCACAGAGCAGCAGGCAGACCATTTTAGATGGTTTTAATTCAGACAGAGAATTTGAAAATGCTCTTAACAGTTTTTATGTTTGTTTTAACTCTTTTGATTTTAGCAAGGATATTTTAGAGTTGAAACAGGACTTGAAAGACACACATCACTTTACTATTGAACTGAGTGAAGTTAGAAAGGCCTTAAGTACATTACTGTACTTAAGGCCTTGATGAACAAAAGCCAGGGTCCGGACCACCTCAGTTGTCGTCTTATTAAATCATGTGCAAATGAACTCAGTCCTGTGTTTCACACTATTTTTAATAAGTCCTTGCAGACACAGCATGTGCCCTCTCTCTGGAAGGATGCTGTCGTGGTTCCTCTCCCCAAATCCAGCCTCCAAAAACCCTAAATGATTTCAGGCCTGTTGCTCTTACCTCAATTGTTATGAAAATCTTTGAGAAATTGATTAAGATTATAATTCTAAAAGGGACTGAACATGAGCTGGAGCCTTTGCAGTTTTCATACAGACCCTGTTGGGTCTGTATGCAAACTGCATACAGGAGGACACTACACTGACTCTTTTAAACATGTGGAGGGTAGAGGCTTTTATTTATATACTTTCCCTCTGCTTTTAACACAATCCAGCCCCACATTTTAATCAAAAGTCTTTTAGAACAATTTAAAATCAGCAAAAATCTGATGGGCTGGATTTTAGACTTTTAACAGACAGATCACAAAGAGTCAGGATAAATGGAGTTTTGTCCGACCCAGTGTTCTACTCCACTGGTTCTCCTCAAGGCTGTGTCCTGTCACCACTTCTATACATCCTTTACACAAATAGGTGTTAGAGTAAACATGACAACAGGACCACAATTAAGTATGCTGACGACTCAGTTATAGTCAGTCTGCTGAAAGAGGGGGAGACCAGTCATGGCCCAGTAATCGATGACTTTGTGCAGTGGTGTGAGTAATCTTACCTTCATCTGAACACATCTAAAACAAAAGACATGGTCATCAATTTTAGGAAAACACAGGACAGGCACGGTGGCACTTTGATTAAAGGCCACACCATAGAGCAAGTGCAATCATACAGATACCTTGGGACAATAATTGATGAAAAACTGAGTTTTAATGAAAATTGTAGATGTGTGTGCAAAAAGGCCCATCAGCGTCTTCACTGTTTGAGGAAACTGGCAAACTAAAAAAAAAAAAAAAAGCAAACTAAAAAGAAATTTGCTGAATCAAATCGTCAGATGGTGAGTCTCAGTCATGTCCTGCCTCCCTGTACACAGGTCAAGAGGATGGCAGCATCAATTCTTAATAATGACTCCCATCCGTTATGTGTTGAATTTTGGCTTCTTTCCTCTGGATGGAGGTTCTTAGTCCCAAGGAGCAGGACACAGCAACATAAAAACAGCTTTGTTCCTGTTGCCATCACTGAGCTTAATAAGAAGCAGTGATATTGCACTTTTGCACTTTGTTCACTTATTTTTGTCATGTATTTCAGCCCCTGGCTCTATTTATTTATTTATTTATTGTTGTGACTCCAAACTCTTAAACTTTGTTTTTACCCTTGTCTTTATTCCAGACTGTTTTCATCTTTCTGGGTTTTTATTGTGTTTTATTGTATTTGTCTCTTATTCATTTGATCTTATGTATTTTATTCTTTTATCTAACCATGCTGCTATATTGAAGTGGTGGAACACTGAGCACTCTGTCTTCTCTGTAAACTCGACTAAGCACCTTATTATAGTTCAATGTGTGTCTTGTATGTCGTAATGTATTGCCAGATTATTACCTCAATTGAAAGACAAATCTACCCACGGGTACCAATAAAGTAACCTTGAACCTTGAAGCCTTAGGGAGGTCTGCTGTCTCTGACTGCCTTGATGCTATTATCTATCTATCTATCTATATAGATAGATGGATAGATAGATAGATAGATAGATAGATAGATAGATAGATAGATAGATAGATAGATAGATAGATAGATAGATAGATAGATAGATAGATAGATAGATAGATAGATAGATAGATAGATAGATAGATAGATAGATAGATAGATAGATAGATAGATAGATAGATAGATAGATAGATAGATAGATAGCCTTTATTGTCATCATACACAAAAGTACAATGAGATTTCAAGCATATCTTCAGTGCAGTACGTAAAAAATTAAAATGAAATTGAGAAATAAAAAATATAAATAAATATATATATATATATATATATATAAAGGGAAGTGCACACTGTAATATAAAAATCTGAGATAAAATATATTTATAAATATTAAAAGATTAAAAGATTGCACAATATCCTGGCCATAAACAATACTGCTGTCAATGGTGTGTTGAAGGTATATGGGAGGGATCACAGGGGGTTGGACTGGGAATTCAGAGTCTTTGGGGAAGAAGCTATTTTTGAGTCTGTTTGTCTTTGTTCTGATGCACCTGTAGCGCCTCCCCGAGGGCAACAGGTCAAACAGATGGGCTCCAGGGTTAGGTTTAGGCTTAGGGTTATTGGCCAGCCGCCACTGCCTACTAGCCGATTGAAAATTCAAAATGGCAGCCATTTTCCAAGATGGCCACCATCTGCTGTTTGTTGGCTGTGCTCTTTCCCATAAATCGGTAACTACACAACCGATTTCAGTGATCTTGGTGTTTAATTGTAGGTTTATGCTCAAGCTGAATTCACGTGTGACACTCTAAGACGGATAACAATTATTAAAGAACAAAAACAAACAAACTACAACTTCGAAAAACATATTAATGAGAAATTACCCTATGTGTACATCACATAACTAACTTAAAAATTGACTAGTAAAAGATAAACATCATGCTTGTTTTGGACACACTCAGAATCATTTTATCACCGCTTGGTTTCTACTTTCACAAATATGAAAAACTGCGCAGTAAGCTCATGCACGTCACATTTAAACGGTGTTGGGAAAGTTCACCTTAATTAGGAACTAGTTCAAAGTTCAGTTCAAGTTACTCAATATGAATTAGTTCAGTTCATCGTTCATTCTTCCAAATTATGAACTAGAAGTTCATGGATCCCAAAATGAACTTTTTCGGTTTTTTTTTTTTTCTTTTTTGTGCTATTATTGTAAACTGTTTCTGACGTTATCCTGTAGTCAAAAAATCAGGGGGAAACGCCACCCCCCCGGGGTGGAAGTAAGTACCTTACCCCAGGGTTAACTTCCCTCTGCAGGTTCTTATAACACAAGGAGCGGTTTCAGTGAGCTTTGGTTTCAATGTTTATTTCCAAGAACGGGGCAACACCTGTTCCGGTCGCCAGTCACACTCTGTACATTTAACTCTTTTTCTCCGCTCCCAAAAACTCTCTGCACCCCTCTCTTTCTCTCTCTGCCCCACCCTAAATGCTTCTCATTGGCTATTCCACAGACAACTCAGAATAATACAAAACTGACATCTATGATAATGCTGTGTTTTGATCCCATTTTATTCCTTATAGGACTCAATAATTACAATGTGATAAGAACGAAATGTGAACTAAATAAGAGCACAGTTCAATAAATGCCAGAATAACCGCGTTCACAACTTCCCGTTCATTTGGCAAAAGTGAACGAGTCGTTCACGTTCGTCAAAAATATGATATAGTTCATGAACGATCATTCAATGAACGCGTTCAGGTACAACACTGCATTTAAACTAGTTGAACTATACCTAAAGTTTTCCTTCATTGGGAAGTCATAGACGTTACATAAACATGACTAAATCTAACTAACAATTATTTACAATATTCAGAAACTGCAGTAGAATGTAACTGTACTAAATGTATGAAATAAAATAAAAATTCAAAATGAATCATGATCTTGCATGTCACATTCAAATTAAGAGAAATAATTATCTGAAATAAAAATAAACTGACTTAGTTGAAATAAATATCACATTAAGACGAGCAAATTCACATTATATACAATTATATACAGTCTACAGAAGCCATAGTGCACCATTACTGTATTGAATGCATTCAATTCACAAACTACTGGTCACATAAACAGCTGCATTGGGCAGTGCACAACAGTCCTGCGCGGAAACATTTACACCTATGGGTATAGCCTTTCTTGCAACAGCATTTTGTCAATTCCTGACAGCATGTGGCTATTGATGGAATGGATGTCCAGTGTACTTTCCACGATTCGTCGCATTGAATCCAACCCCACTCGGCAGGAGTGCTGGTTTGTGGGTTTGCATCAGTTGCCTGACCCCAGATAAAGCCACCTTGGTAGGCGGCACGCTTTGCATGCTCCCTTAAGGCATCTGTCGTTGGTGGAATTGCATCGTAAGTCCTCTGCTTGCGGGCAAAGAGATCTAACCTTGCCTCATTGACATCATTGGCTCCACTGGATCTATCATACATTAGGACAACAAAGTTCTCCGATTCTGCATTTCTCGTGGGCAATTGCTGAGTTTCTTGAAGGTTTCTGTAGCACCATCACACACATCCCATGTCAGCCATGCTGATTTTGCCATGTTTGCCATGAAATCCTGAAACCATGTCGCAGCCCGTGAATGCATGGAAGAAAAGTATGCCACTGAATTTCTCTGGCCCTATTGAAGAAACTACCTCATGAATAGGAATCCACAGAGTACTGGATCCTTGTCCATAGGCTATCCACAAGTGTTCCAGGCCTAGTTCTTGTAAACATGGCATGGTTGATACTGCTATGACAACTATGTCAGTGTCATTTGCTGGCTTTGCCTTTGCTTACAGTATTTTTGATTTATTGGGGTATTTGTTAGTAGCTATACATATACAATGAGTCTCAATAAAATTTTTAATTAGCTGGATCTTCCAAACCTGGTTTATACATACACCACATATATATGTATATATGGTGTATGTGTGTGTGTCTGTGTGTTTTCTTGCGTCTGTGTGAGAGAAATTGAGAGATAATATATATTGATCAGTTAATTATACAATGCGTTGCACACATAGTGTGCAAATGCATAGGGCCTCGACCCTGCGTGCTCGGTCCCTAATAAATAATGCTTTGTTTACTGTGACGGTCTGACGTTGGACCAAAATGCAGACAGCGCACAATATGAAAGTTCAATCTCTGTTTCAATCGAACAGTAATTAAATACGGAGTTCACAGGGAAAAAGGCACGAGGGAAGACATAGTCCAGTCCAGGGTTCGGTAACGGGGATTCAGACATGGCAGGCATGGTGAGAGGTCGAAATCCAGAAAGGTGGGTCGGGTACCGGGTAAGCAGACTGGAACGTAGTCGGCGACAGGCGAAAGCTCAGATCCAGAATCAAAGACTGAAACGTGGTCAGGCAGAAACAGGTCTAAATAGGAAGCAGGCTGGAACAGGTCAAAAATAGAGCACAGACAAAAACACGTGAAAACAGGCAGGATAAACGCTGGAAGGTCTTGATAAGACAAAAACAATCTGGCAATGAGCAAGCAAAAAGAGCAGGCTTATATACAGCCACCTGATTACCCACAGGTGTGGGATCTCAGGTGGCTGTAATGACAATCAGGGCAAAGGTGAAAGACAGAGACACACAGGGAGAACAGAGCAGAGACAGAGAAAACAGAGAAGAGAGAAAACAACAATTTCCTCAAATGGAAATCGCGTTTATGGTGCTGTGATCAAATGTTGACCAAACCTAATGGTTTACCACAATGAAGACCCTGAAAATCTCATCAGAGTACATGGTGAGTATTTTGGCCTTCGATTTCTACTCTACTTTCTCTCCAGAAACTGAAAATGTGATTGTTATTTTAGTAGTTTTTGACAGGTCTATCACACAGAAGAATAAGATACCATGCAGGCTTAGGGTACACACACAAAACGTCTTAGCAGGTAGTTCCTTAGTGTCTTGGATCCAAACATGATATTTATGGACATCAAGAAAAAGGCATCAGATTGCCTAACATTCTAACCAGGGCTCTAAATTAACTTTTTTCATCACCAGCCAATGTGGCGAGTAGACTTTTTTTTTATCTTACTTGCCAATCAGAAATTCAACTAGCCATTTTTTCCCCTGACCAAAATGAGACCTACGCCTTCAAATTTCATTATATTATTTTATTTAACCTTTTCCTCTTGAAATAATTCATTTCTTTAAACATATGATCACATTTTATTTTACATTTTCACATTTAACTTTTAAAATTTCTTGCTTTTACATTTTCTTACCTTTCACTGTTAACACTTCTTTACTTTTCTCACCTATATTACAATTTATACAATACATACTATACTATACTGTACTATATTACAGTACATTTTCTCAATTGGTCCCCATATCGTTTCTTCAAACATATGATCAAATTTTTTTGTTTTGCATTTTCACATTTAACTCCTAACTTCTTTACTTTTTATCTCCACTGTCCCAATTAAATATCTGTAATCATACACTCACATTACATCTCGTTGCTTTTACATTTTCTCACCTTTCACTGTTAACACTTCTTTACTGTTCTCACCTATATTACAATACCGTTACCGTTACCTCAGACTCGACATCCCCTCGAGCCTTTGCCCTTTTCTCACCCCCACAGATTTAAAAAAGTAAACACATTTAACAGCACACGTCCCATTTATTTATTTACTTTTTAGTTAATCACTTTATAAACTTTCATAAACCATGGACTCACTGTCTCATTTCCTTAGCCTATTTGTGGACTCACCAACTGACCAAAGATGGCACCAAATCCCCATATAGGCCCGTTATGATCAATTCATTTGGGCTTATTAGCAATCCTGCGAAACACAGAAGTATCCCTACAGCCTGGCGCGCTTTCACGCGTTACAGGGCACGTTCTGGTACGCGCACTGGTGCACGCAATGGTGCAAGCATTCTAGCACCACGTGCAAGAACGCGTGCCATTGCACTCACAGCGCCAGCATATGACCGTCCTTTTTTTTTTATCCTTCCCCTGTCTTTTTTTTTTTTTCGTCTTGCTTGCTTCGGCCCAGGCAGCGACCCTATGGCAAGCCAAAGTGTTCACATACCCATGCGTTGTGTTTATTATATCACGCGTTACAGAATGCCTTCGAGCACGCGCACTGGTGCGCTTTCACACGTTACAGGGTGCGCTCTGGCACGCGCACGCCAGTGCGCACTGGCACGTGCAATGGCATGCGTTCTAGCAGGCATTGCTAGAATGGGCGATCCTGGGCCGAAGCAAGCAAGACGAAAAAAAAAAAAAAAAGACAGGGGAAGGATAAAAAAATAAATAGGACAGTCATATGCTGGCGCCCCATAGAGGATTGCGCCCTGGTCCGTCGCCCAGCCTGCCCATAGCTACAACCGGGTCTGCACTCGCCACCAGCCAAAGTGGCTAGTAAGTTTTTTTTCCTACCCGCCAAAATGGATTTTCACCCGCATTTGGCGGGTGTAAATTTAGAGCCCTGATTCTAAGAGACAGAAAGATTTGGGGCATGCATCCATAGTAAAAATCCCTTCATTGAAATCACATTAATAGTCTTAAGGTATTATTGGAGGCTGGATAGATAATAATGGTGTGTATGTTATAACTGAAGGTGTATTTGTTTTGTGTTTAAGGATGTTGAAGACAACCAGGAGGCTATGGACCAGACAGTCCTGGGAATCTTTGCCATAAAGATGGACGGTGCAGAGTCTACAGATGGCCTGGCAGATGTTGGGATGATCATTGAATGTGTGGAAGTGCTCCATGACATTGATAACATTGCGAATGCAGTCGCCATTTTGTTTGGCCTCATGTACTCACTGGACCTGAGCTATCCAACAAACCTGAAGTATACATTTAAGGTTCTGCAAAAACTTGTGATGGAACGAGATGGCAACAAACTCTCAACAACGGCCCAAGTGCTAAAGAACAAACTATTTGAAGGAACATTTTAGACAAGTGTAGTGCTCCTGAGCAGCACAGAGGAAGCTTGGAGGACAAACTCCATCTCAGACCATCTGGCAGAAAACTGATTTTTGGATTTGCATGTTGAGCTGTGAACAGTGAAGAGTGGATCAGATACATTAAATGTTTAACAGAGTTAAGAAAATGTTTACACATAGAAGAGACAGTAACAAATAGAAAAACACAAATAAGAAGTTTGAATTCATGTCAGTTGCAGAAGTGGACATCAACAATGTGAAATGGAGAGTGATAGGTGAATATTGAACGTTGTAGCAAGGAGGATGAGAGAAACAAATGGAAATCGCATTTATGGTGCTGTGATCAAATGTTGACCAAGTTCCCGTTCATAGGATTTGGCACTGTCTGTTGAAAATGTATGTTGGACTACTTTTTTCCTTTTTTTCCCTTTGTGGTTTAATTTTATAAAACACTGCACTGATTAGTTTTTTTTACCCCTACAGTGCTGAAGTGGCAGGGAGGGAAAATATTTTGAAGTATTTTTACTTGACATTTGTTCACCCTATTCATGTAGATGGTTCATCTTTAAAAAATCAGTATCTAATGTTCCATCGTACAGTGTTCAGTAATTGTGAGGGGAATAAAGCCATGTTTATTCAGCCCGCTTCTTAAAGAATATAGCTTCAAGGTTTGGTTTGGTTTTGAAGGTCCTGTAAGAGATTTTTGTTTTCATTGGGCATTTTATACAAATTTAACTGTAAACAAAACAGAGTACTTTATAGCATAAAAAACATTTTAATATAAACATTTGTATTTAGAAATGGGGAAATAAAAACAAGCTATACATTTT